>VXBQ01003727.1:11873-22072 GCA_013400175.1 Phainopepla nitens | reverse complement strand
GGATCCTTAGGCCTCTGCTGGTTTTGGTTTTCCAGCTGGGAAAAGAGGGCTGAGTATATGAAACATCCTCTCTACTGCCACATCATTCAATACACTTGACAACCTGCACATATTGATTATTTTGGGAGAAAGGTCAAAAAAACAAAAGACCCCTGATGTTTTTCTACCGAAGCCTGGAGGGTGGTTTATCAAGAAAGACCCAAAAAGCTGATGTCTAAACTCCCTTTTAAAACCAACAGCCATGCAGGTCTTTCAGGCTGGTTAAAAAAGGGTTGTTTTTTAAAGCAGTGTGGAGTTGAAGAGGACAGAGGCAGTGAGCCTGGCAAAGCCCTGCAGTCTGGCAAGGCTGGTACAGCCGTGCTGAAATGAGCAGATCTGTGGGGCATGATCAGAAGTGCAGGCAGGGGAGGTAGAAAAGCAGCAGAGGAATTACTGTGATGGTGCAGCACACTTTGAAGATCAACCTTGCAAAAGCCAAGCTTTAAAATGTTCCTTCCCCTCAGATAGATCCCCTGCACTTTGCAGCAAGAGTGCTTGAGCCTGTAATAAATCTCCATCCCTTGAGGCCATCTAAGGCACAAAATTTGCTGCTTTCTTTCCATGTCAGCCTTCTGCATAACCAGAACGAAGTCATTTAGTTTTAGCTGAGTGTAAAATAAAATATTCCCTATGTAGTTATTAGCTACATTGGATACAAGATGCAGAGAAATCCTATGTAGTGAAGAGTAGCTCTATACAAGGATAGTGTGGCAAATCCTGAGGCAGAATCTGAAAACTAGAAGTAGAGCAAGTAAAAAAACATTTTTCCCTAAAAAAAAACCCACTCCTGGTATGTAGGCTTTTAAAAAATTCACTTGCTTGAGACGTTTCCAAGAAAATCCAATATGAAAATTATCTCAGGTTGATATTTCAAACCAAAATGATGATTTATAAAAATGTGGGGGACTTTTACTGAGAAGAAAAAAAGTGGTAGCTTAGGTTGTACTGTAACACAATATTTCACCTTGTTTTGAAATGAAGACTCAAAATGGTTTTGTTCTTTTGAATTTCTCACCAGCAATGTTTTGTGTATGCATGGACATAGAGCTGACATTCTCTTGCCAAAAATTAGGTTTGACAAAACTGTATTTCTTGGCAGGAATTCTTTCCTCCTGAAATTTCAATAAGCCTTACCTTTAAGAAATAGATATGTTTAAACAGAAGGGAGATGAGAAAACCAAGAGATTCTGGGCTAGACACTGGGATAGCTGAGGTGCTGGGTCAGCTGGAGAGCAGAGTAAAAAAATCCATCGTCAGAGAGGCTCACTGCTTAAAAGAGTCATTGATGAATTGTGCATCTAGTGGGTATCTTCAGCTATGAACCTCAGTCATGTGTGAATGCCTGGGTGTAGGAGGGTTGTAAATGAAAGATTGTTAAGGGAGGCACAATAAAATAATGCTTTTGGGGAATTTTTACCCCAGAGCCAATACAGGCACAGTTATGACAAAACTTCATAACAAAAGCTTATTATTCCTTTCCCCGTGCCCAGCTAGAAGTGCTTTCCCACCTACCAAGACAAATACCATGGTAAGAAAAGTACTTTCTTTTGTCTAGAAAGTGACAAGTGCTGCCTACAGGGCTGCTGTGGCCAGAGACTTCCACCCACCGTGAGAAAGGATTGCTGCAGCTGCATTGTCAGGCTGATAATGTCACATGGAGGCACAGGGCTCAACCTACAATCCAACAAATAGTCAATTGAGAGCCTGTTCACCACACTGGGCTCCAAATCAGGCATCCAGCCATGACCAGTGCTCAGTGAGGCCATCAGAGATGTCACACCAGTCAATTAATAGCTGGAGGAGCCACTTTAGCATCAACTTCATCAAACATCAAGCTGCTCCTCCTGCCTATTCCCAGGCATCAATTCTTGGAGACCTGAAGAAGCTTCTGGTGGAACCTACCACTTTTTCCTCATTGAAGAAACTTGGCTTGGAATGTAGGTGGTCAAATTTACAGGTCTCAAATGTAAAAGTCATCCTGGCTGGTCACCCTGCTCACTGGAAGGATTCCAAAGGACAGTACTTCTAATTTTAAATCTGATGATTGAGAACTCCTCACCAATGATTATAGGGAAAAAATTAAACAAAGATGAATGGCTTAGATGAGCCATTCATCTACTTTTTAGTTTAGATTTGTTTGTGCATTGGAAGAGGTATTTTGTGCCCAACAGGTTACATTCTGTTATGAAGATCTCACATTTGGTAAAAGAAAATTTAGCATCTTGTTGCATTGAAGATCATTAAAAGCTTCAGGAAATTAAAAGGATAATGAGAGATGCTTTGTCAGAGTGAAGAGAGTGCCTTTAGGTGGGTCTGTGTGTGTATTTTGTGTAAAAATACACAAAAGTATATTTTTACATAAAAAAAAAAAGGGTAGAAAGTGTAAAAAGTGCTCAAAATTCTGGTGATTTCATAGGAAGGACTCTACTCTCCCTGCACTTCGGGAGGCTGAGTGTGACACTTGCAGTGCCATGGTCTGCTCCTGTTCAGGGGAACAAGTGCCAATGCTATGCGATATCACATCGTCTAATGAGAGCAGGAGAAAATATAATCAAGATGGTTCCACAGGCACCTCTGTCTTTGTATGGGATATTTCTGTGAGGTGTTTCAGAATGCTGCAATCTCATGATGCCTGGGCACTGAGCTGGCAGGACAGGAGCCACCCAGTACCACATGGATGAGGGGAAGATTGTGCTTGCAGCAGGGGAATTGAAGCAGAGGGAGACTCATTGTAGATTTTTCTGCAGTACCCAACCCTCCTACAGCCTACTCCAGAATCATCCCCTCTCCTCTGCCTGTCATGCTCTAAAATAAACCACGCAATCATAGAATCAGAGCTTCTCAGGCTGGATGGGAACCATAAGGTCACCAAGTACAACTCCTTGCAGGACTACCAAAACAAAAACATATTTCTAAGAGCATCTTCCAGATACTCTTTGAATTCTGGCAGGCTTGATCCCCATGTGGCTGATGGATTTTGGTTAACCTTATAGCACGATATCCTTTCCTTAAGCTGCTTTAGGTACCACACTGAGGAAATTTAAGGGAATTCATATTTCCTAACTTTTCAATTTTCAGTTGTCTGCACCCAGTAATTCCTGCACAGACAGGGCTTGCCATGTGCTCATCAGGTTTACAAAGTTTGCCAGCTTTTTTTTTTTTTTTTTTTNCTCACACAGAAAGCACCTTGAGCCATAATGTTCCTTGTCCCCGGCAGGCCTAAACCCTGAAATCCTGGCCACAGAAAATTGTTAGTGAGTTACTTCTCAGAAAAGAACTGCAGCTTGAATAGACCTCTAGTAAGGCTTTAATGTATTTGTAGAAAGCAGTTATGAGATAAACACTCATGTGATATGTTGTGGTTATCAATGTATGACCTCTAGGATGTGTAGAAACTACATCTAGGGAGGTGGCAAGAGAAAAGCTGACCAAGGGAAGAAAACTTGTAGTCAGAGCTTTGTAAAATTTCAATCCACATCTTCAATGTGGAAAAAAACAAACAAACAAAAAAAAAAAAAAAAAAACCAAAAACTTAAAAAGCAAGGAAAAAAAAATTAAAAATCACTGGCTCAAGAATGATTATTTGTTTTAATAGAATTCCAGAATGGTTTGGGTTGGAAGGGACCTTAAAAACCATCTCATTCCAGCTTGCCATGGGCAGGAACACCTTCCACTAGATTTCTTTTTTTAAAGACTGCTAAAGTACTTGCTCTGCTGNATATTTACCAGGAGCAATCACAGGGACTGCCTACACAAATATTACATCTACCTCACACAGAAAGCACCTTGAGCCATAATGTTCCTTGTCCCCGGCAGGCCTAAACCCTGAAATCCTGGCCACAGAAAATTGTTAGTGAGTTACTTCTCAGAAAAGAACTGCAGCTNTAGTCTGAGGTTATAAGTGATGTCTTCTGCTAGTCTTCTTTCAGCAAACCATGTGTCAGCCAAGAATCATAAGGCTGTGCAAGTAAAAAGGTAGAAAACTGCTATGGAACTATATAAACACCTATTTAAAAATTAAATTGTTGAAATAACAAAAATACAGTACCAAGTTCAGTTCTAACAGTGTGTACATATCTCTACTGGTATAAATGAAACTGAGGCTGTTAACACCAGCAGAACATGTGATCCATAGCTATAAGTTCTGGTCACACCAGAACAGTTCCAGGAGGCAAAAGTTTTATTTGGTACAAGAATATGTGATACCTAATTACATGTCCAAGTTCAAAATACAAGATAGCAGTATCTATGTTATGCAAGCTTGTAAGGTACCCACAGAGTATTCAACTATATAATTCCCCAAAAATAAAATAACATTATCAAACAAACAGGTGCTCAATAGTAACAAAAAACAACCCAGCAGATTAATTTACCAAGATTGCATTTCTTTGCAACTTTCTTGACCTTTACAGTAAAGCCTAATTCCAATTAGTTTGGTTATAAAGTCCATAACTCTTGTAGGTACCTCAGTGTGCAACACATTATCATTTTACAATGTTCTCCCTGATTTGCAGCACAAAACATGCACTCCTTATGGGAATTTGTTGGCAGGCATTTAGGGCAGCTGGAAGTGATCATGAAGAGCAATTACTGTCTGTGCATATCCACATCTGGAAAACAGTTCTTTGCAGATTTTAAAATAGCCTTAATGAAGAATGGAACCTTGTACTCAAATCGATGGAAAGGGTGAAGGGGTCTCAACGCCAAATTTGTAAGGGAGGTAGAACAAAAAGAACACACTGTACAGAAATAGAAAATAATTAACAGAAAATTAATTATTGTCAGAAATGTTTGCCATCATTCTTCACGGAAGGAAGAAATATCATTTGTGGGCAGGGGTGAAGGGAACTTCTCCATTAAATAAAATATCTGACGTTAGCCATGTAAGATTTAGCAGTGATGATAGCGGCTGGAGGATGCTAGGTGATACTATCACTAGCACGTAATCTCACGATGTCTTGTGGACAGGAAAACACCAGCTGATGTGAGACGTGCAGACAAGTTTACCAAGAAATGTCTAGGGGCAAAATGCAGGCAACCCAAGAAATACCAGCATTATCTTTAAGAGGTTAACTTAATGAGCTCCTTGTGATGACAGTGGCTGAGCCACATGCTGGATCTAGTTCTCTTCTAAATTTGGATAATCTCTTCAAGTAAAGTGATCAGTATTTATTACTACATCCCTGTGATCTTGGCCACCTGGGCCCCATTTGTAGTTGCTCCAGGATGGCAGTGAGCTGAGGATGGTCACTTTGTGCCGTGCTGCACGTATCTGTTAGTCAACACGCTCAACAATCTTTGTCTGGAAACGCCCCTACTTCAGCCACACTTTGCCCTGGTGTTCTCCCAGTATTGACATCTCCTGACTTGACCTCGAAGCAACGGATGCTGCTGCTGCTCAGCACCTCCAAAAATTAAAAAAAATAAATAAAATAAAATGTAAAGCACAAATATAACGTAAAGAATGCAAAGCAGAGAACGCAGTAATTTAGACACATTCAAAAGTATTCAAAAATCTCTTTAAAATTGCTTCAATTTTTAATCACGGGTTATGCAACTATAAAAGCTTCCTCTTTCACACCTCCTTAAAACAAGTGATCCATTTTTCTCCTTTATGCAATCAATACTCAGGTTTTAATCCTTCCCCATGGGATAAAGATACAATCAGCCTCTTCTCACAGGCAACTAAGGACTGAGGGAAGCAGCCTCTAGCTACACCAGGGGTGGTTCAGGTTGGACATAAGGAAGAATTTCTTCACTGAAAGGGTTTTCAGGCATTGGAAGGGGATGCCCAGGAATCACCACCCCTGGAAGTGTTCATGAACTGACTGGACATGGCACTCAGTGCTCCAGTCTGGTTGACAAGGTGGGGATCACTCAAAGGCTGGACTTGAAGATTTTGGAAGTCTTTTCCAACCTCAGTGATTGTCTTCTGACTACTTGGACACAGATCTCAGGGCAGCACTCTCTTCCCACTGTCTTGCATGGAAGAAACCATCCCACCTGCTGAAATCTGGCATAAACATTCTCTATCTTCCTCCTTCCCTATGTTTAGTTATTGATGCTGCTAAATAGCTTCTGTTTTCTGTCCTGCAGTTAGGTGCATACATTTGTTGAAGTCTAAGATGTGCAATTTGCAATATTTATTTTGATCCATTCCAGTTGAAATAATCTTTAAAGCGAGCATGTGAGCACTTCAGGNCACTGAGTTTTGTTAATTCCCACAGAAGGTGAGTCTTGTCCTATGTGATGATTTTTACATTTAAAATATTACTTATTTTTAACAGGCCTAAGCTAAACTACACAATTAGTTAACACAAATATAAGCAGACCTCTACCAACATAAAAGACCATGATGATACAGGTTTTTGCAGCCCAAAGATAAGAGGTTTTCTTTATATTTTTTCTTTTCCTTGAGTGACAAAAATAAAAAAAAAACTAAAACAACAAAAGCTTTGAGGAGGCAAAAACAGTGAACGCTGGCAAGGCCAGAATAGCTGAGGTGGGAATAGTGGATTTCTGCTGTCTTGAACTAATCCTGCTACCTGCACAGGAGCAGGCCAGATAGGTCACCACGCAGGATGCTCTGTTACCCCTCTTACAAGCACACACCACGGCCGACACTCTGCCCGGAGCAAGGAATGACCCCAGATTTCCTCATCGGCTGCAGCCTCCAGCTGGTTTTTCTGCACAATGGAGCAAAAAAGAAAAAGTATAAGCTGTTTCTCCAGCAAGTCGTGAATTTATTCATCACCTCAGTGCTCCCCAGGCGTGGGCAGGACCTTGCCTGTAAAGCAGAGCACGTTTTGGCAGCACTCAACGGTGGGTGTTTCTGCCAGATCGGCTCTCCGAATACTCTTTGTACAGCCAGATTTCATCAGAACAAAGCCAACACTAATGCAAGGCTAGGTCCCTCTAATGATGTTTTATTATGAGTAAACATTGGGCTAAGCACAGCTGTATTAAGTGGATTTTGGATTCTTTAGTTGTAAAGAACCCTTGGGAGCATCTGTCCCTGCATCAACATCACCGCGAGTATGGGTTTTCACCCAGTAAGTCCTGAAGCAAGCCAATAATTTTTGTTAGAAACTGGAGGATCTCAGGAAATGCTTTGAGGGCTTTGCAATGTTCCTGAAGCTATCTATTGTCCTGGGAATCTCTGCCTCGTTATCACCCATCTGGCTTCACTCATGTTGCTGCACAGGGCATCCTCACCCTTTCCAGCAGCTCAGGGGGGCTCAGGACGGAGAACAACTAAAATGTCTGTTCACGGTCTGCTTGTTGTGGATAAAGTCTGCTCTCAGGTACATCTCAGACAAAGGAGCAACATTACTAGTATTATTAGTATTTATTAAAGTAAATATATGCAAATTATGTATTAAAGAGAATATATGCACAAATGAAAACCAAAATCCTTGCAGGATTCAAAATATAAAAGCACAGAAAATGGTAAGCAAAGTAGTAATGTCAAGCGTTTTATGGATGCATTTCCTCTGCAAGTATCTTTGCACTGGTGTATCCAGGGAAGGGAGCAGAGCTGGGGAAGGGGCTGGAGCCCCAGGAGGGGCTGAGGGAGCTGGGAAGGGGCTCAGGCTGGAGAAAAGGAGGTTCAGGGGGGACCTTGTGGCTCTGCACAACTCCCTGCCAGGAGGGGACAGCCGGGGGGGTCGGGCTGTGCTCCAGGGAACAGGGACAGGAGGAGAGGGAACGGCCCCGGGCTGGGCATGAGGAAGATTATATTAAATATTAGGAAAAATATTCTTCACAGAAAGGGCTGCCCAGCCCTGGCAGAGGCCTCCTGGGTCAGTCTCCATCCCTGGAGGGATTTAAAGGCTTTCTGGATCTGGCATCTGGGGAGAAGGGTTAGTGGTAAATAAGGTGGTGGTGTTAGGCTAACAGTGATCTAAGAGGGCTTTTCCAACCTTAATAATTCTATGATTAGAAAATTTATGCCTTCACAAAGAGCAATTTTTAATAAAAAACAAGTTTCTTTTCCACATAGAGCTTTTTTTAAAATTTACTTTATACTAGCAGCACTACTAAGAGGCAAATATTTTTTACTAGAGGATTGTCATGAAGGTCTCTAGGATGTATTTTGCTGCCTGCCATCCCATTCTCACCTGAAAGCTGGACTCACCAGCAAGACTACACCTCCCTTAACACTTCACTGTCTGAGATTTCCCAAATGTTCAACTTCCCTTCAATAAGAAGAGAAACCATGATATATTACACAAGGTTTAGCAGTAAATTCCAATTTCCCTGTGGCACAATATTCAAAATATTTTGGGGGCTGAATTCATTTAAAGTGAGATGTTAGGCGGAAAATCATAATAAAATTGAAATCCTGCCTCTGTACCCCCACCCCCAAAAATTATTCAGGAAGGCATTTCTGCCCAGAGTTATTTTTCCCACTTCTCAGAAGGAAAGAAAAGCATAAGGAAAGTAGATGCATTTTCCAATAGATACATACTGAGCCTGTGACAAGGTATAAACTCAACATCAACACATCATTCCTAGCACTACACAGATTTCTCCCTGCTGGAAGCAGGAGTACAATTACACATAAGCCTCCAGACAGCTGGCCTGCAGTAGGACTTTTTCAACACTTTGAATTTGAGATGGATGAGAAAAAGAAAAAGCAGCTATGCCACAAAGCTGGTGGGAGAAGTTTTGCCTATGGGAGATGATGAATATTCAAATCACAGCTTGCATGAAATGCCATAGCACCTTAGTCAAATAGAATTTGAAACAAAATTGCTCCTCAGCCATTTTGGGTCTGGTCCACAGTTCAAAATGTTTCAGTTCAAAACAACAAAAATACAAAGCACAGTTTATTTTTTCCCATTTAAAAAAAAATACTTGAACAAATAGTACTTCTTTTCTCAAATCCCTCTCTTTTCCAAAGCCAACATTCAGTGCAATTTGCATTTTCTGTCTTTATCTTCCAGACAAAGGTCTTCAGGCATACACAGGTTAAAAAAGGTTTGCCTGACGGAATCCCTCATGTCTTTGATCCTAGATAATTATCTCACATGTGCTCACCATGTCCTCTCCTGTCCCATAGTTTATCCTTTCACTGACAGAGAATAAGACTCACACTCACAAATACAGCCTGACAAATGTTTGGGTATAAATTCATTTACTGTATCGAATACTTTGCCTGCTTGTACAGAAGGTGTAAACACTAATAAATTGACAGTCATAAAATTAATGATGACTGTAAATTACTGAGGTACTTAACAACTTCTGCCAAGTGTCTCCTGAACAGTAAATAAGAGGAAAAATGTATTTGAAGATAAGGGAGACCTCATAAATATAGCAAATTAAATTATGGAGCTCAGGGAAGTCTGGAAAAAATATATCAGTAGGTCCGTGCGATAAGCAGTAGCTGATAAGAGACGTACTCCCAGTTATTTTGTGGGGGTCCCCAGTCCACAGTGACCAGCTTTATTTCTTATGAGCCACAGATCAGAGCTGGAGGGGGGAAACACAGTGAGAGCATCCAAACACTTAAAGAAAAACAACATATTGTTGTGTACTATCCTGTTCTAGGTGCTCGGCAGGGATCCAGTGCGGTGTGGGAACAGCTTAGGGGTAGCAATCAAAAGCCATGGGTTCACTCTGTGTCACAGATAAAAGCTGTCCTATGGGGGATGAGTCTCACCTAGTGATACAAATAATACCCAGCCCTCTGAAATCCCGAAAGCACCTCGGGAAGCGGGAGAAGGGCCCCTGCTGGTAACCACGTTTTGCAAATGGAGAAAATAAGACCCTAAGGCCCATTTCCGTTTCAACAAATTTTCTTGAGCCAGGGCTGGGTCCTCCGAAGTCAAGGAGAAAGAATGGCAGCCTTAACTGTAATCCCCTCATATATCACCCCATTTTCTCTCCAACAGCAGTTCAGTGGAAAAGGTGGGGACCCCAGAAAATACTACTGCCGCCTTGGAGTACTTTCACCCTTGTCCCTGCATCATTTGTTCACTCCTAAGGACCGAATCCTGCTCTGCCTCAATGCAGAAGGAGAGCTGGACACGGGGAGTTCTGACAGCCTGAGGAAAGCAGACTCTTGTGGAAAGAAACTCATTATCCTGGAGCCTTGAGTTTATTTTTTTTTCCTTCCATGAAGGGATGGAAGAGTGATGTCAAGGGACTCTGGATCC
>VXBQ01003727.1:439-11813 GCA_013400175.1 Phainopepla nitens | reverse complement strand
TCCCCCCCACCTGCCACTCAATCAGAGAGAAATGTCAAATGTCTCTGCCATCAGCCATGCCAGGCATGCTATAAAAAGCAGCTGTCTTCCTGACAAACTGTACTCTCTGAAAGTCCTGTCTTCAACTTTTCTGTCATTTGCAGTCTTCCTTTAATTTTATTTTTAACACTCTGTCGGTCTGTCTCCCTGGGATCACTCTGCAGCAAGGGCATCCCAGAGGAGCACATTCCTCTTCACTGCAGGAGCAAAGACACTTGGGAATACCTGAATCCCAGTGCTCTCAGGGATGAACTGAGCAGTACAATCATTCCATGGTCTGTTTAAACCCTCCTGGGAGGGAGAGGCTCACAGGGGGACTTGCAGTGACAGGTCCCATCACCACCACACTCCATACACCCCAGGCATGGCCCAAGGCACCCTCACACCCTGCTCATCCTCTTGGGCACCGACACCACAAACAGGCAGCACAAATAAGCGCAAAGTTTGGAGTTGCCCACAGTGACTTTGGGGGCCACCTTTAAGGAGAGCTGAACAGGGTTTACCTGAGCTCAGTCCTATAACTTGGTACCTGCTCTGCAGTCCTTTCCTGCATGTGGGCATGTTCCTCCTTTGATGCTGAGGCTGGTGGGCAGGCAAATGCTGGTGTTGAAAAACTGAGAGTAACAAAAAGCTGTTGACTTCCTGTGAAAAAATTGCATATTCTGTGCTATTTTCCAGAGAAGTAGCATTGAGGGGATTTATAATATACCCGCCTATTTTCAAAATTACTTGCTTGGAAAAGGGTTTCTTTATGGGAAAAGGGTAGTGTTCCTCCTTTCTTTCCCACTGTAAAAGCTTTCCAGCTGGGAATTCTTAGAATTTCACCTCCTTCAGTGTAAAAGTACACAGCCAGATCTCACCCTGCCTACTAAACACCCCCAGCCTGGATACTGACAATGCACAAACTCCCTCAAGTTCCAGGTCTTTCTGGAATTAAGACTCTTCAACCTGCCTCTTGGTGAACCATTAGGAGCCCAGGTAGGAAAAAAAAGTGGGGGGTTTGGGGCTGAGTTACTTCAGGATCTCAGCGCCACTCCCCACTTCTCTTCCTGTGATCACCCAGCCCCATTTTCATCCACACACAATGGTCACCCTGAGTCCACTTGTGGTGTCTCCTGCAAGACACCTCTGCCAGCAACAGTGAATTTTTCAGCAAACGTGGCATTTTACCCTCCCTTGTAAAACTAGCTTGCTTTGAACTTGCTTTTTGATTCTGAAAAGGGATTTTTTTCAGAGGAAATGACAACTGCTTTGTTTATTTGACCACTCATCTGTGTTGCTGAGCAGGAAAGGTATTTTTAGCCTGACTGTCAGCCTCACAAATAGTCCAGAATTCAGATTTTGTTTCTCCTGTCTCACTTGTTGCCACCAATAAAAATTTTGCAACCAGAAGTTCTCTCTCAGAGTGAAGTGTTAGCCACGAGAGAATCCAGCCCTTATTCCCAGGGACACGTCAGCTCTGCAAACACAGAAATCCTGACTTTGTTTGCACAAAGAAAGATATGACTGAAATACAAAACCATGTATATAACACACAGATGAAGTAGGGCTAGCAGCAGAAAAGGAGTTGCTTTTAATTCTTCTGCTACAGGATTACTTCTGTCAAATTCTCAGTGTTTATACATGTAGCAAAAGTATTGCAACTTCAGGGCGGACCCAAATGAAAATATTTGATGATGGAATTTATTTTAAACACTGTTGAGGCAAGTCCATGCATGAGTGACATGATCTCAGAGGATTTCTTTCTGATATGACTTATTAAAAGTACATGTGGAGTCAAGAAAATTTACTATATGCTGAGGGTTTGGTGTGCCAGACAGCTGATTTCAGTTGTGTCTTTGTCATGGGCCTTCATCTACATTCTCTTCTTCTGTTAACTCATGCAGTCACTTGCTGAGCCTTCATTAGAAACTAAATTGACTCAGGTAATAAAAGACATCCCAACATGGAGGCAAAATTAATCTCACTTAGAACTGAGACCCTGCCCAAAAGCCTGAGAAAGCTCAGTTCAGCAAAGTCTGTGAGCAAATGCTTAAATTCATCCCTATTAAACACAACACATTGTGCTTCTCTAAAGATTTTACAGATTTGGGATTCCTGCCTGATTTGTAAGTGGTGAGTGGCTTTGATTTCTGTGTGCCAAAGGAGTTGGAAAAATGTAATTTCTATATTGAGAGTATTTCCACCAACAAAAGACGAGTGGTTCTAAGTAGGTCTTTTCTTCTGTCTATTTAAATTAGATTAAATAAGATTATGGTATTATTAGCATCATTAGGGTTATTATTAGGAAATTACTATTCACAGCACTTTTACTGTCATATTCTACAATAAGGAAAGCACATCTATTGAAATGATTGAACATCAATACATAAGCTCCTAATAATCCAATGGTATCAATGAGTTCATCTTTTAGATTCAATTGCAAAAGTCATCATTTGCTGGTGATTATCCAATTGTTCATTAGAAGAGATTCTCTGAGACTCAGCAGCTCTCTAATGATGATGCATAGTCATTACATTTCAGTCAACCTATTCTTAGTGCAGCCATTGGATAACATTTAGCTGTTGCTGTTTTATTGTAATAATTGGCATGTCACAATGACATCATGACCCAGGCCGTCCCATCAGAGTTCTGTCTTGTCACACAACTTCAAACTGCACCAGGGAGATGTGGCTAGTGCTCAAACTGTGATTTTTGGGGCATTTTGTACATGCTGCATGAAGATGAGATGGCGACTGGTGGAGGAATGTATTGCTTATGCCTCCCGCTCAGGCCTGAACAGTAATACTATATATCAGAATACAGACATATAATACATATACACATAGTATAAATACATACTGTATACATTATATAGAACATAGTAACCATATATATCTGAAGAGAAGTAATAGGTCTGCATGTGTTTGCTGTCTATGAAGTACCTCTTGGAATATCTTAAATTTACAGCTCCCTCTCAATAGAGGGGTGTAGTCTAAAGGTGATTGTAGCCATCATAGAAAAAGTCTGATATGTAAATAGCTGACATTGAGTGTGCACTTAATCTTTGACAGCCTGGACTCTGAAAATAGGATTTCACCTTACTCTTGCCACTTGACTCCTTCTGTTTTCAAGCAGTACATCATGGGATATTATGTCTTTCAGGACAGGGATCAACAAGGAAAAGAAAGACCTGAATAACTTGAACTTGGGAGGAGGGTGGTCTTTTAGAACTACTCAGCAACATTCTGGTCACGCTGAAATTAATGGCAAGACTTCCTTGGACTTCAGCAGTCATGGAGTTATTCAAAAATAACTGTTAGTTCACCAGAATATTTCCAAAGTAAGTGGGAATCAATTTTCAGTTATTTTAGGCTTGGTACTCCCACAGCAATTTACACTGATTAAATTTTTTACCTTTGCAAAACTGTAGGCATTCAGATTTTGTGCCTGCATGCATCCATTTCTTGTACTCACTTTATCCCTCACTACCCAGGCAGTGACAAGCTGCAATAGCAGCCTTGTTCCACACATCCAGACATTCCAACTTCAGACAGCATATATCTGAAATTGCACATGGGATCGGATATGAGGTAACTCTTTTTTTTCAATTTAACAGCCTCCATTATGTTAACTCAGTGTGGATGCAATAGAGATCCTTAGAAATCACACTGGGGTTTTTTTCCTGCATAAAACTAGTCAGAAATCCTGCCTAGTAAAGCTTCAGTAAAAGTGGTTTCCATAGTTGAAGAAGGATGGTGACTCTGCACCTGCATCAAAGGTTAGGTTCAGCTCCTATGTTCTTATTGCAGTTGTATGCATTCAAACTGTGATACCACTTTGAGCAAGGTCTGCTGGCCAAAGGCCCTACCCACAGCTCAGTTTTGGCTAGAATCTGGATGCAGAGGTCAGGTTGGCAAAGAGACTGCTAGGAGAAGGATTTCAGTACGTATTTCATATGGAACACGTGCCTCTGTGCATTGCTGAACTGGGATGGTTTTAAACATCGCCAAACTCTTTGCTGAATGGGTGTTAGCTAAGTGAGAATGATGCAGATAGACAAAGTTAGTTGTGGACCTGAGGGACAAAGAAATGCACAACTTTCTCCTTCTTAAAACCTCTGAACTGCTTCAGAACTATTCCTTGAGGTTACTTTTTTCCCATTCATCTTGCAGGAGTGCTTATGGCATGACAACTTAAGCCATAAAATACCCCCAGCCACAGACTGTTGGTGTCCATCCTGTCTTTGTAGTCCTTTTATTGCCTATTCTGTGTTTGCAAAGAAATAAGCAATCCAGGGTTTTTTGGGGGGGAGAAGTGAGACATCTGTTTTGTCTCCGTGCATGACAGTGGGTGGCAGACAGGGAACACCATCATGAGGGTGCCTGTGTGTTGCCATTTTCAGGCAGCCCCATCACCATTTTCAATGCTCTCCCTGGAACTGGCAGCACCCCCTTTGGGACTGGCCACAAGGTATCTCCAGTACTGAGGTGTTTCCAAAGGAAACACCAACGGCTCCTGCCATTCAGAGGCAGAAGGATCGGCAGCTTCATCTGCTGTGACGAGATATTGCACATCTGCACAGATCTTTTTCCTCTGCTCCAACTCCTCCTTTGGTTCAGCCATGGGTCTTATTCAGGCAGGCAAGAAGCTCTGATGACCTTCTTAGAGCCTTTCCTGTCTCCCAGGAGTTGTGGAGAGGAGGAACTTCTGCACTGAGGTTCCAGTCCCAATGCAATTCTCCTGAGAAGATGCCACTTCTCCATCTGGAGGCATGATGAAACTCCGTGTGATTTTATGGCTCGTGCATGAAAGAGTGCTTTGCATCAGAAAGGCTCAACCCTGACTTAACACATGAGAAAGTGATTAGGGAGACAGGGGAAGCCAAATGTCCCAAAAATGAAGACGAAAAACTGTGGGATCTGGCTAATTCCAGAAGCAACACCATTTAAGTTATTAGCTGATGCCAGTAGTTACAAAAATAATGACTATGTGCCTCAGCCCACAGCGGTTCTCTCAAACTGGCTGCAAACAGCCACATCAGTGGCATCAGAATTGTTGCATGTGTCTGGAATAAGAAGCCCTACAAGGAATGCAAGAGACATCACAAGAAGGCCTCTACACACCGTGCATGTCCCAGGGGGTGTGTGTGAGCTATTTGTGTCAACAAGGGTAAGACTGCCTTGCTGGGACAATATCCTTGCAAACAGGAAAAGATCCAAGCCACTGACTGCACAAGACCACAGTTATCTTCAGGACTGATGTCAAAGCTGACTCAACATCATCTTAGAGGAGTGATAATGGCTTGCCATGGCTCATCTGCTCCCCGCTGGGAAGAAACAGTTGTCAGTGAGAAACGACCAAGGGAAATGCTTGAACGCTGAGCACGCAACTGCAGAATGAGGTGACACCTATGCAGGAACAGATTTATATAGTCGAAGATCCTGGATTCCCATCACTAGGCTGTCAGGCAAGCAAAGACCAGTGCCAAGAATAGAGGATAACTGAGATCTGTGTCCAAGCCATGGAGCTGAACCCAATCCAAGATGCCCTGCGGCTGTTTTAACTAACTAGGAAAACTTAAACATTCCCGCACAGTCAGACTCCATCTTTTGCACTCATAATACCCCAACAGTTCTTCTTGCCATGATAAAGGCTGTCAAGAAACAAATCCAAGGTATCTGCAAGGAAGTTTTTGAGCCAGTCAGTAATAATTTGTAGCCATGCCTTCAAACTCAGCAGGAATGTGGGGTGGGAATATGTCGTTATATGCACATTCCAGCTGCAAAATATTAAAATCTTCTGCAAACATCATGACCTAACTCACGATTTTGGCAGCTACCACCCTCACAGGGATCATCTGCTTATGACACATTCCTTACTTCATTTAAGAGACATGTTTTCAAACAATTGTCATGTGCAATTTCCTCTGCACCTGATATTTTTCTTACAGGAATGAGACAACTGCAGCAGCTTGGTGGGGTGGGACTCTGACCCCTTGTGTGCCGCTGTCACACAATGCACATCCTTGAGCAGAGACAGTTCCTATGCCAGCAGCTGTGAAGAGAGCAGGGCTGAGAACATTTGTAGACCTGGACACTGCCTTAAGGGGCACTTTTAGCCATTTCTGGCTTGCTTCTGATAATGTTGGTGTTAATTAGTGCTTTTCTTCTCTCTCAGATAGAATGACAATGTAAAAAGCAAAAACTGGGGAGGACTGGCAAGACCATGGTCATGTACAGAACTTTTTCTACCCACAATATTATTAAAGGATGCTAGTCTAGGATGGTTGCTGCAAAAATTATCAAAGGGCTGGAGCACATCTCTTAGGAAGACAGATTGACAGAGTTGGGGTTGTTCAGCCTGAAGTAAAGGATATCTTGAAGGCCTCCAGGAGAGCTGCAGAGGGACTGGGGACAAGGCATGCAGGGACAGCACCCAGGCAATGGCTTGCCAGTGCCACAGGGAGGGACAGCTGGGATATTGGGAAGGAATTGCTGGCTGGGAGGGTGGGCAGGCCCTGGCCCAGGGTGCCCAGAGCAGCTGGGGCTGCCCCTGGATCCCTGCANAGATGCTGCCAGGGCTGGAGCCCCTCTGCTCTGGAGCCAGCCTGGCACAGCTGGGGCTGCTCAGCTGCACCAGAGAAGGCTCCAGGGAGAGCTCAGAGCCCCTGGCAGGGCCTGCAGGGGCTCCAGGAGAGCTGCAGAGGGACTGGGGACAAGGCATGCAGGGACAGCACCCAGGCAATGGCTTGCCAGTGCCACAGGGCAGGGACAGGTGGCATATTGGGAAGGAATTGCTGGCTGGGAGGGTGGGCAGGCCCTGGCCCAGGGTGCCCAGAGCAGCTGTGGCTGCCCCTGGATCCCTGCAGTGTCCCAAGCCAGGCTGGACATTGGGGCTGGAGCAGCCTGGGACAGTGGGAGGCGTCCCTGCCCATGATAGAGAGCTTGGAACAAGATTATCCTTAAATTCCCTTCCAACCCAAGCCATTCTATGCTTCTATGCTGAGCCAGTGGGGTCATTCCCCATTAACCACCCCTGCACAGTTTCACCTGGAGGTGTCTAGATGCTTCCTGGGAGCTACAAAATTTCTATCAGAATAATCTTGGATAGGCTGAGACAATCCACTGTAAACACCAAAATGAGAAAGCTATTTCTTCAGTAAACTGAGAAAAAAATTTCTTCCCCACAAAAAATAAACCAGCAAAAAACCCCACCAAATTCCATCTTACATATGCACAAACAGCCTTGTTTGTGCTAACAAGTCTAGCTTCATGCATCTCCCAGTCAAAAGTGATGTATATATAACTGCTATCACATGTAGCAATTAGAAACACCCTGACATCCTGTTCTTTCTGCTCCTTCCCATCTCCAGTATTCAAAATACTTCAGCTCCTAAAAACACTCACCCTCATATCCCATTCCCCTTCATGTCAGCACCAACCAAGTTGGCCTCTTCCTTACCTTCTTTAAGTGTTCAAAGGTAATTTTAAAGAACACCTCATTTAGCTTTCATTTTACTGAGATTCAGCCTGCCCATAAATCAGAGCTGAAGGGGAATTGGAGAGGGTCTCAGCTAATCAAAGCTCCAATCTCTAAAATGTTTAAATATAAATCAAAATAGTTGAAGGCTTTCCAAAGCTTCAATTTTCTTTGAAAGCCTTAGTTCTTATTTTCCCTGTGCTTAGTTCTCAATTTCATCCTCATACCTTGAAGGTATTTTCTAAGTATTTTTTAGTCATTTTCTCCAAGACATTGAGCTGCCTGGTTCAAGAATTATATTAAATTTTGACCTGTGAGTGAGTTGCTATGCTCCCAAGCAGGAGTGCTTTGTCCAAATTAAGGTTTTAGGGTTCAGCTCCTAAATTGAAGTTTACTAATGACTTTAAGGCTAAAAATGTTCCTGGGATCTATTGAAAGCATTACTTTGATCATCCATTCCATATTGCAGTCAGAACTACATGCTCCATATGTCAGAAATGATAAAATGTTTCTGCCTCCCTCTTTTGCATCAGAAGTCTGGAAGTCTGCTAAATTAATCTCCTTACCTATCTTTATCACATCTTATAGTTCTGGAATGGAATATGGGTTAGGAAAGTTAAGAATATAAGCTTATTTCTCTCTCCTATTTTGTCCTCCCTTCCTGTGTTAAAGTTATTGAGAAAAAGGAAAAAAATTACACATTGTAAAAGATATTTTAATCCTTGGGTTTAATCATTCAAGCATGTGAGTTTACCAAAAGAGTTCTCACTGAAAGGCAGATCCTTCCATTCTTCCCAATATGTGGGGTATCAGCATGCCACATCAGTGTGTTTCATTTTGCTAAAATAACCAGTCGTTCAGAAAACTCCCTTGCTGGAAGAAAGAATGGGAAATGTGGGGCATAGGAGTATTTGGGCACTTTTCTGGGTGTGTGGTGCACATGCATAAATATCCACAGAGGAATGAGCCTCTGTGCAAAGCTGCAGTAACTGTTAACAGAAGGTGTACACATATTTTTTGTATTTACAACAGGTACACAAAGGTTATGCAGTTATGCAAATCAGGACTTAAGAAAATGTCTTGAAGCATATCATATTGACACTTCTTCCACCTAGGATAGTTCTTCAGTTCTTGGGTGACATCCTCATATGTCCTTTAGAGATCCCTGAGTTAGAGCAGACGAACTTCAACAAAAGCATTGAGATATGTGCAAGGGTTGGTAGATTGTTGGGCATAATTTTCCACACAACACAGAATTTTGGAGCTGGAGTGGTTTTCAACTGCCTCACACAAGAAATTTTGGGGGACTTTAATCATATAGAGAGTGCACTTTCTATCAACCATATACCTGATAGATCTTCATCTGCATGTGAGCAGGGCCGACTGCAACCTCTCATTTGCTCTCATATTAAATGTGTTGTCAGAACGAAAGTCTAGGATACTATCCAGCTGAAGGGGCTAGTGATCCCTGAAATAAACCAATAAACCAATCCTGTGTGGGAAAGGAAAAGGGAAAGGAGAAGGGAGAAAAAAAAGGAGGAAAGAGAAAGAGAGAGATTATTCCNGTAAAAGATATTTTAATCCTTGGGTTTAATCATTCAAGCATGTGAGTTTACCAAAAGAGTTCTCACTGAAAGGCAGATCCTTCCATTCTTCCCAATATGTGGGGTATCAGCATGCCACATCAGTGTGTTTCATTTTGCTAAAATAACCAGTCGTTCAGAAAACTCCCTTGCTGGAAGAAAGAATGGGAAATGTGGGGCATAGGAGTATTTGGGCACTTTTCTGGGTGTGTGGTGCACATGCATAAATATCCACAGAGGAATGAGCCTCTGTGCAAAGCTGCAGTAACTGTTAACAGAAGGTGTACACATATTTTTTGTATTTACAACAGGTACACAAAGGTTATGCAGTTATGCAAATCAGGACTTAAGAAAATGTCTTGAAGCATATCATATTGACACTTCTTCCACCTAGGATAGTTNTGCCTCACACAAGAAATTTTGGGGGACTTTAATCATATAGAGAGTGCACTTTCTATCAACCATATACCTGATAGATCTTCATCTGCATGTGAGCAGGGCCGACTGCAACCTCTCATTTGCTCTCATATTAAATGTGTTGTCAGAACGAAAGTCTAGGATATTATCCAGCTGAAGGGGCTAGTGATCCCTGAAATAAACCAATAAACCAATCCTGTGTGGGAAAGGAAAAGGGAAAGGAGAAGGGAGAAAAAAAAGGAGGAAAGAGAAAGAGAGAGATTATTCCACTCCCGTATCTATTAACATAATAGAACGGAAATCACAGGATCCTTGGGCTGACTGAAAATCAACTTAATCTTTACATGATGGTCATTACAAAGCTCTTTTTTATTTGGCCTGACCTCATAGGTAGCCATCACTTTTCTCTTTCTACAGAAGGTAAGTTGCAAAATGTTTATTTTCTCAGCAGCTGTCTTCATTCTGTTTGGGAACAGCCTCACAGAAATAACAAAAAACCTGTTTCCTGGAAAATGAAATGTTTTCCATCACATTCTCTTGGGCTTTTGCATTTTTGTCATCCAATAAAAAACTAGAAAAATCAAAACAGAGAATAATCAAATAAATTAGTAAAGACTTCTTAGGACCTTGCTTTGGTACCCTTCTGAAACAAAACCTCATCAATGCCAAGCAACTTTTGCAAAGTGTTAGCACTTGAATGAAGACACTTCCACAGGTGAGGCACCATTCAGCTAGACTTTTCTGAACAGACTGAAATGCAAAGGAGAAAGAAAATGCATTTTTTAAACAGTTGGCACAAAACACCTAAACAGACAATGTGTACATAAGCAAAAAAGGGTTCCTTAAAAATATAGAATAAAACAGTTGTCCACATTTACAATAATTAGGTACACAGAAAAGCAATACAAAGAAAAGAAAAATATTGCCAAAAAATGAGAAGTTTAAAATTTCCAAGGCTGTAACTAGTCTGGAAGGGAGAGCATCTTCTTATGCACACAGGATATTAGGTCCTAGGATGGCCATTATGGCAAGAGGAAGGTGGGGGTAGAAACTCAAACTACTTTTGGTATGATACCCAGTAAGTTTCTGAGCAGAGAGGTGTGAATCAGGAGCTAAGGTGGAGGGAATTGTGCTTGATGACTAAGTTTCTACTGCTCCAGTTTTCCCCAGGGCTGAAGAAAGTTGTGCCCATCCTAAACCAAACCACCAGAGAGCCATTTGAAATCCCTTCGGAAAAACTGAGTGCTGAGGGAGAGGCAGCAAAAATGCTGTCCTTTCATTCAATAAGGAGGAAAAGTAATTTCTTTTCTTTCGTGTTGTGAGCCTGGCTGACAGCTAACCAGACTGCAGGTGTCACTTGCCAGTGTGCAAATATTGTAGTACATTAGTAATATAAATATCACTAATGAATGACAGGTATCAAAACTGTAATTTTCTCAGGACTTTGTAGGATCTAGGTAAACCACAAATCAGACGTGGATATGCTGACAGACAGACAATACAGACTATTGTATTCCGCTTACACAAGGACCTGTGGCATGGGAATACATTAATTTTTGATGGAAAATGTTATTCTTTATGGTCAGCTCTTTCAGCAGAATAATTTATCAAGACTGACATCAACCAGATACACTAAGGATTGATGTTAAAGTGAGGAGGGGAAGGGCACATCTAATATTTACAAATGGCACAGCTTTTAAAATGCCACTACTTAGAATCAAGTGCAATTACAATGTATTTAAATGAGTATTAAAGTATTTGTATTGCCAGTTTGCAAATTCAGCATCTTGAGAAGCCCGAATGGATTTTCATGTAATTATTGTCATTAACTCAAAGAAGTAAATGCTCAGCAAAGAGTCTGCTTAAAAAAAAAA
>VXBQ01003726.1:22313-47235 GCA_013400175.1 Phainopepla nitens | reverse complement strand
ATCACATCCACCTAACAGATGTCTCTCTGTCATTGTCATGTCCTCAAGCTATTCTAGTAAATGATTTGATTATAAGTGAGTCACTAAGGTGGCAATTGAACCTCTTCACAGCTCAAAATTGTTGATGNCCTACTCCAGCAGATGTGCATATCACTTTGAAAGATTGAAAAATGAAGAATGCAGTGATCTGTATTGTGTATACACTTTGGTCTCTGGAAAGAATGTTAATAAATATACTGAGAGGCTGAAAAGTTTGCCAGTATAAATAATGTGGCATTTCAAGTCTGTCAGTAAATGTAATTGAATTTTTTAATGTAAAAATATAGTTTAGTTATAAATTGGAGTCATTCTTGACATCAGTTGGGCATTAGGAGATATTAATTAGATACCGCTCACTTCATCCTACTGAATTTGTTATATTAAAGGAAATATCAGGAAAGAGGAATTTGCAAGGATGCAATTTAGAGATTTTTATTCTTCAAAACAAGCTGCCTTGTAATTTTTAGTGGAGGAATAAACGCCTTTTCAAAAACATTGTCACTGTACTGTCTGAAACATGCCCTTCCCAATATGAACAAAATATGGAAAAGCTAATCCATTATAATACTTTGTAATGATAATAAGCTAGCGTGAACAAGTAGCCTAGGGAGAAAGATGGTACGAGTCACCTAGCAGAATAGCAAGTAATTGTACATTTTTACAGTAGGCTGATGACAACATTTCCTCTAACTTTGAATTCAGTTTGGCTGTCACCATCCTGGCAAACATTCTGCATATCAATCAGAGTGTGTATTTCCTGTATGACATTTGCAGCATAATGTATAAAATTTGCTTATGTGATCTTTACATTTATTCATCCTGTTTGTATGTAAATATATTAGTCTCCACATATATCTTGGGCTGCAGAGACAGTATTAGGCTGTATTGACCTCTGCCTGCTTGACATCTGCAGATTGCTTCTCTTTAGCTGCTGGATTAGCCATTCCTACTATTAATCACGGTGTTTTTCTGCAGAAGCTAAATGCAATCCTGGTACATAGCTTCACACAAGTACTTACATTGAATCATATTTTTCTAGGCTCATATGACTAATTATTGAATGCTTTTGCTCTCATTTTGATAGCTGCTCCAATAATTTCCATAATCACCAAAGAATAATTTGGCACCCCTTTTGTTTCATGTTCACAGAAGTCTTTGGGGGCAGTATGATTTGTGCTTGCTCTCCGGCACTGTGTGCAGCAGCCATGCATGTTGGTCAGTCCCTCTCCTCCTGGATGATAGTTCTTGCTCTTATGTAATTAGCTCACTACAACAGAGGTTTGATGTCTGCCAACTTTCTTAAAGTACATGCTGATCAAACAAAACTGCCGTTCACTTGCCCTTCTCAGCTGAAAGGGATTTTATTTCTTAGTTCTTGAAATCTTTTTTCCTCTGAGGTTTTTTCCCCTTTTTTTGATAAGCATTCAAGGTGCCTTCAAGAAGTACATAAATACAATACTCTGAATTATTAAACATAAAAGAAATAATAAGTCTCTGCTTAAGTAGAGAGGGAATGAAATGATGTTTGAAGGTAGGGAGTTAAAAAGAGTATTAAAAATAGGTCTTGTAGAATCCACTTATATCTTTGCTTAAGGGTAGAAAATATCTCTCAGAGGTACCCAAGTGCTAGGAAAAATACTCGTCCGTGCACAATGTGTACATCACACGTGTATTCGTCCACCTAAAATATTTGTACAGTCTGAAGAGAGCTTTAAGAATAATGTTTTGTATAGCTGCCCAGCTCACCACAACATCATGGTTCCACAAAAGTCTCAGGCTGACCCTACTTCCCTCTCTGATAGCCACCTCCTCTTTGCTTGAAAATAACAGTGAAATTATCTCCTTTGAAAACTGGAGCCTATATTTTGGACCGTCTCTAGGCCATCTAAAGGGGAATCTTGCTCCCTATTGTCACCTGTACAAATTTCTGTGGAAATGATGTCCTTTGCCTTCTTCATGCTTGCTATTTTTTTTTTTTTTTTGTCCACAGATATTCATGTAACAAGCATCATCTGTCTGTACAGTCTTTGACAAACTGGGTATATCTCAATTTAAAGCAGACATAGCTAAAAATTCATCAGTTGCTTTAGTATGCGGTAAATGTACTCAGGCTGCTAACCTGACCAAAATTCCCTGATGCAGAAAGTGGAATATATATTTAGGGAGATTTTAGGCTGGTGCAGGCCAATAGAGAGATTAAAATGTGTGGTAAATTAGAGAAAATGGGTATCTTTTGGCTGACCTTATACAACTAAATATGAGTAATATGGTAGTTCAGAGTTGCCCTAATATGTGCACTGAAGTGCCAAACATGAAGCATTCTTATATCAGTCTGCCCGTCATAACTTCTGGTTTGCATCAGTATCCAATGCCAACAAAATGCAAACTGTTCTTATCCAAACTCCTTATTAAAAAATTGAACATGAAAGGAAAAATATATTTAGTTCCCTATTATCTTATCTCTTTAGAGGACTTAAGACTGTGTGATAAAAACAATTGTGTCCTCATTATCTATTGTTGCCCTGATTAATTTATGATTTGAATCCCTGACAGATTCCATCTGACTAATCTAGCTGCTCCTGTATTTTTTACGTGCATTCCTAGCAGCAGACAGTTGTTACTGTGCCATCTACATTATATAGATATATCCTATCTGTACATCACATCATTTAGCAATGTAATATGGAGAGCACCATAGGCACATGATTTTGTAGGTGTGATTAATTCTGGTAGGCTGTCTTAATCCTAGACCTATTTATTTGAAAATTCTATTTTGTTTCATTCATTTGCATCCTTGAAGATCCAAGTTGTGCGAGATGAGACATTTTGAATTTCTCTGGACTCAGGATTTTTACTTATGCCTTGCAGAAATAAAGGGAGAGGTACGTTGAAATAAGTTTTGGTGAAGTTTGTTGACATACAAAGAGTAGTGGATGGTGGTGGAGTTGTGTGATGAGCACAGTGTGATAGTCCTGTTATGTATTTTTAGGGCAGGTCATCAAGGAGTACTTATGGAAATTAAGTCTCAAATTTTGATGAGGTGTCTATGCAGTTTTTTGATGGCATCTGTCACTTCCATTGATGCATGTGTGTTAATACACAAATCTACATGTCCACATTAAGAAGTAGGCCCTTTGCACTGAGAGAGCATTTCTTATTTTGTCCCTACTTGGCACTCCCTCACTGATATTTGAAATCTTAGTAATTGTATTTTGGTAGATAGTACTCTGAGATTCCAAAACTTGTTCAGTGAGCAGATGAATATTGTTATGGGCATCTAAAAGATAATGAAAGCTTGGAAGAGTCAGGTGAGCCCTCCAATGTCCTCCAGAATGAGTGAAATTCCGTGGAATACATTATTCCTCAGCTGTTCCGCAGGTGCTCATGCAGATCAGTTACAGCAGATAACATGTGTTGCTACATCACATTTGTCTTGTAGCAGTCGTTTATTTTTCCACAGTTGCTTGTTAAATTTATTTGCATCCTTACACTTTTAGCTTATTGTGAAGCTGACTGCATTGTGCTGGTGAAATCAGTCTGGACAAGGGCAATAATCCATATCCCTGAATACCTCTTAGCCTAACAGTATACCACATGTATAATTATTTTATAATTTTAGGTGTATGCTACAATGATTTCCAAAACTAATTATAGTAGCATGTGTGTAGCAGAGTTTGGGGTAGCTCATTTTCAAATGCAACAAAACATGTTCCTTTTTATTTACATTTAAAGCAAGTTTGCCTGGAAAACTGATTAAACACTGATTAAAGCTGTATTCTGCTGCTTTGTGAGGTATTTTAATACAATATTTTTGACGGTAAAATGTAAATAAAAAAACAAATTGGTTCATTCTGCATATTTTAAATCAGTTAAAATTAGTTATCTCTCTTTCAAGAAAACAAGCAAAATAATGTTTATGTGTTTGAGAAAATATTTAATAAATCTCACTGGTTAAAATGTTATTATTTTAGAGTCCATTTCTACATGTTCTAAGTTAACTGAGACAACTTTGCTTGAAAACCCATCCCTCTCTTCTCTCTCTTCTGTCTTAAACTACAAAAATAATTGGCCCTAGTAACACATGAGGGAGCAAAGATCTTCACTGGTCAGGAATGCTGCCTGCACACTCAAGTGTAAGAACGCTTAAGTAGGGAAGAAGCTATTCATAATCTTCTCTCCCTAATAATTTGTCTTATGTTAGTTCAAAGTCAGCGAACTTCCCAAAGATCAAACACACTTTTCCCTTAAACAGCTCTTATTGTAAATATTCTAGCTGGTATTTCTGTTCCTTTTCTTCCTGTCCTGACATACATATTTACTATGCCAATAATGTTTAAATTTTACTGGTTGAAGGACAACTTACTTCTTGTCTGTGAAGTAAGATTATTTCAAATAATAATGTATAATCCTTTGGTACGGGAAACTGGGAGAAATTCAATTACATAAAAATAAGAAAATAAATTCCCAGCCCCAGAATCTGTAAAAGCTCAAGAATTTAACCTGAACATAACAGCAGAGGCCAATCTAATTTGCCCTTTAGGTGAACTTTAAAACTTATAATGTTTATGTGGTTTGGTAATAAGACCTAATGTGCTAGATTTATGCTTCATTATTATTCACAGATGGTAAAAATATATATGCTCTCCCTGTGCATATCAATTACTGGTATCATACTTCTTTTTTGATGCCTTTAATATTCTTATTCTATGGAAAAGTGAAGATGTGATTATCACTTTTCAAACCTCAGGTTAAAAAATTGTAAAAAGTATCAAAGACCCATTTCAGGCCCGATTACATGATGTCACAGCTTTACTAAGTTACCTACATATGAGGTAACTCCTCTGCTCAGTGCAGCTCGAGCCTGGCTTGCTGGAAGTTTCAGGAGGAGCTAAGTTTGCTCTGGGCTGAGAGAAGCATCCACTGGGAGACTCATACAAGGGTATGAAAAAGGGCTTCAGTGAAGCCCGTGTGTGTCACGAATCCAGTTGACTCAGTGGTGAAGGCTGAGGGAGGAAACCATCAGTGTCCAGAGTGGCCAAACCCAAACCATGAGAACGCCTATGTGTTTGGCAATTAACTGACAAATTATTGTAATAGAATTCTGATTACACTTTCCAACTCCCCTCTTTATGATATTCTTTCCTTGCCACCAGTGCAAGGACTATAAAACGCCTATGATGCTAAACATATCTGTTTAGCAGCCTTCATTTCTGTGTTTCAAAAGATGAGTCTCTTCAAGCTTTGGGATTTGATAATGTTATTTAATATCAGTTTCCACTGGAGTATGGCAAAGTGAGCAATTCAAAGTTGTGTTTTATTACACAGGATTCATACTTCTGGAAGAAAACAAAAGTGGCGAAAAAAAACCAAAAAGATTAGGGTAATTTATTTTTTTTAATTACATTAAAAATTATGTAAGACAATGCAGATAAAACTGAAGAGAGACATACCTACCTCTACATTCAGGTTTTACTCTTCTCAGTAAATCCTGTGAAATAAAATCTGAAGTACTTAAGTCGTCCTTGAAAACAGGAAAAGATTCTTATAAAACTAAGATTACTTACAAAAGTTTTCAGCATTATTTTCAAAGAATTGAATTCCAATTTTGGTTGGCTATTTTACACCAGGGTGGCTTGGCTCATGAAAAGAAACAACCTTCTCCTTTAATTGGAGCCTGACTTACACCTTGTAAACAAATAACAACCTTATGATGACTTTGGGCGGACCCTTTCGACCACTGTGCCTTTTCAGAACAAAAAAGAGACATGTTTGTCTTAGTGTTTCTCAAAAGGCAGTGACCTGTCTAGATTAATTTACTTTGAGTTGGACCACAAGACAATAAATGATCAACTGGAAGTATTGGAGGCAAAATGTAACTGTGGGAGGACAGTCATTATGAAAAGAGAGTCTTAAAATATATAAATATAAGGCATATATTTATATATGTGGCTTTGAAAATAAGGAAAATTTACCATTTTCTTGATACCTTTTACATCTAAAAATGCAGAAACTTAAAATATATGCATGTGTTGGAGATGCAGGCTCTTATCAAAACACGCAAAATATTATTTCAGGGGGAATAGAATCCATTTCTTCAAATGTTTCTCAATTCATTTAGTTAAATGATCTCATGCTATGTATAATAGACTGTTTCTTTTTCTTTTGTGTTTATCAGAGACATCGTTGCTGTAAAGTATTGTGTATGTGTAATGTTAGGAAAACATCTGTTTTCAATATATAATTTTATTAATATACAAAAACATTATATTAAAATTATTATGCTGTTATTATTTTGCTACTTGTCTATATATTATCCTGTGCATTCTACATATCACTGCATGATATTAATATTTCTTTATGAGGAAATAAATATAATTTAAGTTTTCACAATATAATATTCTGGTCTTCAACACACTTTTCTTTACATTTCATTTAAAATTTCAGTCCAATGTCTGTGTCTTCTGTTAAAAAGCATAGATTTTATTGGAATGATAGCAATCACTGCTTAAGCTTCAAATCCATGTTTGTTCTGTACAAAGTAAATTCATTGTCAGAATAAATATTCATCTATAAACTATATAAAGTTAGACAAAATTTCTAATTACTTGGACAGCCGTTACAGTGGATCCAGTTTGTTGTAGTTGGTACCTGATGTTTGTGCAAGAAAATATTATAGAAGAAATGAGTTTTTCACACATATAAGATAAAATGCAGCACATATATTAAATACTAACCAGCATATTTCTCGCTGCAATCATTTTTCATTGGATTATGAACATATGACAGAATACTTTCAGAGGAATAGGACAAGATGGGATTTACCTGAACTGACAAGAACAAAAGGGTTTAATGAAGTCTAGAAAATGCACTAAAGGTCACATAAGAAGAACATTGCCTCAATATTGAAAGTCATTTGCAATTAGAAGCAGAAGTAATTGGATTCTTGTGATACCTCCTTCTTTCCTTTCCATCTGACACACATGGACATTACCTATGACCCTGGATTAAATATTAATAAAATGCAGATTTAAAATATTAAAACTTTACATTCATGTTAATAAGTACTGTCAATCTGTTGCGACTCAACATATGGCTAATTTAAGAGTTAAGATCAGATGTTCATAATTCTCTAGATTACCAGTGTCTTTTTTTTTTTTTAACCTTCAGCATTTCACTGTGGAATTAAGAAAAAAATAAGTCAGTATTTTTCTGAGGCACCTGGGAAAAGGAATCATACATTCAATGTGATCTGAGATCAATAATGCTAATAATGATTACAGACAGGCAAAATTTTCTCATTAGGATAAATTCCAGCCTGTGAGGTAAGAAGGTGTCATTAATTAGGGGAAACAAGGACTGTGATATTGGCAAATCCTAATATTAATATGTATACCTGTATCATTCAAATAAAAGTAAAAAAGAACCAACGGAGTTTATTTGCAGATATTTGTGAAGGTTTTATGTTGCTTTGTGTTTGGATTGGCTTCGTGTTTTTTTAAACCTTGATAAAGAATAATATTTATATGACTATAAACATACACTTCAGCATGACACTCCAGATAAGTGTGAGTAGTAATAGATATTTTGAGTGATAGTATGAAAATCTGCATTTCTGTAATTTCAGAGTCTTTCCTCAATTTTTTTCACAAGTTCAAATTCTTGATCACGAAGAGATTCTGCAGGGTTATAGGATGTTTCTAATAGCTCTATTTGAACTTGGAATATTAATGTTAAAGGTTTAATACAAACAGTGACATGTTCTTACAAGTGGGAAAAAAAAAGTGCAATCATGGAAGACATCAAGTTTGTGGAAATGATAGAAAAATTTTCATTTTGTTGAAGCACAAAACCAGATGTTGTGAAAATTGAGTCTGGTTTCCACTGTTTTCTTCCATCCAAAAGGGTAGATCCAGCTTTACAAAGCAGCTATATTTCTCTTCTTTAATTCCACATTTTGTTTTTCGTAATGGGATCTGAACTGCCTGGGTTATGACTGGTTCTAAGCCTCTCTGTTGTCACTGAACTCTGGACCATCTGCTAACCTAGAGATGGAGAAGGATTGCGTGGCAAGGAACACAATAGATCTACATACAAAACACATAGCTATCTCACAAGGGTGAAAAGAGATAGTGAGCTTTGATCTCCACAGCCATTATCCTCATTTCTCATATAGGAAAAATGAGAAAAGGGGAAACCACATTTATTAAAAAATATTGTTTCAATTTTAAGCTTTGAAAATGAACTCATTCTAGGATGAAAGAATTACACCTCACCTTTTTTTGACACAGAAGGATTTTGCATGAAGATTTTTATTCCAGCTCCAGTCTGAAATATTTCAATAGTTGCTTTTTAAACTTTTTTACTTAAAAAATTGCAAGAGACTTTTAAAGATGACCGATGTCAATGACTTCATCAACAATTACAATTTTGTAAGTTTCTTTTATAAGTGTTTCTAAGGGTTTTTTTTCATAAGACTATTTTTCACTTTTGCAAGGAACTGTAAAAAAATTGTTATTCAGTTCTCTGTGTGTTCTTTGCTTAGTATCAGACAATACATCAGTACTAGAATTAGTCTTAATCTTCTCAAATTTAATCTTCTTTGTTCTGGCCTTTAATGTCCAGCTCTGTCTCTAACAAGTCTATTAAAAGCATTTAAATCAACAGTGTAATACATTTTTGACAAGGGAGTTCAAGCATAAGCAAAATTAAGGAACACTAGTTAAAAAACATGATTTGAAGTATTCTGATATACAGAGTTGAGTTTCTTCTAAAATACTGAATATGCAGCACAATGTCCTCCCAGTAATCAGTGTTGCCAGTTTTCATGTGATAGCATATGGGTGAAACTGGTGTGGATAAATCTTTGAACTTCTGGCTACTGGCTGCCAATGGTATTTTTCTGTTTCTATGGAGATTACAGTAAGTTCAGCCAAAAAAGTTAAGTGAATCCTCTACAACAATGTCCAAAAATTGTAACCTCATGGAATAAAATAGTTTATTTTATAGTTTATATTTCAGTATTTGGGGAATAAGTTGTTGGCTCTGAATTAAGATGAACGTGGAGAATTTCTGTGATGAGGGAAGGTGAAGGCATGAGGAGAGCACAGGAACTCACTTTTATACTTAACATGCACATTACTAAACAATCAAACGCAATCACAGTATGAATTATTTTCCTTGATTTCACTACAAGAAGAACACATAGCCCATGAAATTTCAATTCATTTTTCTATAAATGTAAAATACACTATATCATTTTCATTGGAAATATAATGATTGTTCTTTGACCTGCATAAGTCAGGGGAGAAGGTAATTGTCTTTCTTGTCTCTGCTAGATCTTGGGACTCCCAGACCAGAACCCTCAAATTATACACTCTGCTTTTACCAAACTAGACTGCATGAAGCAAGGAATCTTGTTGGTTCCTTTCTTTTCAGTTTGAACTTTCCAGCATGATAGTAAAACATTGCTACATCTACTGCCTGGTTCTTCATTATCAAAACCATGTATTTCTAAGGTCACTGCTATGGTGACACACAGGAAAGATTTGAAGATTGAGCCTTTGGCTTACCTGCAGATTCAGAGAGGGTTGGAGTAATAAGGAGGAGAGTGAAGAGCTTCAGGTGATGTTTCCTTTTATATTCCCCTTCCCTGATAGGAAAATTTGTCTGTGTTCTCTTCTAAGGAAAGATTGAGGAAAATTTTACCCAAGTTAGAGGATACATGTTTGGACTTTTGATAATAAACTAGTACATGCTGGATCTGTAAGAGACCTATGCTTCCTTTCTGCTACATTAATAATGTTGCACTAGCTTTGAACCTACCTCCTGAAAAAAAGATAAGAAGTTTAGGGAGTTTATTAGACAATGACATTTACTGGTTCATCTGAAGGAAAACAAGAAGATATTGAATTAATCTAAGGGAAATTCAGAAACTCTTCAAGAAATTGCAAATATTAGAGTCTCTGTTCTTTCTTTAATTCCTGAATGAATCTGTCCCTCTTTTAAAGACAGAAATGTATATAACCCTTTTTTTTTATTCTTACAAATAATCAGCACAAATGTAATCTTCAGAAATACAAGTAAATAAAGTTAATGAAAACTATTGTATGTACCTTTAAAATTGATATTGCAATCCAAACATTTAAATCTAATTTCTATTCCACCTAATCAAGAGCAGTAATTAAACACCAGGTTCCTTAAATCATATTCTATCACAGCCTTCATGTTTCCCATCACACTACATATGGTCCAATTGTTTACAGATGACAAAAAAAAATCCCTGCTCAGATGTTAAATCAAGATGTTTTCTTCACTTTCAAATGGTAGGCTGGCAGCCAACTTTTTCAATGAGCTATTCTGAGTTAAAAAATGAATAAATAAATAAATAAAAATTGAGCAAATCAACACCAAAAGGAATAAAAAATAAAGAAAAAGAAGAGGTTTGGACATTAGGCCTCTCAATATCAGAGCCTGCCAAAAGGAAGCAGTTTCTAAAGTATGTATTCAGCCCTGTGTCAGAATAATTTCTTGGGAAGTTTATCTTTTTTGTGCACATTAGATGCAAGGCTAGAAAAATCAAGAGGGAAATGTTTTATAGTCATAAATAGGTAACGTGACTTCAAAGTGTAGGCAGAGTTTTCCCGTTGGTACTTTGGCAGCCTGAATTTCATAGTCTTAAATAGCAGAAGATTAAAGCATATCAGGGCTTGACTCTGCCAGAGTGCCACTGCAAATTTAGAGTAATTCCTTTGTATGCTTGTCTGAAACAAGTACAAGTACAGAAAAGAAACAGGGTCAAATACTGAACTTTTACAGTGCAATTATTACTGACACTTTTATGAGATTCTGTTTTGGAAAAAGAAGTGGGGTTGCAAGTTCCAGGCCACAGAGGACAGGAGCACACAGTGAAACCTCTAACCTTCAAACCTATCACAAGGCAATGTATTTTGAATATGCTGTGTCCAGCTTTTTTAAATATATACCCACAAGGGAGGGAAAAAAAAAGAATGAATTGGGGTCCCAAAGACAGGCACATGGTATGTTCAAAACTCATCTGCATTTTTACTTTGTTTTGTATCAGGACAGCAGGATTAACATGCTCTGCCTTATTTTGATTCCAGCTTTTAGCTTCCCCAGATGTTTGAAGCTGTGTGATGCAAATTTTTAAGCTATTTGTTTCTGATTGTCTGGAAGAAGTCATCAAGTAAAAATTCAAAGCTAAAACTGTACAAAAAGTATAATCAGAACAGAGGGTTTTCATTGTGCCAAAGGGCTCTGCTGAGGCAGTGGAAATACCCTGCCCCATGGGCTTCTGAAACTGATTTCTCCATGTGACTGAGGCAGTGACTTAAAACGTACTTTCAAAATAATAAATGAAAATAATGAAATAGATTAATACATTATGCTTTTTAGTTCGTTTAGTGGTGAAAGCCCTTTATCTAACAACTTGGAACACAGCAAAACTGCCTTTTTTAGATTCTGTCTTCCAAAAGCCTTTCTGCTGAGGCACAAAAAATAAAAAATAACTAAATTAATTACACAAAAAATCTGCCTTTCTACCCCAGCTTTGCTGTGCTAATCTGCTGTCTAAGCCTTGAGTCAAGTTGCACCTTTATCTCAGTGTTGTTTTGACTCAGAAATGTATAATTCCCGTTCATAGGCATACTATGACTGCCCAGTAATTGTTTATTTGTGTAAATATTGCCATGATCCTGAGCACCAGGTAGGTCAATTTTTTTAAGGCAACAGTAGGAGTTTCTTTCCACTTGCAGCCCCAGTTTCTGGGGACAGTTACTTATGGGTAGGAAAATTCTAGAAGGCTAATGAATTTTAGCAAGCTGTTGTGGTGACAAGCTTAAACTTATATGCTTGATTACACCTTGATGCTGCAAAATATTGGCGACTCCTATTTCCTGACACACACAAAGCTAAACTGGATACTATTACTCAAAAAATACCAAGAAGTGTCTATATTAATTTCACTTGAAGTTTCAGCTGCCAATTAAGGGAAGTCAGAAGAAGAATGTTAAATTAGCAGTATCAGCTACTTTATTGTGAACTACTTTTTTGATAAATGAGAAAAGATATTAATGACAGCCTGACAAATCATCTTACTCTGATTTCTATGGACGTATCATAGACATAACATGAATTTAAAAATGATACACACATTGGTTTAAGGGCAATATTTGCAAATGAGTTACATATATTCTGGTTTTAGGAACAGAAAGAGTAGTTATATTTCAGAAGATGATTGCTGTTTCAATCTTAACAATTAGGAACAGAAAGGCAACCTTTAAATATCAAGAAAACAAACACGCTACGTAATAGAAATTTTAATATTGTTTAAAAGACTGAAAGGAAACTCATGCACTATAAATAAATCTTATACTATTTCATTCAAGTCTCAGATAAGTCATAGCATATTAATGAAGGCATGACAAAATAATAAGCCACCTTTTTTAATACCAAAGGTATTTAATGTCTAGATTTAAAGGATGAAGAGGAAAATTGAATGGTAAGACTTAATTGTAGACTACAAGTATGGCTGTGCACAGTCCTAAAACAGTGCTCACATAACAATGTAGCAAGATTGTTAATGAACAATTTCAAGGTATCTGAATTATGATGCACCGCATATCTACTTCTAGATCAGCAGATGAGACTTGCATTTGCATTCTTGATATGTAAAGATTGCAATTAATATATGTCACAGTAGGTGACAAATGCAGGCTGAATGAGAATTTACATTCCTAGGTTCTCTCCTTGTCTCTGTCCCTCACACATGGTGTGTCCTTGAAGTACAAGTTAATGGCTTTGACTTTCAGATTATCTTCCCTGAGGTGACATGCACTTAAACAAGTGAGTATTTATTTGCTTCTTTTCCAACAGAATGTCCTAAGTTCTTTTGTTTGATGTGCGTTGGATCCAATTAAAAGTTTGTGAAATATTTTGAGCTCGCCCAATGAAATTTATAAATATTAAAGGACAGTTGAAGTACTACCAAAGTATCACCAGAAGCCAGTACTACCAGAGAGTACAATGGGAGTAAACTTTAATGTGAGGGAAAAATTCTGTTTTATCACTGGATTCTGTTTGAACCAACATTGTTATTATCCATCTGGGTCTGCAAATGCATATATGTAAGGACAGGTTTATAGAAGTGTTTTCCAAGAATGGTTAAATAGGCTATGGCTCCTTATGAATGCGTTTAAGTGGAGATTTTTCTTGTCGGGATGAAGAGGGAAGATGGGAAAGACATAGCAATCACAAAAAATAGCTTTATTGGCTTTTGTATATCAAGTGTTCCCTCCCTCCTGTACTAGCCACAATTCTTTCTGGCTGGTCAAGGTTTTGAGCTGGAAAGACAGATTCTGATTTGAACTTATGATACACTTCTCTAAGAGTATGCAGTCATGAACAAAAAAAGGTAAAATAAATGCAAAACGGTTTGTGGGACAGGAACAGAAAGAACAAAATCCAGAGTATTTTTACAACACTTTGATGACAGAGACTTTTTAACATTCTGTACGCCTAGAAGTTCTGCTTGGCTTATTGCATTAAACTATTAAGTTTCTCTTTTGAAGGTTCAGGTTTTTTTAAAAGGAAATTAAACCTAAACTTAAAATATAAGTTGCTGTATGTGTTCAAGGCATAATTTCATGGACAGAGTCTAGGTTTGTGAGCCCTCCAAAAAGAGTGCTTGGCCTACAAAACTTTGAAAATCAGGAGATTAATTAATCCTTATTTGTTATTTGTAGGGCACGACTACATAAACTATAGGACAGAAAAGGATTATAAAGCACAAAATTAGGGCTTGAGCCATAAAACTTTGAAAACCAGAAGATTAATTCTTCCTTAGTTGTTATTTGTAAGGCTCTTCTATGTAAGATATAGGATTGAGAAAACAGCTATATGACCATAAATCTGCAAAGCCATAATACAAAACATAATTTATATAATGTATATAATACTGTATTTAGTACAAATAAAAGTGATACTTACATTCTAATTTTTCCTTATATTTTACACAAAATATGAACACATTGATATCACTCATGGAGGAAGCATGTTTATTTTTGAAAAAGAGTGGTTAAATCTGTTTATCCACCCTCTTCAGTTTGTAGCACCCTGAATGGTATGAGAAAATTCATTATGTTGATTAAAAAAAAAAGTAACATGAATGGGACAGAAAGGGCTATCTGGGTAGTTATGAATGAACTATTAATTAGCAAAATTAAGCCAGATGACATGCATAATGAAAATACCAAGGACCAGAACTCAGTCTTTACTTCCCAGTAGCAAGAGGTACCATAACATTAGAAAACAGTATGGCCAAACCTTATGAAAAGACAGCTGAAGAAGTAGGTAACTGTGGACAGATGGAGCCAAACTTTTTGGCCTGCATAGAAAATCTGTACTCTTCCTTTTTTTTAGTCATATCCTAAAGTTTTGAAAATATACTGCATTCAGTTGATTTAGACAAGACAAAAAAAAAAANTGAGATCCAACACTGAGACTTCGAACACTCTTTGGACCATTTAAAAATGACATAAAAGGCAGGTCTGAAGCTAGACCTCTCTTTCACAAGATAAAAAGATCTGAGGTCTCAAAGAGTATTTATTCCCAGTCTGGAATAATATAAGGTGTCTAAAATAAATACCTACTATTTCCAGTTTTGCATCTCTCATACCCATTGCATGTCTGCGTTGAAAATCAGTATTCAAGTAGTTTGTAAATCACTGCAATTTTTTTCCCAGATCTAAGTTCTTAGAGGAAGAATTCTCAAGTCATGCCACCATGTCCTAGAGCAGTGTCTATGCTGGCACCCATGAAGGAATGCACAGGAAGCAATGGAAGAGAGTGAGGAGAAGAGATCTGGTAAAGCCTAAAACTAGGTATTGCCACACAATATCTTGAATGTCAGCTCCTAGTAGAAAGGCAGAATTTGAGTTTTCTCTGTGGACTGGTAAGTGATATCTAAGGAGTAATTTTTGTCTTCAAAGTTGTAGTATAGTATAGTATAAATTAGCCAATTTAGTATGCATACCACTTTTATCACTAGTTTTCATTGCCTTTACTAAAAGAATATGGTAATGGAAGTTTAAAAACAAGAAACTTTTGTAGGTCACCTATTTCATCTTTCTGGCAATTGTGAATTATTCCCTGCAGTACATTTTCAACTTCTTTGTCATTTTCCAAATTAAAAACAGAAGTAATGTGTGTAAAAATATTAAATTAACATTTATTTGACAATAAAGTAAATTACATTTATATGTGAACTTCTCAATTAGCCCTGCAAAGCTTCCTTGGGACCACTATGCTGTTAAATCAGTAATGTATTTTTATGTTGCATTAAAGATGGATACAAACTTGGTGTTAAGGAAACAGCACTTTAATTTCCTTTTTAAGTTTAGAAATTGTGGAATTTATATATATATATATATATATATAAAAGAGGACAGTATGATACCACTAGAAACTGGTTTTGTTTATAAACAAAGTGGGAAGCAACAGAATATTTCTTCTATTCCCTGACAATGTGCAGCAACACTTTTCCTGGCAAATTCTTTGCAAATACAGTAACATTTTCTTTTTTGACAAGAGAATTTCACTTGAATTTCATGTGTTCTCCATCCACTTAAGTTATTGTATGGCAAACAGACGTGAGATTTTTTGGTTAAGTTTAACTCAGCCTTTTTGGTTTGTCTCTAATGCTATAAAATTTACTCTTGTACAAACAACTCGTAAAGTCCAAAGCTATGCTGCAGTTGAGCAGTAAGATTAATTAGCTGAGATGATCATTGAACAGTGTTGATCTTCTCCAGCTACTGTCAAAAAAGATGAAGTTAAAAACTTTGGAGAGCTTATTTCCACCAAGATTCTTTGCTGAGATAACTCTTCTGTATCTATGACAGGATTATGAAAAAACTCAGGAGTAAAATACCCGATCTTTTATAAGACTCCAGAATGGCCTTTTGTCAATAATCACATGTAGATTTTTTGATACCTGTAGGAATACTTGGGTTGTAATTTCTTACTAACATACCCAGCTAGGATGCCTTCTTGAATGGCAATAATAAGGTGTTCATATGTGCATCAAGAGGTTGCATGTATTTAATAGAACTTCTAAACTGGTTGCTGCAGTTTCTCTTTATGCAGACATAAGCTACAGGATATATGTGCCAATAGCAATGATAATTCTGGTGGCAATTTGTCTGAAGATATTAGTGTACCTGTATCTGTACCAAAAGAGCCATCGGATTTATTTACAAAAAAGCAATTGTTTACTATCAATCTCAAAAGTTAACTGATGGATGCCCCAATGGATTGTCTGATGGATCTTAAATGACAGTAATATAACCCACCCTACCAAGACCTACAGGATCTGTACACCACATTTTAAACTTTGGATACTTCAGTAGAAAATCAGTTGATTGATTAGAAGAATAAGTTACTTCCCACACTGCGAAAAATAACAAGACATCAAAATGTGCTAAAAGTAGAAATGAAACAATATTTTCCCTCTGTTTCAATTTTTCTCAGCAAGTCTCCAAACTTGATTATTTTTTTGTTGCAGACCAGAAATATAATTACTCCATAAACATTACCATGACTCCTATTCATTCTGAATCTTTGTAGAAGTCTGTGTACTTTTAAGATCTCACAAGAAGACTTGTTAAAACATTTCTAGTTTGAAAAGTTTTAAACACAAGACAAGAAAAAGCATTTTAGGTACATGATCTGAAGCATATGAAGTTCATCAATAACTATTGTTTTCTCTCAGATCTGGTGGAGAAACAGTCAGACCTCATTCTTAATAGAATCAGTTTGTATTTTATTCCTATTGCATTTTTAACTTTGCTAAAATTTAACCTGATCATATTCCCCCAAAATCTGATCATAAACATGAGATCACAAAAGTGGCGGAACAGAGGTGTTAGATGTGACTCTGTTGGGTTCTCAGTGGAAGATTTTACAACATTCACTTTCCAAAATATCTTGTGAAGTAATCTCTTGTTCCTACTGAAGTAATAGGAAAAAATTAAACAGGCAATGTGTGAGTACACTGGAAAATAAACTAAAATTGTGCCATCTTTTTAATTAATCCTCTTTCCCAACCATATACACATATAGATGTATATACCATATACATTTTTACCATATACTAGTGACTGATAGAGCAATGAAACAAGCCAAAATGTACATCATAAATTGTGCATTTGTATGATGACCTTGCAGGTTTGGTAGATCCAGCGCTACGAAGTTCTCACAATAAAAACAAAAGTCTAGACTTTGTGATATCTAAGTCTGTCAGCTAAGCATATCCTTGGTCTATTATACATCCTTTCATCCTTTAAAATAAAGAGTTGCCTTGGGAAACTAGAGCCCTGGAGAACACTGGAAAAGTGTAAGTTCCACAACTATTCTTGAAAGTCCTTACAAAAACATCAGCAAAATTATCTATTTGCATAACCTGAGTTGTAAATCTTACAAGACATATAGCTGAAATAATTTATAATTTTGCTTATCTAATTTTTTCCCTTCTTCTTAAGCTTATGATTTGCTGCAGAGCTGCACAGTCCTTCAGGAGTTTAATTTTTGATGTTGAATCATTAAGTAACATCCTTGTGTAGTTGAAATGACATGGCTGCTTTTATCTGGGTAATACAAATCCTCTCATACATATACACTTATTTGCATTCCAAAAACTAGCATGGTGTAGGTAAGCATGCACTCATCAGTGGGATGTAAAACAAAGTTGAAGAGGAACTACCTAAAGAATTCATAGGGCATTTCACTTAGCCACTAAAAGGAACTTTGTATCAGCTTTCCAAGGATTGTTAGAATATTGCTATTCTCTAATTTTTAACATTTTGCCACTGTGACAAAAAAGGACTGGATTGAGCAGTCCTTTAGAATTGAATTGAATTCAGTGTGGTCTTTCAAAGTAAAAAACACCTTGGGATATTTCCCTTCATTAACACCTAAACTTGGAGGCAGGTAAACAAACAAGAAGCTATTCTGGGCATAAGCACAGAAATGCATAAATTTTCTACTTCAGAACATAGCTCTGAGATACTTTGACACTTGGTGCACACAGATTAAAAATATTCCATTATGTTATTCAAAATGTCTTTGAGAAGAATATCATATTCTCCATCCATCTTTTACTCTGCCCAATTCTACCTCCAACAGGGTTAGTAGTTTCCAAAAGTGACACTTGTATCTGAAATATATCTATAAGGAAAATTACAATTAACAAGCTTAAAAATGGTCACGGCACATGAGCTTTGCACTGTTTCGGTCTGCTCAGTTTGCACAGTAAAACAAGGCAGCTGTCAAAGACCCTTTGGAATTTCAGTGCTGCAGGATGGTGTACTAGCAAAGTGTTTAACAGGCGTCTTGAAGATGCCCTCTCCACACAGTAACACTCCTTAAATAAATTAGATGGGTATGACAATGCTACTCATATTCAGCTATAACTCTTTATGATCAACAATTCATTACGGGAAAAACAATTGAGTACATTCCATGAAAAAGATAGATAAGATTCTGTAAACAAACAGCATGTACGTGGGACTGTATTAGTTACTGAGTTGTGATAAGTTACTGTAAGAAAATTGCCCCTGCGTAGAAAAGGTTTGCTCTGTTTCAGTTTTGCAACATTTTCCATAATGATTTTAAATTAAATTTGGCTGCGCAATTCTTAGCATCCAAAACATTGTAATTCCTCTAGCATATGTTAGTTAGTATTATATAATTACCTCTGCACGGATCAGAAGAATTTGGAAGCTCTTAGAGGAGAGGAGGAATAGATATATAAAAGACCTTTTTAAAGCAAATGAATGAAGATTATTCCTTCTAGGCATTAAATCTAATCTTAAATCTCTTAGAGTCATCTCACTCTCATAAATTTATCTCCTAAACCAGAAAATATTAATAATTTCCTGTTTTCAGCCATTAGAAAAAGAAATCACAGAGCATCACAGGGTATTTTTGAGAGGGTGTTGCTGATTTGGTTTTTTTGGGGTTTTGTTTGTTTGTTTTTTGGGGTTTTTTTCCAAGAAAGGCCAAAGTGAACTATTTTTCTAGTATTGTTTATAAAAGATTAGAAGTTAGTTATCCTTCTCTGAGCATTTAAAGTAGGTTTATCTTGACCTCCCTTGTTTAAATACAGTTTTGAAGGAAATGTTTTGGTGCAGTCTAAGATCAGTGGAAGTGCCTGTGACATGACATGGTTAATATATCTACTTTAGCCAGGAAAAGACAGCAAAACATATATTTTTCTGTCGGCAAAAACATATCTTTTCAGGAAAAAAAGAAACAAATTCGAGCGCTAGCGCCACCACCTGGGAAACCTGGGGGGACAAAAAGTGATGGTTACCTAAAAGACCCAATTAAAAAAATAATTTGAAAAAAAATTTAAAAAACGCCTGAAACCACAATAACGCCTTCTTGCCATTTTTAGCTGTGTATAAAGCTTTTGTCTTGCAAAATATAAGTAAAGTTAGGGTTATACAAGTTATCAGTGTGATAATGATCTCCTGGGCCTGATTCACTGCCCACTCTCCCCAAACCTCCCTTACTTTTACATATTCTCCAAGGTAATAAGCCTGCCACCACTAATGTTATAAAGTAGTAATTGTGCCTAATTGGTAGGGAGGTGACAGACCATTCTGGTAATGTTGTGAAACTGTAAGAAAGGAGGAGTGAGAACATTCACAGACCCAGCAGTAATTATCCACTAATTTGGCCTGTTTGTGTGGGGACAGCTCATTATAGCCCTTAAGAAACCTCGGAATAAAGAGAGAAAGTAGGTAGGAGGTAAAGTTAAATAATTAGTGTTCAGCAGATTTTTCTTTTCCTTCTTTCTTCTTCTCTTTAATTCAAAGAAGAGGATTAGGGAAGGGAGAAATGTGATGAGTGTAACAATTGGGAATGATGTAACATCGCCTTTTAAGTGAATTTTACATATTTAAAAGCAAACACAAATAGTTTACAAGGCACTGTGGGAAAAATTATATATTTTAGTAGTCCTTAAGTAGGACAATACTTAACGATTTTAATTTTATGGCATCAATCTTATGCACTTCAATTAATCTTATGCATTTCACTATTTTATAAAACAAAACTTTAGATTGAAATGGATTTTTTCACTCTTATTTTCTAGTTATTTTAAATTTTCATTGACTACTCAAAAGTGTACTTCAATCCAAAGTGTAATTTTTTACATTACTGTGAAGAATATAATCCAGATTTTTCTAAAAGGTATTATGTCTTCAATACAAACTAACAAATGAACTGTGCTTGAGAGGACTCTCTTCACACCTTCAGGTTCCTTTTCCTCAATTCCTTCTTGTTTGAATTCCAGATTCTGGTTGACATTGAATAGATTTAATTTGGTTTTATTTACAAAAATTACTGAAATTAGATCTATAGAACTAGATTTTGCTGCATTTAACCACCATAATATTTTTTTTCTTTAAACATTTTTATAATGGTTTAATTCTATTAATATTTAATTAGAACCATACATTTTAAGGGTAAGTATATTTCATTTAATTCTAAACTTTCTGTTTAGTGTCTAAAATTCCTGCTAAATATTCAGCTTCATGTAATGTGTCTTTTTTCTCTGTCCCTGCTGCCTTGTCCATCCAGCCCATGGTTTCAAAAATCCTGGTTGTCCTGGTTTCAGTCTAGATGAAAAAGGTAGTTAATTTATACAATCAGCTCAAACCTTGGCCTCTCCTCTTCAAACACTAGTTAACATAGCAGGTAATGTTCCATCTGAGTTTTTGTTATTTTCTTTAGATACAAGCACCAGCTTTTCCAAACTGAGTTGCCACCTCATTCTGTATACATCACCAAACAGCCAACAGATGGTGATAATGTTCATTTTCTGTGCAAAATGTAACGTCCTTCAGGAGAAGGGCTGAAGAGAAAGGGGAATCAGACAAGAATGTCCTTAACTATTGCCCAAATATTATTTTCACAAATGGAACTATAGAGTTTAAATACAGAACATGTCGTTGATTAATATAACCTCCTATTGTGAAATAAATTGGCTTCTTTGGGGATATTGAAGGGTTATTTACAGTAGAATTTAACTTTTGTGGTGTTCTACTTTATCTTGTATTTGTAAATTGTAAATGTCTTATCTACCCTCTTAATCTATTCACTTTCATACGCATGTTGCATAAGAATCTGTCACATGTCATACACATATAAAAGAGATTATATTTATTACAATGGAAAAACATATTTGATGTTATTATAGATTATGAGTGAGCAATGATGGGACATTCTCCTTATCCAGTTTAAGGTAAGGGAAAAAAGCAGAAATTCAGGAATCAACAGAAATAAGAGACTGACAGGAAAAAAAATCTGAAACTTGAAATAGAAAAAATGGAAAATGCATTGCCATCTTTTATTTTAATATAGCTTTAGTCTTTTAATGCTGTATAACTGCTTTGAAAATGTTTTACTCTCTGTATATATCTGTCATAACAATTGAAATTTAGTTAATCATAAAAAGTTTGTTGTAGAAACACATTGAAAAATATTTACAAATGAAGAATGATTGGAGGGGAGCATTCATGGAGGAAAGATCATAATGCCTTTCCTAGTATCAGTCCTCTATGTTGGCTGTATGGCTTGGTGTACACAATGGATCTGTTTTCTATCAAATGGGACAGAAAGGATGTCCTGCTATTATTACTGTTTCACAAATTTTCTTCATAAGTTAAAGAAAAAAAGGCATAAGAATCCTCAGATTTCAAATACAATAATACACTAAAAAAAAAAGCTTTCTTAAGTAAGTAAAACCTAGGAAAAATTCAGAATTAATACAAATATTAGCTTCATTTATTTTGTGAAAATAGGAAGAAAATTTTGTGTCTTTTGTAATTCTGACATCTTTGTTCTATTTTCATTAATTTGCTAAGTTTGAGTTTACTGATCACATTACAGCTAATACTGACGAACAAGGGATATGTAACTGTTTGGGCCAGACATCAGGGCTCTGAGTATTCCCTGAAGCATTGTGAGTAAATAGTTGTCAGTAATTTACCTGCACTGCAAATTAATGCCAACACTTCTACCCTTACTATTTGAACATCCCTTCCCGACCTTTATTTGTGAAACTCTCATCAAAGCTGTGTATGTTGAGTTCTCTGCTTGAAAAAAGGAAATCTGTTTTCCAAAGTAGTTTGCAAATTTGTTTTACTTTATTTGTGGCTTTTACTAATGACAGCTTAATGGAGAGGAATGTGCAAAACCAGAAGAGACAGAAATCAGCAGCAGGAAACCACAGTGTTCCTTCTGGAGGTCTTTGTTCTGAATGTTTCTGAAAGTCTCAAATACACAATAAAAAGAAAAGTGTTAATAAGTATGAAGTCTACTTCCTATTCCTCAATATTTTAGTCTTCTAGTCCTCAGTCTTCCCTTGTAATAGAAGGTTCTGTTGTAGCCTATCTCTAAATTTCAAAGACATATTGCATGAATAAATGTAGTCAATATTGTAGAGGTTTCAGTTACCAAAACCATGGGTGTATGGTAAATCTACTAGCATTAAAAGCTTGGGTAGTCATGGATGGTCAAAAGATAGTGAAAAAAATGGGAAGATATCTGTACATTTCAAGAATGTAAAGATACAGGAACCTTCCACTTTAATTCTTTGTCTTGCATTTCCCAAAATGGATATTTTGTCTCAAAAACACTGGAAGACCTTCTAGGAAAGGCACAGCATTACACACATTTCATAGTCTATTTTTTAGCATTTCCATGTTTATTAAGTTTTTAATAGATGAAGTTTTAAAATTATTCTAGTCAAATATATTTGACTATCCTGTATAACCTTGATGTCTTATGAAACCATGGTCTGAAAAGGCCTTGAATTCTCATAACCAGCATGCGTCCATGTAAACTATAATGTTAACAGACTGGTTTATAAAGCTGAATGGCTAGGATCCATCACAGCAAATGTATTTCACTTGGCAGATCAGGACATTGGGCTGAAGGAAGACATAAGACACAAAAAAAAAAGTCAACTTACTAGTATTTCTGCATTTTGAATTTTCTCCAATAAATGGGTAAGAAATATTTAGTTTACAATAAATTTTTTTTAATTAAAAATTAATTTCCAAAAGGTATTGATAGATGTACCCTTTTCTTTCAAAATACAGTTATCCTTTCTAAAAGAAATTCAAACAAAACAGAAATTATATTTTTCTGGGTTTTTTTTTCAGCACAAATAACCTGATGATTAACAGAAAGGTTTTTAAAAATCTAATATTAACACTTACAAGCAATACTACTTCATGTAAGCAACCAGAGCAATAGGTGAATTACAGAAAATTTCTGAAGAAAATATGTACACCTGCAGTCTCCTAGGAAATTAACTTCATCCAGATAGTAGACACAGTTGTTGGGAAGATTCTTACAAGGTAAGGGGAGAAAAACATTCCTTTTAATCAGTTGAAGAATATGTTTCATGAAATGTGAGAAAAGCACCAGTTGTAAAGTATTTAGAAAAGACTGAGTTAGAAAATAGGGAAGTGAGATATGCTGAAGGAGGCCATGAGTACCAGTACAGAATTTAGTGATAGTAAGTATAAGTAAGTATTAGTTTTTAAGTAGATTAGGAAATAGCAAGAAAAGACATAGCACTAGTCTATACCAGATTAAACTGGTAGATTGATTTACAATTTACAGAAATAGCCAATAAATGTTTCTGGTTTATATTGGCAAGAAAACCTAAATACTGTATTCCTATCATAAGGCAAGGAATTTAATTTTCCTTTCAAGAATAATGTAGCATGTGAAAGCAAATACCAAACAATATATTTTAATAGAAAAACAAATTAAATTGCATGCAATTTTTTAAGTCTTAGAAAATCAGGAAAAAAGAAGAATATGGAAAGAAACCTAACATTGTACTAACATTTGAGGAGGGATAAATCTTTAGATTTATACACCCCTTATCCTTTGGGCTCATACTATTCCTAAGGAAAAAAGAATAGAATGCCTTGCATGAGATAAGGAAAAAATTAATGAGATATTGAAAGAGAGTAGTATGTCAACCAACATGGGTTTGTGAAGAGTAGATCTTGCCAAACTAATATTCTTACAATGTTTCATATTTCTAGGGGTTTTGGTTAAAATATAATTAATAATCTTTGGGCCTGTTACAGAGTAGTTCTCTGGACTACAGGAATAAAATGTTATGAATCAAACACCGAATATAATTGTTCACTGTGTTCACTGATCATAACTGGATTAACTGCTGAATATAAAAAGTAACTGTGAATACAACTTTTTTCTAAATATGTTTTCATTGGAGCTCAGATATTAGTAATTGGTCCAATGCTATTTCATACTGTATTGACGAAAATATGAAATCATTAATCATAGACTTTACAGATGACACAAAGCCTGGGAAAGTGGAAAATAGTGGAGACAGCAGGTGACGTTGACAAAATAATTCTTTATGCATTAGTATACTACACAGAAATAAATAGTACTTTTCAATGCAGCCAAACACAGAGGCTGCAGCGTTCATGGTCATGATTAAAGAAAGAGTTCATTCCTGGGAAGATGATTCAAAACATACAAAAGAAGGGGTGGGCTGTCAACTGGACAAAACCTTGTAAAATCATACATGGGTTTCAAGAGCTAGTCTGCCTCATCACTCCATGGAGGAGGACATGCTAAGTAGTAAGAATGAAGAGATCTTTTTCTGACGTAGCTCATATAATCCTAAATTACTGTCACCTAAATAATTTACTTACTTTTTCCTGTGAGACACTTGATAGTAGCATCACTGATAGCTATAAATTATGTGTTTCTCAAAAGAAATACAAAGTTTACATCACTCTAAGCA
>VXBQ01003726.1:5625-17422 GCA_013400175.1 Phainopepla nitens | reverse complement strand
AGGTATAATGCAAACCCAGTTTGAACTCTTGTATTGAGAAAATGATGGCATGAATACCCAGGATCTCTCAGTATTCCTTGTTGCCTTATCAATGCCTCTGACCTCAGCCAGCTTTGCCTTGCACTGCCCACATTACCCGCAAGTCCCACAGAGCTATAGCTTAGTACTTTATTCTTCTGCCTGGAGGATTGTGCACAGCATAATTGTTCACAAATTAGTAGAGACACAAAAAATTTACCACTAAAAACTTTTAGACCTGTGTATTAGATTCATTCAGACCAATGTTGCTGAGAAGATTTTCCCTCATTCTCCTTCATCCCCTCCAAGGATGCAAATCAATGTTCATCTGGTTTTATTCTGTGAGGATTTTCAGGTGTCTCTGTATCAGACAGAGACATTTGTTTAAAATAAATGTGAATCAATAATATTAATATTAATATTAATATTAATACTTAGCTATAATTATAATAACAGTTGTAATAAAAACAGTCATAATAATTATAAAAACACAACTCTCAAAGCCTTCCACTAGGACATCAAAAGACAATGTTTTTAAAACCACTATTTAGGGAAGCGACTTGAGACCACAAAAGCTTCAGCAAGAACCATGAAATTTCTCAAAGTTCAGGTACTTTACTTGATTACATGACAGTAGTTTAGGAACTCTCTTTGTGGCAGGCATTGCTTCACAGACCTGACAGAATGGATAGAGAATGGCCCTTGTGCCTGATCCATAACAGTCATTGCCTGTTACACACATTTCAAGATTCATTCGAGCTATGAAGATAATCGAGGCAGCCGACAGTTACCCTGCAGCTGCATGGATTTATGATGGCACTGTCAAGAAAATGAGCCAAAATGATACAGTAGCTGGCTTTAGCTGCAAATAACATGATAGGCTGTACAGTAGTAGTGTAGCAGCTGCTGTCATTGCAGGTAATAGGCTATAAAGAAGGCTGATAGCAATACCTGTCATTTCTTAATGGCTGACTTCACTGAAGAGCTTTTGTGGCCTTTAACATGGAGATAATAGAAGATACAACAAATTTTACAGCTTTCACGTTGCATCCATAATTTATCTTAAGAGTACTGCCCCAACAAGGACAACAGTTGTCAGACTGAGAAAGTACAGAACTGGCTTTGAATAGTGAGAGATTGTCTATTATCAAGAACAGAATTCAAGTATAGAAAATGTTTCTACAGTGCTAAGCTCAGATTTCTGTAGCAAACATTCTTCAGTTTGCTGCAGACCTGTTACAGGTTATATCGTGGACAGGGGTTTCTAATGTAGAGATTTGATTTTTCAATCAAAGGAAAAATGTAGAAAAACAAATACCATGACCCATTTTGCATTTCAGTACAAGATGTGATCTTGTGCCAGATAAGCTATAAACCTACAAAAATATCTTTGCATGTATCTAAATCTATATTCTAGCGTAATGGTGATATATTATTATGACAAGAAACTGGCCCATTTTTAAAAAATTAAAATGGGAAGCATCTATTAACTACTTAGGTTAGAAATTTGGTCAAATGAGACTGATTGGCAAAGTGAAGAGGATATATTTAAATACATGATTGAACACTAGTCAAAGTCTCATAAATTATGTCTTTAGCATTGTACCACTTAGGTATTCAACTTTATCTCCTATTAATTTTAAATCTTTTCTACTTCAAATCCTTTACATCATGACCCAGTCGGACAGAAGTTGGCTTCTGTCATAGTTTGTTAATGCCTCCTAGACCTTGGTACATTGATCTTCATTCTTTTTCATATAATTTTCCATTGAAATGCATTTGAGCTCCTAGTTAGTGGTGTAATATTCCAAAATTGTGAGTTTACCTTCAACACTTGGAGACTCTAGCTAAATGGGGATGGCAGTTAGGATCCCATTTCAAAAATTATTCAGATCTATTATGGAAATATGTAATTTTAGACTCCCTCTTTCAATCCGTCCTTAATGATTGTTTCTAACTAATTGGTGGGGAGCAAGCCCTTGGGTCAGTGCTGGCAGCTGTAAAATTTGCATCAAGGTCCTAAGTGTCTTTAAGTTGTTCAGATTCTAAGGTCAGCCCAAAAGACAGATCTTCTGGGACACATGTAGTCTTGGATGTGAATAAATACCAAATAAAATCTTTGGCCTTGTCATAAAATAAAATGAACTATAGATATTTTTGAGTCTTCTTATCGCCAAAGTTTTAATGATTTTATCATTTAGGTTTTATTATACACTGTGTGAAGGTAAAAGATACATGCTTTTGCTTGGTGCCTTGAACAAAGCATTGAAAGCATACTGATGCCTAAATAGCAATTTGGTAGGTAGGGTATCTTCTTTCATTATTTTAGACACCTTTCAATCACCCTTGGACTGAAGAATTTTCAACAGGCCTATGAGTGTCCATGTCTGTAGGCAGCGTATGATTGTGTGTGTATCTGGTACATGTCTGACAAAGATATTAGAGCTGCTCCAATATATTAATATTTTTCATTTCTGGAGGCTTGACCTGTTAGTAAATATTTCTACAGTTCCAAAAAAAGTATATAAATGCTTTGAAGTGCACACGAACATACTAGAAATAACTTAAATTCAAACACACACCTACTGATATGTCCAGCATTTGGCTGATAAGAAAACATAACACTAAATTAAATCCACTTTCTTCCACTATTCTCTTCTGTTCTTGCACCAAACAAGGCTTGTCAGATCTCAGGACTTCAGCTGAACAATCTAATCTCACAATATTTAATACAGTGGTTGAGTATGCAATATACTTTTTTTAATGTATGTGAATTTTTAGGACCATTCTGTACATACATAGAAATATTCTATTGTATTTTGTCTGTATATTTCAAAGCTCTAAAATATCACATAAAATCCTGAGTATTCTCTGTCTTCATAAGCCACTTACACTACCAAGATTTTTTAAAAATTGTATCTCAAATAGATTTTAGACTTACAAACAGAAATATAAAAATGACAGTTTGAAGTGAGAAGCCCAGATTTTTTTCTGTAAGTATCAATTTTGCAAAAACTGCTGTCCCATGGTCTCATGCTTATTTTTTTAATGATTTAGGGCAAGTGAAAGTAGGAAAAAAAATGCTTGCAGACATGTAATAAAGAGTTTTACTTTTGTTCAAAGAGATGTAAAAAAAAAACCATCCTCTGTCATAGATGTTGTATCTGTTTTTTATCTTCTTCTGAATAGGTGAGGTATCTATTTCTGGGAATTTTTTTTTTTTGGTTGGTTGGTTGAGTTTGTTCCTTTGGTTTTTGGGAGGGTTTTTTTTAGTATAGACAAAGGATAGTTGTGTTTCAAAAGAAATCCTTAAGGACTTATAATTTTTTTCAGCAAAGAGATAATTCTATTATAATGCAGAGGATTTCACATTTTCTCAGCGAAGAATTTCTCTGATCATTGAAAAAGCAAGTTAGCTTGTGCCAAAAGGGTTTGTCCTGAACTGCTTTGTACAGTTTACACCACTTAGTAGTCAAAATACTATTGTTCCCATGTTCAACAAATAACTTCATCAGATCAGCATACAGATGAGACTCTCTTGACCTGTGCTTTGCTTCTGTTTTTTTCTTCATGCAGTAACCAAACATCTAGCTGACAACCACAAACATTTATGCACAATTTAAAAAAAAAGAAAAAAGTTACATATTTTTAAGCTGCAAATGCACAGCTGTGAAATTCAAGAAAAAGCTGTACAATTTTCACTTGCAAATTTATGGATTCATGAAGTAACATCACTATGGTTGATGTATGATATGATTGCTGGCTCTTTTCCTACTCACCCTGCTTTTTCCTACCTTTCCACTATCCCTGGGAACAAAGCCACTATCTCTGGTTTATTTATCACTACTTAGTCTTTAATTTTCATATAAAAACTACAATGTAGATGATAATATTTTTGATAAATTTTTTTTTCTCCTATTGCATCCAATACTACAATTAAAATATTTGCAACTTGTTTTTTAAAATACACTAACTCATATTTTGCTTTTGATAGGGTGACAGGCAAGTCTCTTTTCTTCCAAGATTTATTTTCTCTTTCAAGATGAATGTTAGAGGATTTGAAAATTATTGTGGTTCATCTTTGTATCTGTTCATTTGTTTTCTGTGACAGTAGTATATTTTATATGACATCTGAGATTTTTTTTTATCTTAATTTAGCTTAAAAATTAATCATGCTATTACAAAATGTCTTAGAGAAGTGCCAATTCTTGCTTATATCTAAGAGTATGAATGCTAATGTCCTTTTAAATTTGACCGTAGCGGGAACTGTCAGAACCAGCTCTTCTAAGGCATTTCATTTGTACTCAACTCTACTTAATTCAGTGCCCCTGTCTCAATTTAGACTGGTTCAGACTTTCTCTCACAGCTAAGTCTCCTTGCAAAGAGTCTAGTTGGAAAAGTTCAGAGAGGTCCTGAAAATGTCTATAATTGGTAGAACCTCAGAGTCAGGGCAATACCGCTGTGAAAATCATGGGCAGTGACATTCAGCCCTTGACCTGAATAGCATTTCCCAGTTCTGAGATGATAGGACTCAAGGTATATTTCCCTTTACTCTCATACCTTCCTGCAGCAGAAATATATAAAATTCACAAATATTAAGGATGATGTGGTAATTGACATTCATGCTGTGACTTACCACATTCATCTTCTTTTTTTCACTATTGAACACTGTGGTGCTTTTTCTTAAGAACTGTGGACTATGTTGCCAGCACAGAGAGTGCTTTAGGTGCCAGGGTGGAGCATTAACCAGAACACCATTCCTGCCACAAAATCTTTAGTATGGCATTGGTATTTGGCAGAAATCCTCGTACCATGACAAACCATATGCAAAACAACACATAACTATTCCACAAAATAAGTCACCTAGACGTTACTAAAACAGAGACAACAAAAATTAGGTGTGTAAGCCAAACAGCAAACTTTGAACTTTTTCTTTACAGGCAGAAGAAAAACACATTTTAGCAGGGCTAGTGTAAGAGAAGGGGTCTCTTTATAGTGAAGTACAGCTGAATATTTCGCTTATATAGCACTTTCTCTAATGTGACCAGTGCATGTTAAAGGTCACAGCTAATTTAGCAATTCTTGTTGTTTTCTATGGACAGTTGCATAGCATATAAGATATGCTACATAAAAAGGTTACCCTAGGTTTCTTAACTACTGGATATAAATGTACATTGTAATGCACTGAAGAGGCTAATTAGGAATTAAACTTTCCTTTAAAATCATTTTAAACTCAAATTATGCTGACAACCAAATTTTTTTAGCTCTTTCTCTAATAGTTGTGTTAGACATTGAAGAGCTGTGCTCCAAGTCTTGACACATTGTTCTGACTTATGCTCAATTGCAAAGCATGGCTCTAGGGAATAGTTTTGAACCAAAGTACCTGCTTATGACAGGTGAACTCCAGTTCTCCTGTTTTTAACTACAAGACCAATATTCTTTTCAGGAATTTTAGAATCCTTCTCCCACCCTTTCCCCTGTAAAATCTACAGAGCACCCGGCCCCCACACCCCCCCAACAGGAGCTCTGAGCCGTAACACAAAAGGTGACAACCTAACATCTGGCTTTTTTTTTTTTTGCACTTTGCTAGATGTGAATTAACTGACAAAATTATGAAAAGAACTTTTAGCAGTGGTGCTCAGTGAATATCAGATGAAAAGCCAAAGCTAAAAACTGATTTCAGGAATATCTCTAGTAATCAGATATATAATATTTCAGATGAAGACTAAAAGCACAAGCTAAAGAGAAAGCATCTTCAGTGTCAGTGAAGTTATAACATGTCAGCAGTGTTTTCTTCTGTGTATACTGTCTCACATGCAGGAAAGAATGAACCCATATCTGAAACAAGGCAAGATTTTGTATCTGGCTTCATTATGTGTTTCTCCAGAGTGCATCACCTATTTTCTGCCTGAGCTAAAATGTGTGTGGAGACAAGCAAATACAAAGCAGCTCTGGAGTGCTGTTACCAAATAATTTTAATAAGACAAAGGTATTTTTTGTTTTGCCACAGTCATATCTTAATTTTAAGAGTCATTAACACACACTAGCTCCCTTTGTTAAAGCAATCCTTGTAAGCAAAGGCGTGAACTAATGAGGGGCTTTATGTGTCCCAGCGCAGCTGGCAGCAGAGATGAAGTGGCATTACGGTATATCATAGAGATTTATGCTGAGGATTCTTAATAGAAAGATTTTTGGGGACTCAGCCTTATATATAATTAAAATTAACAAATTATCATTGTTATAATTCAAGGAGTTTTGCTTTCTGTCAGCTTCTGCAGTGTAGTCAAGATTATATTTCCTTTGTTGTCATTTGCAGGATTTTCCATGGTCTCAAAATATTTGCCCTTTGAATCTGCAGCTTCTGCAGAGGTCAAACTCCATTGTAGGCGCTGCTCTTGAGGTGATAGAACTTTTAAAGACTTGAACCCATTCCAGCTTTCTATAATGGGGATGTCATCAATTATTTTTTTTTTTAATTCATGCTTTAGGGTAGTACAGAATAATACTTTCTGCTTCTGTGATAACAAATTAATGCTCCCTTACCTTTACTTTACAGAATATAAACAAAATGTTGAAACACTCTATTTTCAAACTGTGCATATTTTCATCTATTTTTATATATTAAAATTACATTTTAAACCTGTGTAATTTTGATTGCCTCAAATGTCCTGGACTGCTACAATTAACATCAGATAATAAAGGATTCATCAAATGGTTATCTTTCAGCAATCATAGCACACTTATTAATGAACTTTATTTTTTCTGACTGTTTAATTCATATTAACAAGTGCAAAAATTGGTAAGAGAATTTTCAAAGCCATTTGGCAAATTTGTGAGACCCCACTATTCTGAAAAATATAGACCATGAGTGGAATAAGTTTTTCTTATATGTCAGAAGACATCAACAATGAGATACATTCTAATATCTCATCCAGCACCTAGCTGAGGTTTGTACTGGTGTAATTAGCTCTGTCAAAAGCCAACATTATCTGTAATTAAATAGTTTTGCTTGAATCCAAAACACTTTCACTTGTCTTAGGAGTCTGGATCTCAATGACTTACAGTGGCTTTAGCCTCCCAGTTTATATTTACAATTTTAAAATCGTAGTCATATTAAAAGATAATTAGCAAATATTATTACTGATAGTAACATCCAGTGCCAAGGTACAGCAAGTAAATAAATTACTATTTAAAACAAAGGAAAGTGTGGAAATAAATCTCAGAGGGAGGGACAAATAGTCCTTAACCATACCATAACCATACTAGGTGTGAGAAGACTGTATTTCAATCTTTGATTATGAATTGAGAACAGAATATTTTGCAGGAAAATGAAACTGCCAAGTTGTTCTTCAAAATAAATTTTTCTTTTCTCCTAATGTTTCTTTTCCTTCTTACATAGGCAGAAGAATAACAATTATCAGAAAACTGAGGAAAATAAATTTTCTTGATTTTCCTCTATGTTGCTTCTTAAAAAATACAATATTGAGCAGTTTTGCTGCTTTTTTCCTAAAAAGGGTTGTTTTTGAGAAGAGGAACTTCATGATGAAGTTTTGAATAAGTGTGAAAACACCTAGGGTACCTAATGGAGCCATGTAAAATGAAAGGGCCAGAAATCTCATTCTTAGCCATCAAGGTGCAGCTAACGTAGGTCCCATGTGCACAGTTGCTATAGAGTTTATCACATTTATCATATTAACTTTGTTTTAAGTGCTGGAGAGGTATTAAAGCATTTTATATATGACCCAATTCAAGTGTATATTTAGTTATCAGGAATTCTCTTTTGGTTCAGCATAATTTTCACTTAACAGGGTTAAAACATCTGAAAAAACGTGAGATTCATCTGGTTGTCCAGAATTTGCAAATTCTAAGGTAAAGGTAAACTTGAATCAATGTTTGATCAGAGCATTTCCAAAGTCAAGGGACTTTTACTTCTAGATAATATTAGGAGTTTCTTTTCTGTGTTCAGAAAGAATAGCAAACCACTGTCTAACACTTTCTTCCATTGAAGACTGTTAGTTTTTAACTTCTGTTTTACAACTAACTTCATCTCATGCAAATGACTAAACTCCTGGCACATAAATCTTTTTTTGGATTAGCATTGCTGTGTCTGATAAAAATGACATAGAAGAGATTAATCAATATTGATAAGTAAGCAAATGTGCTGTTTTCTTCCACACCTTTGCATGAGTTGCAGCTGAAGCACTGGGTGTTAAATCAGTGATTTTGTCATTCTGAACGCATAAAATAATCCTTTTATGAAACTAGTCAAAGTGATCAGTTCAGTAGTTCAGCAGTCTACAGCGTCATATCCCTTTTGCTAAGGGTCTGTTCCGCACTTTAACCCCTTTTTCCTTTTTCTATCCACAGATTGCATAACCTCATAACTAAAAATGCCCTGGTAGAAAAAAATCATGGGGGAGGTGGGGGGGAAAGAAAAAAGTCCTTTCAGAGACAATTTTATTTTACTTGTTTATATGGTTGTTTACATCTCTCAACAGTATTTATCATAGCATGTGTGCTACAGTCTCAGTAAATGTAGGTAAGGTGAGGACAGAGAACTAACCCTAAATTTGAAATGTTCCTATTTTGCCTATTTTTTCCACTTAAATTATAGCTTTGATTTTCCTGTACACCAGCATTTTTTGCTAACTGTTTGCTCATTTGGTACTGTATGAAAATCCTTCTTCCCGATTTTATCAGGGGGAAGTAGGTTAAATCAGATGGATCAAGATGCATTGCTACTCTACTCGGGGGGCGGGGGTAGTGCCACAAAACAATAGTGCAAGGGGAGTGAATGCTTATCAAGAGAAAGTTTACTTTTGGCATTAAGAATTAATTTAGCTGAATTGGTGCAGTAAAAGTGGTAAACACAATCCCCCTCACTATTGTTTGTCAGGGTGTATTATATCATCCTGGATTGCTTTGTCAATAATCTGCCTGGCCTGCAAGCTAGAAATCTAAGATTGCCAGGATGAGTGACAGGCTGGAGATAGCTGATAATTCTAAGGAATTGGAGGAGTAAAACCTTTAAGGACCATGTCTACAGTATAAATGCAAGGGTATCTCCACATCTCTCTGTACTTACAAAGGCAACAGCATTGTTAATGGCAGCCTGTCTGTCCATCAAGTTTGCTTCAGGAGGATTTATCCCTCTCTCACTCCTTATCTTCCATGGCTGTGTTTATTTCTAAACCAGCTGCAGAATAAATTGTCTCTTGTCTTCACCTCCTACACTGAGTACAATGATATGTTCTGAAACCATGGTGTTTTTCAGGCAATTTTTTTCAGAACAGAAACTTCTAATTCTGTTTGTATATGGGCATACTCAGGCTTTTTTCATTTTAGACATGGTAAACATAGTTTGTTTCCGTTTTTATCCTTTTTTATGGTACTTCTCTCAAGGTTCATAAATCTGTTCTGCATTGCTAAGGTGTTTGAAACACAGAAGGGAAGACATAATGGAACTGGTTGAGGTGATTAATAATGTGTGGATGTAATATGGCAAAAACTATTCTTTTGTATAACACAGAATATATTCAGAAAAGTGACTGTAAAGATATCCTGGCATTTCATGTTTGCAACTCTTTTTCACATGTAGGTCCTTTGTAAATAAAACAATTTTTTTCTAGCTCCCAGGTTTCAGAATAGAATCTGAAAGTCAAGTTACATAGCTGGTGGCCATGTAGTCATATTAGAAGTGCCAGATTTGGTTAATTAGCCTATTGATTATGGCACAAGAGATTGTGTTAGTATGTTACCTCTTCTTTTAGAACGCTGGTATTTCATAATCATAAAACTGCTGAGATGACAGGGCTTTCTTACAGTAAGAAGTTATTTGCAAAATCACTTTTATAATAGCAGCTAGTGTGCACACTGACTTAGAGAGAGTTCAGGTAGCCTTAGCACCTATTAAAAAAAAAATAAAATAAAAAGAGCAACTAATTGGGAATGCTTGGTTACATTACCTTATGTATCACCAGACAGACAAGGTTTTCTATCTATTGGTTCTAGTTCAGATCAAAATCTGAAACTGAATTATCAAAACATAAAGAGGAGGACATTGTAAAAAATACTTAGTCTAACCAATAGCAAATATTATATCATTAAGATTTTTATTAGCAGATATCATCAAAATTCAGCAACTTAGAGTGGTTTGCTCAGTTTTTAGTTAAAAGATTTAAAAAGACTCTCAGAAAAAAAATGGATTTTCAGTGTATTTTAGCATAAATATGAAATTATGCTCATTTGTTAAATTTATTTGGCAAAGGTATGCTAATTAATCATGATTGATATCTCTGTTCCATCTTAATACTCATACTTCTATAAACGCCTGTATATATATTCCTCTCTGTATTTTTTGTCAAATGAAAACCAGAATCTCTAAGTAAGTTCTCTATTTACAGTTTCCAGAATGAGAATCAAAAAATTACTTGATAATTACTGAATGTTGGCATCAAAATCCTATTAGCCAGGCACAAACACAGAGGTAGTATTTTATTTCCGCTGAAAGTCATTACTGAACTCCATGGTCAGACTTTATTTCTGAAGAAAATAGTAATGTATTTACAAGATGTAGAGGTTACAGTTAGGTGAAACCTTTGAAACAGTGTAAACTGTCATTTACAAGCAGCCAAGAAAAGCAATGCCATCCCCCTATTGCTCCTGATTTCCATCTCCATGGCACTTGGCTCTTTCAGAGATGTTTCACAGTCTCATAGTGAACTGGATTGAGGAATTACATGAATTGACATGGTGGTGGTACTTTCTGTTCTTCAATTTATGAGTGGTATAATACCATAGTAGTGCATATAATTAATAATAAAGGTAATGATAATTATAAAAATGATGACGATGATGGTTATGACTGTGGTGATTATAATAATAGTTGTAATAATAATAATAGCATTTGAGAGAATTGCTATTCATTTTTTTTATTTGCTTTCCCATATAATTTACTGACCTAGTTCAGGAAGTGGTCATAAAAACCCATGTACCTGCCAAAGGGAATAAGATACGGAAGGGTTTCAGCCAGAAACAGGGCCAAAGGCAAAGTTGTTTCTTTTTATGTAGTTTCAGTTTGGTTTAAATTACTTATTGAATTGTATTCTAAAATACTCCTCTCTTTCTCATTTATTCTAATTATAGTATTTGATGTTACCAATAGATAGAGTGAGAATAGTTATCTTTTATATCTATATTTTATGGAAAATGAAAGACATTTATCACAGAGACCTGAGGTCCTGTATCAGTAACACATTAAACACCAGTGTTTGATTTCAACCACACAATCATTTAATCAGTGGCCGTGGTATGATATATTGATGACATCGTCACTGATGACATCAGGAAAATCATAGCAGTAGCAAGTGGCACTATTGAGTTAAACATTATTGAGAAGCATTTTCAAAGGTAAGGTTCTGTATTTGCAAATCACACCTAAATTGTAATAGATGCCGACTCAGAAAAAGGTTTAATTATCACAGGTCAGCTACTCCTATAGAAGAACAGCATAACCATTGTTTTGTAAGACATCCCTTTCATAATTCATGCTGGAATAAAACATAGCAGTAATCTCATTAGAAGAAGAAGAAGTATTTATAACTAGGATATATTTGTACCTATTGTCTTGAAGTTGCATGCTTGTGAGAATATATAGGCCTATATATAAAATTAACACATCATCTAAGGCATTTAGCATCCCTCCAAAAATTGATTGTAGATAGAGTTGGGAAGGAAAAAACTTTTTCTCTAGATCTGATTTTTTTGGGTGTTTTTTTTT
>VXBQ01003725.1:47834-70906 GCA_013400175.1 Phainopepla nitens | reverse complement strand
TCCTTTGCTGCCCTCTGCCTGCCGAGGCTGCGGGGGACCTCGGCCACCTCCGAGGCTGCGGAAGGGCTGACACTGCCTGAGTGGAAAAACGGAGGAATCCGGGCCAGGTCTCACACCTGTGGTGGGAAAGAGACGTCTGAGATCATCGAGTCCAACCTTTCCTGGCTCTGGAGTTATCCTTTTTCCCACGTGTGGACGTGCTCCTGTTCAGCTCACTTCCAAACAACTTCAGTAAAGGCTAAAATTCCTTCCCGTTAGACTAGGAGAAGGATGTCTCCAAGCCGAGAGGGTTTTGGGGTCTGCACTTTAATACTTGAATTATTTAATGACACAGCAAATGCCTAACACTTGCAAGCCCCAGGGAAAAAAAAAGAAAAAAAAGTGGAAAAAACAGGAGGGGTAGAGCGAGTGTGCTGATAAATGCCTGTGATACACAAACACGGGCAGTAAATACCATGTGGTTCATTAGATACGGGCTGGGGCGATCCTGCCCTGCAGTTAAAGGCCTCTCACTTCCTCTGCCTTCTCCAGATGGGTGCCTTGTGCCTGCTCCTCTCTCTAGCTCTGCCCGTTCCTGGTTTGCCACCCTTTAAATGTGGAGCTGTTGATCCTCTCTGGTGTTACAATGCAACTCTTTGATGCCAAAAGCCCCTTCCTTCACTGAATCCACAAGTTTCAAGGATGCTGGGACTACACGGGAAAGGCAGGCAACATGTAATGAAATTATGTGGAAGAGAAAGATCCATTAGGGCAAGGAGATACCCGTAAATCCTGTTAGCAGCCAAACATTTCCATAGAAATGTCCTGATTCCAGATGCCCAGCACCTTACCTACGCTTCCATTTCCTTAACACCATTCCTAAATCCCTACGTGGTTTCATTTACAAAGCTAAACCCCAAATGTAAATTGAGGGGGGAGGATCTCTTTGAAGTCCCTTCTCCTTGAGTTTTAGCTCTAAATTCTGTAGTTCAGGGTCTACTGGAAAAGGCAGCCTCCAGCTCTTGGACCAGGAATCCTTTCTTGGCTTCAGACTCCTCCAGCACCACTCAGTTAAAGATGAGCTGTGTTAATATCTTTTAGTTGTGTGCTCTTTGTTGTACTTTTATTCTTTTGCTCTTTGTACCCCAGTCAGTGCAGAACAGCTTGTAAATACATGGATTTATTCTGTCAGCCTCGCACCGCTTTCCTTAAACATCAAAATATTAAAACACAAAAGCTCCCTGATCACTCATCAGCAGATCGGTGACTTAACACACAGGCAGCTTTCTCTGGAGTAAATTAAAAAACCTCTTCAAAAAATTTGGGCTGAGCTGGATTGTTTCCAGACTCCCAAGAGCTGTGAGGGACAGCATACCCAGCACCAGGATCCTCAGAGCGGCTGCAAAAGCTAAAGATACGCCTTGAGAAATCTTGGGTGCTGCAATTAAGTCCAAATTAATTATTCTGGATGAATTTTGATCAATTAATGATGTTAATTGCCTGCCTGGCAGACTATTTAGAATTTGAAACCATTTAATGACTGGTATGTAAAGACTGTGCAGTTGGGAGTGATTTTTTGATAACAGATCCAATACAAATCCCTGTCCAGCTTCCCAGTTGTGTTGGCTCCCCAGTGCCAGGTGGAAGGGTAGTCCTGCTTTGCAATTGTGCTGTAAGTGATTACCAGATCCAGGGCAGTATTTACACCTGTATTTTTAGTGTTCAGGCTGACACCATTTCCTGTTTTTAAAGTTATTCAAGTAACTCAATCCTAAGAAGACATTCTGCTGAATCCAGACTAGCAGAATCCAGTAAAAAAGGTGTTAATTTTATAAAGCTGAGCACGTTTTTACCAGGGAAAGCTGAGTTTATGGGCCTGGAGTACTTGGGACTCACTGCAACTGAAGTGATATCACTGAAATATCACTGAAAGGCGCTGCAGGAGACTCTGCTTTTCAGCTTCCCAGCCTTCTGCCAGGTCTCTGGCAGAGGATGAGGGAAATTTACAGGAGCTTCCCAAATGGGAAAGGAAAAAAAGTAATTTAGATGGTGTATCTGTGAATCAGAGGCTGAGGAAACGTTGTCCTGTGAAGGGAATCCCCCTGTTAGGGACAGAAACGCTCCCGTGTCTCTGTGGAAGCCCCAGTCACAGCTCCCACACAGTGAGGTGGAGATTCCTCGGAGATCATCCAGCCAAAGCAAACATGCTGGAGGAGTCAGGCAGGTGCTTTTGGAGGAGGAGGATGTTTCAAACGCACTCCTCAGCCCTCCACATTACCTGTCCAGCATTCAGCAAGGCTGTTAGTCCTAAGGCCAAAGGAGTAAAATGCAGGTAGCAGACAGAGGTGTCTCCTCTCCGCGGCTGCCACGGAGAGAGCACAAGACAGCACAGAAATTTCCAAGGCATCATGCTCGTTTTTCATCAAACACCCATTAGTAAAATTGTTTTCTTTGCTTTTGACAAATCAGTTCAAGCCCACACACATCCTGCAGGATACATTATGCTGGGGGCTTGAGCCTCCCCAGGGTCCCAAACAGCTCTGTCACCCTGTTAGTGATCCTCTACCTATGCAGTCCATTGCACGTCCCTCATGACACAATAATTCCCAATATTTATACCCTTTGTAATGAATGGAAAATGCACTGATGTTAGATAAGCCAGATACAGCATAAACGTCAACAGAAGTGGCTGAACTTGATTCACGTTTTCTGGTGCTGTTGAGTTGCCCTCTTACAAATCTCTTTGCTGTTCTCCTGGCCTCAACAGATTTAGAATGGTATTTCAAAGACCACTGATGACACCATTCAGTAGCTGGCAAGACAAAGAATTCATGGATGGAGTTAATAAGGGAGATAAAAGCAGTCTGTGCCCCAAACCCAACATTTTCACAGTGCACGTGGGCTGGTTGTGTGAGCCAGATGCAGAGAGCTCCAGGGATGCTACGCCGCAATCCTACAACCCTAATTCTTGTGCATTTAAGGCTGTATCTGATTAGGCATTTCTGTATTTTCCGAGTATGTAATTATCTAGCACAGTACGTGCGAGTCATGGAGTAAACCCAGTTGGGAGCAGAGCACTGGGAAGGGGAGAAAAGGTCTGTACGTGGGTGGGTGGGTTTGTCCGTGTCAGTGATTGCAGCAACCTGGGAGTACAGTGTGGGAAAATGCCTTTCCTGGAAAGAAACTGGGATGAAATCCCGGCATTGTGCTGCGAGCAGTTATCACCTCCCTGTAGACCTCGAGGAGGTGATAGCTAGATCCCAGATCCTTGAAGGATCCTCATTAGGAAGAAATTCTTTACTCAAAAGGTGGGGAGGCCCAGAGAAGCTGTGGCTGTCCCTGGATCCCTAGGTGTGTCCCAGGCCAGGCTGAACTGGGCTTGGAGCACTCTGGGATAGTGCAAAGTGTCCCTGCCCATGGCAGGGGTGGGATGGGATGGGCTCCAAGGTCCCTTCCCACCCAAACCACTCTGTGGTTCTGGTGATCCAGAGCACCCCCTTGGGTACAGTCCCAAGCATGTGACAGCTGAAGAAATAGAAGTTTCAGGCTTCTCAGAGTTGAAGAATTAAGGAAATCCAAGTGTCCTTGCTGTAAATGCAAGGTAAATTATTCATTCTCTCTCTCTCCCCCCCTCTTTCCTCCCTCTAGTTCAGTTTTTCTTTTCATGCTTTAATCGTTTTGACACCAAGCTGTACAAAAGTAATTTAAAATTAACATGACTGACACTTGGTAGATAGCAGGACCCAGTGCAGGGCTCCACCTTCTACTGGGAACTGCGGAGAGGGGCTCTGGATTGGCTGCAGGACCTGAGGCAGCTGATGGGGACGAAGGAAAAACACAGCAAACAATTAATTTGCTAATTTGGTTTTCTGTTTAATTTGAGACCAGAAAATTGTCAGGCACTCATCAGCCCACGAGCAAGGCTGAGTGGACTCAGGGCAGTGCTGCACTATTGGCAGCAAGGAGGGGATGTGTTTGATTAGCCAGCAAAGCGATTTCTCCTGCGGTACCGGTGGCGTTTCACAGCGGCTTTGAGCTCTGAGGGTCTGCGGTGTGGCTTCTGTGTCACCTCTCCCCAGCTCAGTGCATTTTGCACATCTGACAGTGGTCTTTTTTCGCTGGGCAGGAGGTGATGTGGACATGTGTGCTGCAGAGCAGCAGGGAAAAGTTGTCACCTCAACCACAGAACGTGCCATAGCCCATCACTAAGCCGGTACTGCCACACGGTGCCTCGGTCAGCCGGAATGCTGACAGGGATAGCTGCAGACCGTGAGCGTAATGGACCTGGATCGGGACTAATGTCCTTTGATGGGGAAAGAAATGCTCTAATTTGATTTCCTCCCTTCAGCTGCCGAGTGTGTAATTTCAGATCTGCACAGAGCGGGCCCTTGCGCTGGGGTTTGGGCCTATTTTTGATGGATTAAATTGAATTGTATCTATTTATTTCACGCATTCAATTCAGGATTTCACTAGTGGCTCGTCAGAGCGAGAACATGCACATTTATCGGGAGTGAGAACTCACCACAGCCCTCAATTTCCTCTGATGCCTTTGCCGGGATTTGGCGCTGTGCGGGCGAGTGGGTGTGCGGGGAGCTGGGAACGTGCGAAATCGAGGAGCTGGTTGCCAGCAGAGGGAGCGTGGGGCAGGGCCGGGTTCAGCGGGGAGTCAGGAGGCTGGGAACGGGACCGGCTCCCCAGGAAGCGTCACACGGCTCTCTGATAAAAATCCCGAGACTGGTGGAACATCAGCACGATTTGTTTCCTTCATCCAAATGAACCGAGAGATGGGATCTGGTTTGCAAATCTGGGACCTTCTTGGCCTCCCTAATTCACAGATTCCCTCTTCCCGGCTAAGTGATGCTCCCGGGAAGCCCAAGTCACTAGATGGTACTGTTGCTGTTCAATATTGATGCCTCCGCGGGCCAGCTCCTCGGGAAACTCGCATTTCTGTCGGGAGGAAAGGACGGCTGTGTAATTTGTGAGGGAGACGTGAACGAGGAGCTGGGGAGAAGTAGGTCAGAACTGCTTCCTGGGATTGGGCTGTGGGAGGGGGAGCTGAGGGGTAGCAAAGATTTTGTCAGGGCTGCTTTGCTTCCAGGTTTGCTGCCCAGAGGGGCACGGGGTCAGGCCTTCACATAAACTCTGTAAAAGCTGGGTTTTGGTCAGCCTCACTCATGGTTAAGCCCAAACAGAAGGATGAGCCCTCTGTGGCCACAGCCTGGGGAAGTTTTGTCACTCTGTGACCTCAGGGCACACAGAGTCACCTCCTGGCAGGAGGCAACACAGCAAATCATAGGAAGGCTGATTTGGCTTGGAAGGAACTAAAGCTCATCTCGTTCCACCCAGTGCCGTGGGCAGAGACACCTTCCACTGTCCCAGGTGGCCTTGGACACTTCCAGGGATCTCCAGCTCTCCCCTGAAAGCCAAGCCGCAGCGAGGGACTGGTCACACAAATTCCTGGAGCGCTCTGAAATCCCCCCAAGCTTTCCAGTGACATCACTGCCTGGGTGCCATCCCCGTTAGGAGGTCAGCAGGCTCTCCCTGGCGAGGGTAACAAACAGGTTATTGTGCTCTGCGCTGCAAACAAGCCCCGGCCCTGCCGGCCCCGGCCCCAGCGGAGAGCGGAGGAGCTGCTGCCTGCCCGGCCTGTGCTCGGGTTTCTGTTAGAGGAGAAAGTCAGGCCAATTAAATCAGGCAGCATTGAATCTCTAATTGACATAAATGAGACAGACAGACAGCTGGGAAGACTGGGAGGAGGGGAGGGAAAGGGGAGCAGGTGCCCTGGATGAGAAAGAGATGGAAATACACCCTAATACTACCACAGCTTTCCTTATTCTGTGTGTTTACATTAGCCAGCAACATCATGGAAAGTCTGAGCCCCTGATGGAGAGAAATTAGTGAAATAAATACAAGTTACAACCATTGTGAGGTTGATTAGAATTTTCCTAAAAATCTGCAAACAAACCCAAAGGAAAAAAAAAATCACCCTCAAAAAGATGTTTGAATTTGTGTAGTTAAGTTAAGAAATCTGTTTTTTCCCATGCAGTTTGAACATGAGGTCTTGCAGCTGAACAATTACAAAATCATTTAAAATCATATTTGTTTAATTTTCCACATCTGAGCAGTGCTTGCCCAGGTATTTCCCCCTCTCCTTTTACCAGGGAGCTCTCTTTTGTCTTTAACAGACCTTTCAAACACTAATTTATACAGAAATAACTTATTTAAATTCATACATTTCAGAAGGATGAGGCATAAAGAGGAGGAACTCACCCAGGTCTTACCCAGCAGTGCAGAAGGAACCAGAATTACCAGCCCTGGCTCTGCCTCACCCAGGGTGTGCCCTGATGGAAACAAACTGTTGGACATTTTCTCCAAACATGCCTCAGCTGCTGCGCAGGTGAGAAGAGAAGGGAAAGCATTCCCGAGTGGATGCAGGTGACAAGGAGGGGGGAAATATACTTTTGTGGTGCTGGTGATTCCTCCAGTAGCATGACAGAACAGCAATTTGGGATAATCTCTTACAAACCAACTCATATCTTAGTTTTAAAATAATCAAGATTTGCACATTGTGGTGTAGGAACCAGAAATGTCTTTCATTTACATTTCCTGAAACTTTTGAGATCTCTTCCCGAATATTTCAACACATTCTCCTTCCCTGTTTTCCCAGCTGGGATAATTTTTTGCCAGCACAGGCAATTCTTCTCCGTATCCATGGGAATTGCCTCCATAATTAGACGTGCACCCAGTGCACAGATCAGAGCGCTCCAACCCAGCAGCTGGAACTAGGAGGCAGGTCTGATTAAATCTGCTCTGCCATGAGGAGAAAAGCCAGCTTTAATGAAACATCACAGGACTCCCTACCCCGTCTTTAAACAGGGCAGGAAAAGGGACTCCGGGATTACTTTGAGAGTGGCTGCTCGTGGTGTGCTCACAATTCACAAGCAGAAAGGGAGCACTGAGTGATCCAGGGCCTTGAAACTGGGGATCTGCCTCATTAAAAAGGGGCTGATTGCCAGCAGCTTATTAAAGGGCTCACAGTCTGCCTTCAGAGCGGCAGTGAAGGTTGGAGGGGTCAGCAGGTGCACATGGAGGTTTTCTCCTTGGTGGTTTCTCCTCCAGCCAGTGAGATCAGGGTCAGCTTGTAGAGGAACAGCTTCTCTGGGTTTCTGCCCTGCCCGGCAGTGATTGTGTGGATCCACCAGAGCCAGCCAACAGCTGATTTTTTGTTGAATCCCAGAAGGGTTTGGGTTGGAAGGACCTTAAAGCCCAGTCAGTTCCACCCCCTGCCATGGGCAGGGACACCTCCCTCTGTCCCAGGCTGCTCCAAGCCCTGTCCAACCTTGGACACTGCCAGGGATGGGGCAGCCACAGCTGCTCTGGACAATTTTCATGGAAAGTAAATGATTTCTATTCCTGCACACCCGGTTCTGCAGCTACAATGTGCTCTTCAGGAAAGGGAGCTGCTGAAAGAGGCAGATGGTCGGATAGAAATTATTAATCCCATATAAGTTTTTTATCTCTAGTTGCTGCCTCCACTTGGTGTCACAAACCCCACTACTCCTGGGGGCTTCCTCTTTTTAGAAACAGAGCTGGGAGTTGGGGTGGAGCAGACATGTTAAAATTCCAAGTGGTTTGGTGGGTGGGAAAAAAACGACTTTTAACAAATACGCTGGGGCTGGGGGATCAAACAGGGCTCTGGTCTAGACAGAACCGCACTCCCCGCCTGCCTCAGGAGTTCACAGCACACCAGCTGACAGAGTTTAGCATCTCGTTTCCCTAACATGATTAAAATGCAGCTCCGTGTCCTGGGGTACTGACAGCCCCTCAGATCTCTGTGCATTCCAAGCCCCGTTTCCATTTCCAGTGCTGGAGTTGCTCCCTGTGGAAGCACGGCCCTGCGGACGCGCACGGATCCCAGCAGTGCAGGTTGCTGTAGCTGGGGTTTGAACTCAGCCCTTCCTGTAATTCTGTGATTTGAATTTCATTTTCACAACCCTCGCAAGCAGCAGATGAATGAGAGATTCCTGGCTTGGAGTCAAAAGCTGCGGTAATTAAATGTTTATAAAACACTTAAAGCATGAGAAGTGCTGTTATAGACAAGGAACCAACAGATCTGGCAGACTGGAGCCGGATTTCTAGGCACACGAGCAAACAGAGTCCATTTCCCCCACTACATCTCTCTTTTAGAGCTGCTATCAGAGGGTTGTGGAGGCCATCACCAGGTTCCTTTCATTAGAACCAGAATAAGCGAAATCAGAATCACTTTCTTTCATACGAATATGTGTAATTGAGAAGTTTTCCCCTCTGTAAGAACTCTCCAAGCAAAGGGCCAGCTTGCTGTTCAGCTAGGGAAGGAACTACCCCGTGGGAAACAGAAATTGCTGCTACTTCTGATCTCTCACATAAAACTGGAGAGCTTCCACCTGTTACAGGTTTCTAACACCATCTGCTGTTTAAAAGGAAGATGGCATTGGAGCTCAGCAGCACCGAGAGCTCGTTTGATAAACCAGGCGCAACACTAGCAAATCTGGAACGTTTCTGTAATTGCCACAATTCCTTCTTTTTCTTGTTTCAAGCCCTGAACATATTTTGACTTGATCTTCATTATGAAGTGAATTATTTCTTCGCTAGAGGAAGCAGAATGCCAGTGAGCAGCGGCCGAATGTCAGGTCCCCAACTCTTCAGTTTTCATTCCCAGCCATGGGGCTGTGTCATTTCAGCACCAACATCAATTTCAAGCAGTGTCACTCTCTCCAAAGCTTGGCCCAAAGAACCGACTTAGAAATGTTTTCATAGGAGAGAGCCATGGTCTCCCTGGGGTACGAGGAGCTCAAAGCAAACCATTCTTTCTATTAAAAATAAAAATATTGACCTTTTGCTGGCTCACACTGCTGCCTGTAGGACAGAATAAACACTCTAACCAAGGATTCTTCTTCTGCTTCCTAATTGAAAGAGATACAAACTTTAGTCCCAGGAAAAACAGCAGAACCCAGGAGCTCATTACACTTTTAAATTGAAGGGCTCATAACTACTGCTCTTAGTTTTGGTTGCAGATATTTGTAATAACAATTTTTTCTAAAACAAAAAGACTTTTCTCCAAAGGGGTGCCTGGCCTTTCACCCTGAGACAATAGGGGTTTAGACAAAAACCACCCAAAATCTCAAAATCTAACACCAAACAGAGGTCGCAGCTCTGGGATTTTCTCCAGCCTGATCCCATCAGCCCAGTTGCAGCATCACCCCCCACCTCTCGCGTTTCTCACCCCCTCCACACATCATTTAAAGTCAGTGGCTCCTTTTGTGAGCAGTCGGCTCCTCACCCCGGCACTTTCCCTGCACTTCGACAAAAGAGACCTTTTACATGTCAATTTATTTTCAGACAAGCATATCTGAAAGGGAGTTTCCCTCCGGAGTGGAATTAGTATTAATGGCAGGTGTTCAGTGGCACACAAAGGGAGGGAGGCTGAGCCGAGGCACTAAGACAGCTTGATGTTTTAATAACCAGAGGCAAGGAACGGAGTGGCAGCGGACCTGCGGCTTCCCCGGCGTGAGTGAAGGTTTTATTCAGAACCCCCATGTACTGCCGAAAGAAGACCTTGAAATATTTTAAATGTTTTCTTTGCCTTGAAAGAGGGATTAAATTGTTGAATATTCCATGAAAGCGCAGCATCCAGCCCACAGCCCGTGGAACTCGCTGGCAGTCACTGAGTACTTCCGAAGCCTCCCGCAGCCTCGGGAAGGGGCCGTGGCCACCACGAGGAGGAGGTGGCACCCGGGAGGCCTCCAGCTGGACACTTCCCCATCCACCAGCGCCTAGAGATGCTGAAAGAAGAATTACACGGACTAACTCAAAGGTGGGAACTCGGAGAGGGATTTGCATTTAAGTTTAAAACGTTGAAACCACAGATCAGGTGCTCAGTGAAGTTTCACTGTGAAAAAGAAAGAGAAGATGATTGCTGGGAAAGCTACTGGCCTTCAGTTTCAAACTGAATCTTGATGGGAATATTTCCCAGGCCAAAAGGCATTTATTGATGTCCTGGTGAACTTGACAGAGGTCAGCAAGGGAAAGGCACAGCTACAGAGTGGGAAGGGAAACATCCTCTCAGTTGGGTCAGCCCCTTACAACAGAAAAATGGCTGATTTATGCCCCAAAATAAGAGAATTTAACCTGTATTCTATAGAACCAGAATTATATAGAGCTGTTCAATATTATTTTCAGGCTCCTTGACTTTGAATCAATATGATCTTTCTGCACAGGTTATTTCCAGGTAGACTCAGCAATTTAAGGCTGGATTCCGGGATTTCTGCTCCCTTGAGCTTTCATTCACACCTACAGGACAAAAGCTTAAAGATCAAATCCACTATTAAATACCTGAACAAACAGAAGTAGCTCTCCTTGTAAAGATGACCTTATGTATGGAAGTTAAATCCATTTTTGCCCCTTTTAAAACCAAGACAGTTCGTGATACCCTCTGTATCCTCTTTGTCCCAAGTTAAACTGAACGACCCCAAACTCCATGGAGCTCTGGCAATTCCCTGCAGGTCAGAATGGGGTGGGTATTTATTTCTAGCACAGTTTGTCTCCAAGTGTTGGTTTCTATAAGCACAGAAGTGTTCTGAGAGTAAGAAATTCCCCATTCCTGCTGGTTCTCGTCTCATTCCAGGCCTGGTTCTGGTCACCTCGCACTGAAGCGAGAGGCTGCCCTAAGCAGCGCTGCTGGTTTTCAGGGCCTGATCAAAATCTTTGCAGCTTTTCCAGAAGGCAGAGGAGGAGCACTGTCCCTGCATAGCACGGAGGAACAACCCGGGAACGACGGGGAAATGGCTGGAAACGCCCGGGGCCGCGGGTTCTGCAGCTCACAGTCATCAACAGCACGGGCCCTGAATGACATGTTTATTGTACGAGTCAGAAAGAAACCCTGAGTCACCGGCTGGAGAAAAAGGTAAATTAAAAAAATAAGGGGTGGTTTGGTTCAGAGGTTCCTACTGAGGGGAAGGAAAACCCCAAATGGTAAAAGCAGCAGCCAGAGCCAGCCCAAAGCCTAGGCTTTACCAGGGTTCTGTTGTCATCCCCCCTGCAGAGGTGACAAACTCCCCGGTGATGGGAGGACGGGAGCTGGGAGGGCAGAGGGAAGGAATGAGCGGAACCTAGGAGGTGTCCTGGCCTGCTGAGCATCTCTGGGAGGGCTTGGAACAAACGTGGTGTGCTTTTTTCAGAGACCTGAGCTGCTGGCTGGGCTGGGGGAGCACGGGAGAGAGGGAGAAACTGCAGAATCCACCTTACATGGAACGAACACACAGGCCTTGGAGGGGAGGGAGGTCCTTCGTGGACACGAGTGCTGCTGCCTGGGAGCTGCAGGGCTGGCTTTAGGAAATGCATCCAGAGGTTTGAGGGAGGAAAAGCCCCAAAGCCTAAACCCCAAATGTGACACAAGTCTTCCAGCTGCTGCGGAGTTGGAGAGAATCAGTTCCAAGAAATGTTGTAGCAACAACAAATACCTGGCCCTGCACAGGAAGGGTGAATCAGAGCTGCTTTTTAGTGCCACTTGACATCAGTTATACATTCTAGTTCTCATATACACAGATGGATTTCTTTAAAAATCGACAATTTACACATCAAAAATGTTTTACAGAGAAGTTCTCTCAGCAAAGATCAGTCCACACGAGGAGAAGCCAGTCTTTCAGGAGCAGGAAGGCACTTGGCCTTTTGAGAGCAAGTCCCCAGGGGAGCCCCTGAGCAGGCCCTGCCCGTCCCCTGTCCCCCTCTTCCGTAGGTGTGCAAAATCCGGGCTGTTCCTGCACCCTGGGGCCTCACAGGGTGGTGGAGGGGAGCTTCTTCACCCGCCTCTGGGCCAGGATGGAGGATTCGATGGGTTTCAGCTGGGGGCTTGGCTTGGAGCTGTTCAGGGCCGAGTAGGTGGCAGCCATGGCGCCCTGGAGAGAGCACAGGAGTCACTCAGCTGCAGGGGAGCTGCTCCAGGCTGTGGCTGTACAGGACAGGGGACCAGAGCAGCCACACCCACAAACAAAGCCAGGAGCATCTTCCTTGTTTCTTTAAGTCTCCCTCTCCTGCACTGCCATGCTGTTAAAGAATCTCCCCTTTCTTTCCTCCCAAAAACTCCAGCTTGTCTGTACTGCCTGCTCTGGCTCACACCTCTCCAAACTTCCATCCTGCCTTCCCACTCCAGGTTTTGTACCTTTACAAGCTGAATGTCCTGGTGATTGAGCTGGCTCTGGGGTAAACTGTCCTTCTGGGTTATCCAAGGATGCTGCAGGACCTGCTTGGCTGTGAGACGCTGGTGAGGATCTACATGGAGCATCTTTGATACCAGATCCTACAGGCATCGTTTGGAAAGTCAGACTTTAGAAGATTTCATAATTTAAATGCAAAAAAACCCACCTGTCTATGCCCTCAGATTAGGATTTAAATGCAGCAGCCAAGTTTAAAGTCCCCAGACATCAATGTCTTTTTTTATGAAGTAAGTTTTCGGCAGGCCTGGGGGATAAAACACAGAGCAAACCCCACAAGGGTCAAGCACGAGGTTGGTTTTCCATGCAAATATCCACAGCAAATATCCAGCAAAACCAAAACTGCTGTAGAGGGACATGTGTGGGGTAGAAGCTGCAGTGCTGGTTTTCTTCTCTCTCTTGTGTGCTCCCTCCCCAGCCTGCTCTAAATTTGCCTCACAGCAACCCCAAGCCCTGAGTGTCACACAGATATCAAACCCTACCTTGGCCATGTCAGAAATAGTGTCCCAATTGCCCCCGCTGATGGAGAACTTGCCCCCTCCTATCCGTGTCAGGATCTCCTCTGGAGTGTCACTGGGACCGTTTGCAAAGGGAGTGCAGCTGGGGAGAGAGGAGAGCCCTGGATTTCCTGAGCCAGGCAGGAGGAGAGGCACAGCTGTCCCCAGCGAGCACGCTGGGGACAGGGTCTCACAGCCCCAGCACTCCTTACCCTGCCAGCATCGTGTACAGCAGGACCCCCAGGCTCCAGATGTCACAGCCCTCGTCGTAGCCTTGGCGTTTCAGGACCTGAACACAACAAGCAAAGGGAAAAATTGTGTTTGGTTCCTGTCATTGAGCTCATTTCAGAAGAGGGGCTTGACCTGGGTGCAGTTGTGGTTGCAGCGACATGCAGTCCATATGCAAAGCTTCCAGAGCTGGACAGAAGAGCAAAGTCTGGACTCCAAGACCAAGATTCAAAACGGATTCATTACTACAAGTGGTATTTCTGTAACTGCCTCTTCCAGAGCAATGGAGATGGGTACAGGGCAGACCCTCTGTGCCAAGTGGGAGCTCGGGTTAGGGGAGGGACAAGGGGACTGCTGGAGGGTCTCAGGTCAGTAAGGTGCTCACCTCGGGTGCCACGAAGTTTGCTGTGTAACAGGGGGTCATGAGGAGCCCGTTCTCAGCCCTGAGCTGCTTGGCAAAGCCAAAGTCACAAATTCGGATGCTCTCAGGGTTCCCTGATTTATCCACGTAGAGGATATTGCTGGGCTTCAGGTCCCTGTGAACCACCTGTGAAACCAAGAGAGGCCTGTGCTCGTACCCCGGGCACATAAAGACCTGAAAGCTGCCTGAGCCCCACATCTGCTTTGCCAAGAGGGCAACACCAGCAAGAAATAATTGTTGTGATGGGCAGTTACTCCCTGGAGGAGAGGGAGCACAGTGTAATGCCAGGGAGCTTCCCAGGAAAACAGTCGTGACCACACTCACCCCTTGGGAATGCAGATACTCCACTGTTTTACAGATCATGTGCAGGACTGAACTGGCTTCTCTCTCTGAGAAGAATTTCTGTCTGAGGATTTTATCCAGCAGCTCCCCTCCCCTCATGAGCTCGGTCACCAGGTACACGTACTTCCCATCATCATACACCTGCCAAAGAAAACATGGCTGGGGTGATCAAAGTGTGCTTCCAGAACTTCCCTTTGGTACTCCCTTCACCAAGGAGCAGGCAGGGATCAGCAGAGGCGGCTCTGGGGATGCTTCCCCACTCCAGAATCATGGAATATCCCAACCTGGAAGGGATCACTGATGCAGCTCCTGGCCCTGACCTCAACAACCCCACCCTGTGCATCCCCGGAGCTTTGTCCAAGAGCTGCTGGAGCTCTGGCAGCCTCGGGGCCGTGCCCATTCCCTGGGGAGCCTGGGCAATGCCCAGCACCCTCTGGGGAAGAGCCTGCTCCTGACAGAAACAGCACCACGTGGAGCTGGGTGGTTGGGCTGGAGCTGGGGCTGAGCTCTGCCCCTGCCAGCCTGCACTTCTAAACCAAAGCACGGGGAAGTGTCTCCAGCCACACTCACGTCTTTCAGGGTGATGATGTTTGGGTGCTGCCCGTACCGCAGCAGGATCTCAATCTCCTCAGAAGGGTCTCTCTTGCTCTTGTCAATCACCTGCAGGAGTAGGGACACCCTTTAGTCACCGTGGATGGGAAGGGGCCAGGACAAAGCACATGAGCTGAGTTTGGAGCCTTGCAGAGCTCCTGTGCTGTATCCACTCCCTGTCTCCTCATCTCTTTAGCTCTAGAAATCCTTAAGTTGCTTCATCAGTTCTATGTCCCCAGCCCACAAAATTTTATGTTTTTTGTTAAGACCTGATGTAGCCACAGCTTTGCACAGGAAGATGAGACGCTCTCCCCGCTCTGAGGGAGGAGGACACTGCTTCCCTAGGGAAGAGCAGGTACCTGCAGAGCAGCACAGAAATTGTCCTTTTACATTCTAGATGAGCCCAAAGCTCTTCCTGTTCCACCCCCTGCCATGACCAGGGACACTTCCCCCTATCCCAGGCTGCTCCAAGCCCCATCCAGCCTGGCCTTGGACACTGCCAGCGATCCAGGGGCAGCCACAGCTGCTCTGGGCAGAGATGAGCAAGGGAGCTCAGGTGGGAGGGCAGATGGCACACCTTGACTGCGTACTCCATGTTGGTGGCCTTGTGGATGCAGCGTTTGCAGACGGAATAGGAGCCGACGCCGATGGCCTCCTTCAGCACGTAGCCATCGCTGAACTGGACGTTCTTGCCGTGCAGCTGCTGCCAGGGCACAAAGGACAGCTCAGCTGGGAGGGCTCAGGGAAGGGTTTGTGCAACAAAACTGTGGCACAGAGAGAGCTGTCAGACTGTCTGCTACATCCCACAGCTTCTCCTCCTGGCGGGGAGCCGGAGGAGAGGAGAGCAAGGCAGATATAGGTCAGTGGGTCAACGCTGCCTGCACTCTGCCTTTGGTTGCCCAACCCATGGGTATTACAGACCCCCTGCCAGCACAGATGCACCTGGGGACAGGAGAGCCACAGCCCCACACTGCCCTGACAGCCTGTGCATGATGTGACACTCAGTGGTGAGGAAAGAACAGGAGGCAAGAATTCCAAAGAGAACTGCCTCAGGCTCCAGGTGGTGCAGAGGTCCCGCGGACCTGGAGCATCCCTGCACCTCCAAAGAGCTGTTCCTCTGTCCCCATTCCTTACCTGCACAACGGAATGCAGGGGTGGCTGGGCAGGTTTCACTTTGCCATCCTCCATTAACCCGGTTGCCACGAAACTGAAGCCTCGGAAGAGCTGATGGGCCCCTGCACTCGGCGGGACACCCGGGGAATCTGCAGCAGGAGTTGAGAGAGCTCAGGAAGGGCCTGAGGAGCAGAAGCCTCCCCCTCGCTTCCAGGAGCTGCAGCTCCTGCAATTTATCCAAGACAGGAGCCACACCTGCAGCACTGAGCTTACCCCTAACATCCCACAGAGAACCATGGAATTGTCCAGCTTGGAAAAGCTCTCTAAGATCAGCGAGTCCAACAATTCCCCCAGCACTGACAATGTTCCCAAGTGCCACATTCACATGGCTTTTAAACCCCTGCAGGGATGGTGACTCCACCACTGCCCTGGGCAGCCTATGCCAGGGACTAACAACCTTTTTGGGAGAAGTAATTTCCCTGATATCCAAGCTAAACCTTATCCTGCTGGTGCCAGATACTTCCTGGTGTGAAGCCACAGATCTCACAGGAAACACGGGCTTTGCCTCAAGTCATACAAACCTTTTGGTGTCCGTGACGTGAATTCTGTGTCAAAATAAAAGGTGTCATCAGGCTGGCCCACTGCAGGCTTGAAAGGGGGTTTGATTTCCCTGCGGTACAGCTTCTGCAAAACACACAAAACCCAAAAAACAGCTGCAAAACCAGCCTGGAAGTGCTCCCACAGGCACCTTCTCCCAAAGGGTGCAAAGGCTGGTGAGGAATGAGGGCCAGGAAGAGATTTTGTGGAACTCTGTGTCTTAGCATTTTGCTACAGCTCAGTGAGGTGACAGGCAGCCCAGACATGAGACAGTTACCTGACAGAGTATTTCAGTTTTGGAAAGGGTTATTGGAATGGATGGGGACAGGGGCTGGTGGCTCTCCCACAGCTGGCCAAGCATCAGGACTGTGCTATTCCTGCAGCCAGAATTGTGTTACTGGTGCTGAGTGGTGCAGAAATTTGCTTTCTGATACTCACATTCCAGTCGATGGTGGAGTAGAAAGGGTGGCGCTTGATCTCCTCTGCCCCATCTGGCCCAGACCCTGCAAGAGACACCACGGGTCATGCTGGGCTGAACCCCCCTCAAAGCGAAGGGGACAGCCAGGGAGGCAGCACGGCCAGGGAGGCAGCATGGCCAGGGAGGCAGCACGGCCAGGTGCCACAGAGAACCTGGCTGGCATCACCCCAGTGCCCTGAGCCAGCACAGGTGTGAGCACGCCGCCGAGCCAGGGGGATGTGAGAGGCCCCTGTACGGCATCAGGGGCATCCAGCAACCAAACAAAATGGTCTTACCTAATCTGTTGGCTGGATTCCTTTTGAAAAGGGCTCGCAGGAGGCTCTGAGCCTCAGTGCTCAGGAACTGTGGCATGCCCAGTTTCGCTCTGGGGAGGAAGTTATGCAATCAGCTGCAGGTTTGAAGAAGTCAAGCCACAAGGCGACTGCAGCACCTCCACCCCCAAAAGGCACAATCATCTCTCTGGCATTTACACTGCACCCTTTAAAAGGATGGCTGATATGGCACCACTTGCCAAATAACGCCACAAAATTGCGAGAGCCCCCAGTTGCAACACCCCTCCTGTGCAGACAGGAGAGAGGAACTCTTACTTGAGGATGAGGGTCATGGTCTCCTTACGGTCCTTCCCCTGGAAGGGCAGTGCCCCCGTGAGCATTTCAAACTGGGAGGGAAAGAGAAGAAGGGGGGTCATGTCTGAGCAAGGCTCAGGGCTGCACAGGTCCCACTGCCCCTTCCTGCTCGTGAGGGGTCCCAGGGCTGGCTCTGACAGAGCTGGCAGGAATGGCATGTTCCCGGCAGGTTGGCTCCCAGGGTTTGCATGGAACATGTCCAGGCCAGCCCTGGGATCCAGCAGCTGCCAGAGGGTGGCACCAGATCTGCACTGACAGCGGTGGCCCGGTGCTGGGGTGGACACAGACACCCCCATGTACCCCCCCATCCCACAGAGACCCCCATGCACCCCACACACCCCATGGACACCCCCACACAGCCCACAGCCCCCTCACAGCCCAGCACCCACTGGCACAGCAGCCTCGAGGGACCGGTGCTCCTGGCTGGAGGCTGGACAGCCCCTGAGGGAGCTCTTTGGGGGTGTGGGGAGCCCCCCGCGGCCAGCAGGTCTGGAGGACACAGAGCCCTGCCTGGTGCTCCAGAGCAGGGCCAGCTGCTGTGCCCAGCCCCAGACTGGGCACCCACCATGAGCACCCCGTAGGACCACCAGTCAGCGCTGTGCGAGTGGCCCTGGCGATTCACCACCTCCGGAGCCATGTACTCCACCGTCCCACAGAACGAGTAGGCTTTCTTCTCGTGGTCTATGGCCTCCTTGCTCAAGCCAAAATCTGCACAGGAGAAAGCTGTCAGCACAAAGCCACTGCTCCAAACATTTCAAGCAGCTCTGTACTTCAGGAAGCAAGCTTGCTAGAGCCCGAGGCTCTGTAGAGCTCCCTACCTGTGAGTTTGATGTGCCCCTCTTCATCCAAGAGGATGCTATAGCAGGAATGGAAAAACAAGTTTTTAGTGTCTGGGGTGAGGGCTGCTGAGAACAAACAGAGCAATGGATGGTCTGAGATCATCCTTTGGCTCCCAGAGTCCAAAGGAAAAGTTACCTGTCCCTTCTCCCAGAGCTTTAAGCTCCACCACCAAGACAGGAGTGGGACCAGGAGCAGCTCCCTCCTCTCCACACCCTCGGCTTCACAGTAAACCAATGGCCCCAGAGGCTACCCCCCTCTGGTCCCCACATAGCCCAGGCAAGGATAACCAAGCTGGAGTGGGCTCTGCAGAGCCCAGCCTGGTCCTTTCTTCCTCTGAAGGCTCCCAGCTGCCTGAAGCTGGAGCCTGGAGCCTGATCTCTGCTCAGCCCTGTGGCACACACAGCTCCTGGCTGGAACCACTGATCTGAGAGCAGCAGCCTTGCATTGGCACCACCACCTCCCATCTGCCCAGCTCTGGAGCATCCTCCAGCCCCTCTGGAGGGCAGGAGCTGTTCCCTGGCTCCAGGCTGGGGTCCTGCCTCAGCTGGCCACACGTACTTCTCTGGCTTGAGGTCCCTGTAGATGATCCCCAGGCTGTGCAAGTGGTCGAGTCCCAGTGCCAGCTCTGCCAGGTAGAACTTCACGTCCTCCTCAGTGAACATGACCTGCAGGCAGGGGGAGAAAGCAGAGAGGTGCTGGGGTACAATGCCAGCAGCTCCCCTGCACCCAGGCAAGACCTTCCACAGCCAGGTTGCTCCCTCCTGCCCTGTCTAAGTTTTCCAGAATTCACCCACCATTCATGGTTTGGATCAGAATGGACCTTAATGGATCCAGTTCCACCCCTGCCATGGCAGGGACACCTCCCACTCCCCCAGGCTGCTCCCAGCCCTGTCCAGCCTGGCCTTGGACACTGCCAGCGATCCAGGGGCAGCCACAGCTGCTCTGGGCACCCTGTGCCAGGGCCTCAACACCCTCACAGGGAACAATTTCTTCCTTAATTCCAATCCAAACTGACTTTCTTTTCGTTTTGTTCTTTAGGAGATGCTCACCTGCAGCTGTTGCAGGGGTGGGACCTGCCACCTGTGCTGCTGCTTTTCTGCAGCACAGAGCTCCCACAACACCCTCTCCTGGTGCCAGCTCTGCACTAGCAGCAGCTTGGAGGCTGTTTTCACCCTCTCAAGGACTGCAAGGGTCAGTTACTTCTCCAGGCCATAAGCAGAGATGAGCTGAGCCTCAGCAGCCCACCGAGATGCCGGAGCATACCCACCTCTTTGGAAAGCCGAGTGAAAAGGTCACCTCCTCTGAGGAAATCCAAGATGAGGTACAGCTTCCCCTCTGTCTGGAATGCTGAAACACAAGCCAGAGCAGGAATCAGACCCCTGCACTGAGGGAAGGCTCCCTGGTGTTACATTAATCACTTAAATCCCAGTGGCTCCAGCTGGGCACATGCCCTGCATGGTTCCTGGGTTACATGCAGGTAGGGCTGATGGGCTAAAGGAGATGGCCTGTCCCTGCTGCTGAAATGGGAGCTCCCCACAGCACTCAGGCACTGCAGAAAATCCTCATTTTATGGGGGTCTGGTTCCCTTTCCACCAGTGATACCCTCCTGAAAGGGCTGTTTTCCTGGGAGAGGCACTGGTGACCTTACAGGGAGTGAAGCTGCCCTTGCCTTCCACAGAGTCAGAGCATTAACCCTGCCAAACTCCAGCTCTGCTAGTTAGCTCTGCTTTCTCAGTTTCTCGTGGTTTAATGTTTTAATCCCAGGGATCTGATGTTTAAACCTCCTCTCCTGTTCCTCATTCCTCAGCTGGAGCAGGCACTGAGACCACAGACCCTTCCAGGAAAGGATTTGTGTTCAGGGGATTGTGTTTAAAGGCAGCCAGAGACTGCTGGAGCTGCAGCCCCTCTCCCAGCACCCCACTGAGCTGCACTCACCATAGTGGAGTTTCACCACAAAGGGATGGTTGACATCAGCCAGGATGTCCCTTTCAATCTTTGTCCTCAGTCGATCCCGCACTGTGGGCAGAGAGGAGCAGCTCAGACACAGAAAAGGCCCCTGGGCCTTTTCCAGCCCCATCCCAGCCTTTAGCACCAAGCTGCTTGAGCCAGGTGTTTTCCCACCTCCATCATGGTGCTCTTAAGCAGATGAAAGAGTTCTTTGTCCCAGTTTTGCCCACCCCAGGGCCAGCAGTGACTGCTGTGACATTTCCCTAGTGCTCTTTAGTCACGGAGGGTCAGAGCACTGCAGGAGGAGTCTCCTTCCTACCTTTCAGCGTCGCCTTCTTGAGCACTTTCATGGCATAGAGGTGGTTGCTGTCTGGGGGTGTTATTTTTCTCACCAAGAAAACCTGAGGCAGAAGAGCAGCACATTCACCAAGTCCTAAACACTGGCAGTAGGAGCTGGATGCTTCCCAAAGTGGCAAACCCCAGAGTGTCCCTAAGAAGCTCAAGCTTTCCCATGGGGTTTCCAGGGAATTGCTGTGTGGGGACTCCTCTCAGCCCCCAGTATCACTTTCCTCCTTTCCAGCCTTCCCCTTCCCCACCTCCTGATTCCTGCAGCTGCTGTGGGGCTGGGGCTGTGCCTGGGAGCTGTGACTGCAGGCACTGATGCTTCACTGCACCACTAAAGCCTCCTGGTTTGTCAGTCACATCAACTCCTTGTTATTCAGGTCCTGCATCCTCTGGACTTTTATCTCCTTCCCTTCCCTGATGTCTCACTCTACCTGGTTTTAGGCAGCATCAAAAGGACACCATCTGCAAGTGGTGGGCTTGGCAGTGCTGCTGGTTGGACTGGATGATCCCAGAGGTGTTTTCCAACTTCTCTCTGGTTCTACGAAGCCACTGCTGCGTTTGCCCAGGCAGCAGCACCCAGTCCTGTCCAAGCCCCCACTGTCAGCTGGTAACTGACTGACACCAAGCTGATCTAATGTGTCAGCAGATGGTCTGTAAGAGACCTGGATTAGTGATATAGATAAGAGCTACAGGCTACTTCCTTCCTCCTTCACAGAAGGGAAACTGGACCGTAAACAGGGGCCAAACCCAGCCTGGGGCACACAGCAGCAGTTCTGAGAAGGGAGGAACACGCCCAGGAACATTCCTGGGAGTCAGGAAAGTGCTTTTGTTGGGGATGGTTCCTTTCATCACCAGAATCATTTCCCTGGCATGGCACATAGGAAGAAGTGATCTCACCTTGCCAAAAGAGCCCTGTCCCAGCACCTTCAGGAGCTCAAACTGTGAGGGATCAGCCTTCTCAGAGCCCTCCTTCACATGGTGTGTGATGTTGATTTCCTGCACGACACCTTCTCCCTGAAACAGAGGGCACAGGTTGGCAGGGACCCCTGAGTAAGGGAAAGCAGCCTCATGGGATTGTGGCACAAGGACTGCAGCTCCAGACTCACAGGAGCCACATCTGAGAGAACCCTAAAGGCTGCTGCTTGTCACAGGTATCAGCATCTGCAATCAATAAGTCAGGGTAGGGAGGGCCAGGTAAATACAGAGCCCTCCCTCCCAACCACAGGAGCTGCTTTGAACTGCATTTCAGAAGAGTGCTTGAGAAGCACCTTCCTTTTTGAGGCACTGGTAGCAAAAACAGGAGTGTTTATGCCACTAAAAATCCCACAACACAAAAAATACGGCACTGTTGTCAAAACAGGGCCAGGGCTGGCAAAAATCAGACATGTTGGAGCCCATCTGCTCAGCAATCTGAGCAACTCTGCAACATAAGTCTTAGTGCATCTTCAGCACATACAGATGATGCTTTAACAGACTCCAGCCTTCAAGAAGATTGAGGGGAAGCCAAGGTCTCTGGCACATGTTTTGTTTAAAACACATTATTTTACTTAGGAAAAAAAAAAGAAGAAAAAATAGATTTAATCAGCATAAATAGAATAAACTCACCAAGGGAGCTGGGCCAGCACAGCCACAGACCCTGAGGTGATGCTGAAACACCTCCTGTTCCCAGCAAAACTTTGGACTCAAAGGACAGGAATTAGGTTCAAAACTGCATTTAACTCTGCTGTCCCTGGCCCTGGAGGAGCTGTGGCCAGCAGAGGCTGCAGAAAGCTGGAACTACCATTTATTTTTTTCCCTTGTAGAGTTGAGGAAAAAAAATTACACTTTGTTCTCTAGACTTGTTCAGACACTTGGTCTGGAACCATCTCATCAAAGCAGCTTTTAGAGCCAGGTGCCAGCCCTGCCTGACTCCTGGCCAGCCTGCTCCCACCCTCCAGCACCCAGGACGTGGCTGCCCACCTGCACCGAGCTCCCTCCCCCAGGCCAGGTTTTTCTCCATTTAGGAAGTGGCTTTGTTTCCATGGTGGGAGCTCTGCTCTCTCCTGTGCTACTCAGGGCAGGGGCTCAGGAGCTCCCTGGCGTTATCCTGCCTTTCCCTGGGCTTGGTGATCACAGGCAAGAAAGATCCCATAATCCCTTAAACAACACATTTTCGTGTTCCAGGTGATCTCCCAGCTTAAACCAGCCACTTTGCACTTCTGGGTCCATCTGGAGGCTTAGTCCCTGCAGACAGCAGCTGTGAGGAGCAGCTTCCCACCTCCAGAGCTGGAGCAGGAGCAGGAGCAGGAGCAGGAGCCAGCCAAGTTCAGCTCCTCCTGCCAGCTCAGCTCTCCAGGGAGAGAGCCCACAGCAGGGAGAGACCCAAAAATGGACCCATTAGGAAGAAATTTTTCCCTGTGAGGGTGGTGAGGACCTGGCAAAGGTGCCCAGAGAAGCTGTGGCTCCCCTGGATCCCTGGCAGTGTTCAAGGCCAGGTTGGACGGGGCTTGGAAGAACCTGGGACAGTGGGAGGTGTCCCTGCTGTGGCAGGGGTGGCACTGGAGGGGCTTTAAGGTCCCCTCCAGCCCAGACCATCCTGTGATCCTCCTACCACAGAAGCACTTTGAGAAGCCGTTTGGTGTCTTGCTGACACAAGGGAGGATTGTTCTTCATGGACTCATCCACTAACTTGGAATTCAACGCTCAGGATTGTTGTGCCAGCTCCCACAGCCTGGCTGGCACACACAGGTGTCCAGCACCAAAGCATCTGTGTGCCACTGAGCTCAGCTTCTTCCAGAGTCACCACCACAAACCACCCCAGAGGGAAGAGAGGGAAAAGCA
>VXBQ01003725.1:28576-46850 GCA_013400175.1 Phainopepla nitens | reverse complement strand
GGCTTGGCTCGCTGCTTCCTCTGCAGCCAGAGTGTCAGGAAGGCCCACAGCCGGGGCACTTTGGGGTCCCTGTCCATTGTTCCCCCCCCGGTAACATCCTCCAGCAGGACGCGGCCCCGGCCCCGGCCCCGGCGGGAGCTGCAGCTGCTGCGGCGGATGCGCACTGGGCACGGCGCTGGCTCACACGCAGGAGGGTCAGGCTCCCCCTCCCCAGCAGCCCTTGTGGTTGGGGCTTTTTTTTTTTTTTTTTTGTTTTCAGGTTTGCTTTTTAAAAAGCAGTAACAATCTCACAGCTCCTCGCTGGCATTGGGGCTCCCTGGCTCAGACAAGACACTGATTGAAAACACACAGGGTCTCCTTAAAGTGATTTCCATCTAATGCTGTCTGAAGGTCACGTCAGCCTGGGAGCTTTGGGGTATTTCCACAACAGGGGAAATGGTGAGAAACCACATTCCTCTCTAAAACAGAAGAGAAAACCTCACAAGAACCTACCCAGAAGTGTGACAACAGCTTTGAGAGCTGCACATCTGCGCTCTCCCACGGGCACAGGGATGAGGGGTCACCCACGAGGGGATTCCTCCAGAAATGTTTGGATCTGCATTCAGTCCTTCACTTGCCTTATGCTGCACAGGAGTCCTTGCTCTTGAGTCTGGAGTTATTTATCTGAGAGCCACCCTGAAGGTCCATGTGAGGTGTTTTTAAGGGCATTTCTTGTTTCTGAGCCTACCATGGCTCAGATTATTGGCAGGACAGAGCAGAGATATTTAGAGAGCTTGTTCTGCCTCCTACCCCCTCCAAACCTGTTCCCCTTTGACCTTTCCACTAGGACAGGCAGATGTTTCCTGCAGCAAGACCCCAGAGGCTGCAGGTAAGAAAGACACCCTTTGAAATGAGTCAAAAGACACCCACACGAAAGGAAACAGTCCCATGTCAGCGCTGATTTCTGAGTTTCTCCCAAGAGTGCAGAGGATGGAACCAGAGATAAATTATGACTGTCTTGCCCCCTCTGCCCCCACCACGTGCTCTTTGAGAACTGATAATGAAAGAAACAAATGACTGAACAGCAGCGAGGCAGCTGGGTGCTCAGCAGCCCGGCCCCACCGCTGAGCTCCAAGGGCTGGGGCAGGTGCCAGGGCATGAACAGCACCTGCAGCTCTGAGCACAGCAGAGTCACACTGACACCTCCTGCGTTCTCACACAGCCCAGGGAAGGAGAACCCTGTCCCCCTGTGCTGCCCCAGACAGGCACCCATTCAAAAGCCCCACCTTCTCAGTGTGGGGGAGCAGCAAACTCCCCGTGTGTGGGCCTGGCAGGAGCTGATAAATCTCATCCTGACCCAGACAATTTTTCATGTTGTGATACCAGCGTGGGAGAGGAGCCTCAGAAAGGCAATAAAATCTCCCCGTACATCCACGCAGCCAAAAGTGCCCGTCCTGGCTCACTGACAAGATCAGAAAGCCACAGGAGACACAAGTGACAGCACGGAAAGGGGGTTGGTGTGGGGAGGAAGGAGGAGGAGGATGAAATCAAGTCCAGGATGTCACGTGAGCAAGTGAGCAATAGCTGCTCTCTGCAGCAGCAGTCCCACAGAGCTGAGAGGGGCTGGCAGGGGCGGGAGGCAGGAAAGGGTTTGGTTTTCAGAGAGGCCCCTGTGAGCTCTGCTCGCACCCTCGCCTGTGGGACAGAATGCAAATGAGGTGGATGAGTCTCCTTGAGGTGCCCACTGCAGCTCTCCTACCTTGTCTGCCGAGTCCACGAGGTCTTTCTCTATCCAAGTGATGTCAGATTTTGCCTGTGGGACAATAAACAAACGTCAGCACAGAGGGGCTGTAATTCTCTGCTAAAGTTTTCTCAAAGACCATGTTCAACAAACCAGGTGAGCTGTTCACAGCCACTGGGGGTGTCACACCAGCCAGTGCTCCTCAGGATGTGATTCTGAGCCCTGTGGTGACTCCAGGAGAGCAGTTGGAGCCAGGTCTCAGTTAATAAATTTATATTGATTTGGTTTGATAAACTCAGGGTGACCTGGAGGTGGAACAAGAGCTACGGAGAGGGAGAAGAGAAGGAAAAGCAAGCCCTGAGGGAAGGGAGGAGCTGCATGAGAACAGTGAGATTAAAGCTAAGAATTAACTGATTTTCAGCTCCAGAAGGACCAAATTGGATCTGAGGCCCCTTCAGTCTCCTCTTCCCCCTCCTCCTCCGCACTTGCAGGGAGAGCAGCCAGAGAGGGTGACTGTCCCACTGCTCCAGGAGCAGCAGAGTGACAAATCTGCCAAAGCCACAGCTGAACCCCTTCCTGAGCGAAAAGTGGCCACAGGACCCTCAGCAGACCCTGCCCCAGGGATCCCTCCCACCCACGGAGGGCAGCTCCATCCCAGCTCCTTCAGAGCAGGCCCCAGCCCCTGCCTGGCGTGGGGTGGGAGGACTGGATCCCACCAGCACGGATCTCTGCAGGTCCTGCACTCCCTGCTCTGGGGGCTGCCAGCACCTGCCCTCACCCCCAGCCTCCAGAGAGGCATTTTCCACAGATTCCTGCACTGCTGGCAAATGGGATTGGCTTCTCCTGGAAAAGAAAAGCCCAGGAGGTTGCTCCAGTCAGAGGAGGAGACCAGTTCCGAACCTCCCTGCGCCGGGCACGGACGGCTGAGTCACCCCAGAGCAGGGGCTGGGGACAGCTGAACAGGGGGGTTTCCCACGTGCAAAACACAAGTCCTGTTTTCTACTTTCCCCTTTTTTTGAGGGAGGATTTTACAAGCCAGAAGCCAAGAGACAGGTTTGTTTTTGCTCGCGTTTTGTCACTTTGCCGGTTGAGACCGTCACATCTAAATGCAAGGAAAAAAAACCCACCCTGCAAAAGCTCAAAACAGATTCTGCTCTTGGCATTTCGCTTCCTATTCATCAACAACTAACCAGAAGCTGTTTTAATTTCTGTTGCTTCAACACATGCTCTGGTCCCAAAACACTCCCAAAATCTGGCAGCACCTAGGAAAGACACTTCTTAGAAAGCAGTCATACCCTCCAAAATGCCTCTTCCAAAAGAATGCTTAATTAAATCTGGGTAAGGTCTGGCTCTCTAGGATCAGGAATTCCCTGCAGAATTGTGCCCTGCAGAACAGCCAGAGCCCAGCACTGCAGGCAGAGCAGGTATTTTAGCAGACACTTGCCTCCTGGATCCTTGGCTTGCTGCGGAAGAGGAGCCTCAGCATCTCCAGAGCTTTGGGCTGTTATCCTGCCATCCTTGCCCAGCTGGTTCTGAGCCGGGAGCCCGGAGCAGCACGAGAGCCCCCGAGCCGGGGCTGTGTCACTGGGAAGTATTTTGGGAGTTTTACTGAAAGGAAACGGCGGTTTCGTATGGGGAAATGGCTTTGTGTGGCCATGGCTGCACAATGCAGCAGCCAAACGAGAACACTGCCTGGCTTTACGGGTGCTTAGGCACGGAAAGAGCCATCAGCAAATCTCAGCGGGCTTTTCAGGAGGGTCAGTCCAGTCCCCCGTGTCACACGCACGAAAACAGGCACAGAAAGAGCAATTTTAGGCACTGCACAAGGCAGCAACAAGCAGCTGAGAGTCTCAGTAGTTTTCTTCCTCAAAATTTCTCTGCCTTTGCTCTGAGCAGCACCTTCCACTGTCCCAGACTGCTCCAAGCCCTGCCCAGCCTGGCCTTGGGCACTGCCAGGGATCCAGGGGCGGCCACAGCTGCTCTGGGCACCCTGTGCCAGGGCCTGCCCACCCTCACAGGGAAGAATTTCTTCTTACATCTGATCTAATTCTCTCCTCTTTTAGCTTAAAAGCATTCCCCCTTAACCTGTCACTGTGTGCTGTGTGACAGAGGTGACAATGTGTGGCTCAGATGCTGGCCCTGAAGCGTGAACTCTGTGGCTGTGAACTCTGTGTGAACCTGCTGCCAGTGGCACCTCAGCCCAGGAAAGACGATCCCCAAATCCAGACACAAATGGCTCCCAGAGCACAGATGAAAGGTCCTGTAACCCAGTTCTGTGGAGGACCAACCTCCAGCCATTGCCAGCACTAGCTCCATAAAACAGGACACTGGCTGGCCCCACAGATTTCAATCAGAATATCCAGGGACTGCCTTTGCCTCCTGCCAGGATCCAGTTACACCCCCGAGCTCCAGGAGGGAAGGATCAGGCTGTCACAAACAGGAAGGTGATGCTGTGAGGAGCTGCTGCTTGAGGAGAGACAGCTGCTGGCACAGCCACAGGCTTCCCAAGGGGATGGCTTGGCAGAGGTTTCAGCTGCTGCCCAGGAAGGACTGGATGAAGACAACCTCAGACCCCTCCTTCCCCAAGTGTCAGCCTCGAGAAGGAATGTGGGAACTTCACTCTCCTGAACTTTTGCATGAAGCTATTTTACTCTGGAGCAACAACTTCCCTGTGGAGCAGCAGCTCCTGCTCTGGAGGGAGCCTGGAATCGGTGAGGAGCACGAGGTGCTGCAGCTCTGCAGAGGAAGTGAGGCTGAAGTTTGTGGAGAGCAAAGGCTGCTCTGTCTGGAACTTTTTTTTCAAGTGGTGGTTCTCAAAAAGGGGAACAAACAAAGCAAAGAAACCTCCCCAGCCACTGCCTGCCCTCCTGCAAAGGCCTTTTTTGGGCAGGGCTGGCCCTTGGCCTCATTTGCAACAAAAGAATTGGCCGGAACCTCGTAATTTTGAGTGTACTTCCGTGGTGGATCCTCTTCAGTGCTCCTGGGAGCCCCCAGCCTGAGAATCCTGGGGGACACGAGCAGAGCCACGGCCCGGGCTGGGAAGGGAAGGGCTCAGCTCGGGGTACCTGTGCCTTGGGGCCACAGACCCTCTTAAAAGAGGGAGATTCTTGGAGCAATCCAAGAGGATCTGCAGGGAGAGAGGCTTCCTCAGCCCTTTAACTCGCTCTGAACGAGGGCATTTGCTGCCAGACAAAAGCCTCGGGGACGCTGGGGCCCGAGCAGGAAGGGACACGGCGGGGTGGCTTTGAAGGTGGCAGCGCTGCACAAAGTCACTGCTACAAACACAGCCCGCAGCACCGGGGACCTCGGGGGCTGGAACTTCCCAAGGTGTGGAGAAGGACGGGGCTGGGTCCTGGCAGGGAGGGATTACTGAAAGGGAGCAGGGCTGCACATTTCACCATCTCCAAGGACTGTTATTGGTCTCCTGAAACACAAAAACAGCCAAAAAGGGGAGAGGGAGGAGAAGCCCAGGGGACACAGTCAGGCCTCTGCCCAGTGGGGGTAATGTGGTGTCCAGAAATCCTCAAACCATCAAAGCCCTCGTGCCCAAACCTTACACAGCCAAGGCAGCTGAAGAAGGGAATGACCAGCTCCATCCTGGCATGGAAAGCATCAGGAGCCTCCCCACACATGGCTTAAAGAAAAGCCTGACTCCTGGAAGCGCTCTGCCATCCTCCTGGGGGCAATTCCTCCCACTCACAGAGGCAACCAAACTGTGTAAAATTAACCAGGTGACTCCGGGGAAGGACCCTGCTGCTCCTCCAGTGACCCTGGCTCTCCACAGCAGGGGCTACAGGCCAATCCCTAAAAAGGGAGCACTGCCATGGGACAGGCAGTGTCACCCTGGCACCCCTCGAGCACATTCCAGCAGGTGGCACTCGGAGCATCTGCAATGCCCAAAATGTGCCTCTCATTTGAAACCAGATGGGGGGAGCCCAAAGCCCATTTCAGAAACACATCATAAACACCCCTCTGGGAAGATTCAGCACCCCTGAAACAGAGGGATCTTGGAATTATTAAGGGATGGGGGGTTTTCTCCAGCAAAGCCTGAGGAAGGGAGAAGGCAGCTGGTGGCTCACACAGCTGAGCCCCTGTCCTTGGGCTTCACAACGTCCTTCTTGACCTGCTCAGTTTTTAACCAACTCGTTTCACAGGGAAACCAAAATTCTGCTTTGTGTCAGAGGGCTTAGGTCGGTTTTGGGATGGAGAGAGCAGAGAGGCTCCAGCACAGGCACCCCCTCCTGCTCCTGGCTCTAGCCAGGGCTATGCTGGCAGCAGATCCTGAAAGTTTCTTAAATAAATAAATAAATGAATACAATTTCTCCACCCTTTCCAGGCACCACAAGCTGCAACTGGCCAGGATCAGCTGACAATGAGCTGTTTGGGCTAAAGATACAAGCTCAGGCAGAAGATGTTCCCAAACTTCAGGGGGAGTTCCCGGTGGCTCCGGCGCTGCTGCAGTTGCAGAGCTGTGAGAGGAGCACGGGGAGCCAGCAGGACTCTGCACCCAATGAAACGTGACACTGGAGAGGAGAACACCTTTAACAGCCAGCAGATAAGGAATTACTCAGTTCTGCAGCTTCTACAGAGCAAATCAGCCTCAAGGATGCAGCCTCCCCTTCCTGCAGCCCTACTCACACCTCCCAGCAGGGAGGAAAGCTCTGCTCTCAGCAAATTCCAACCAGCTCCTGCTCTGATGGTGGTAAAACCAGGAGACCCCGTCCCAGGCTGTTCCAAATGCAGAATCCCACTCTGGGGAACCAGCAGGAAAGCACCACCTGCCATCAGGGCACAGGGCAGTTCTGCTGCTTTCAGTAGAAAAGCTGAAAACTCTTTCTAGCTGAATAATAAAATACAACTCTGGTTTCACAACAAGAACCAAGACTTGTTTGCTGCCCTTGGAGTAATCGTGGGATGTGGAAAGTATTCTGTATCACAGGAGCGCCGGAATTCCACCCTCCTCCCACAGCACACAGGCTGCCCTCCTCCTGCAAGGCACACAGAAAGTGCTCTCAGGACCTGGAAAAGCCTTTGCTTAGTACCTGCCAGGGCTGGTCTGTGCAGGTGGGGAGAACCTGCCTCTCTCCCACCCTCTGGGAAGGTCACACGTGAGGGACACGCTGAGAGAAAGGGGATTGTCACGTTTTGGGGTGGCTGTGAGCTGCAGCAGGGTTAAAACACAAAAAAAACCTGTCCAGAACACACCCCGAGCTGTGCGTTCCCAACACCCCGGTGAGAGTGCACAGGATGAGTGTCTGCTGCAGCCAAGCCCCATTTTATCATTTCATGTTTATTAAACATTCTTTATGGCTCAGCTGCTCTGTGTGCCAGGGACAGGACCGTAACATGGAGCTCACATCCATCCCCTTCCCAAACAGGGAGCTCACATCCATCCCCTTCCCAAACACAGAGATCTGATCCATCCCCTTCCCAAACTGGGAGCTCACATCCATCCCCTTCCCAAACACCACACCACAGGGATTGCAGCCACCCCCTCCCTGGGAATACCATGTTTTGTCTTGTTCCCCACAGATGCTATTTTAAGGAGCTTTTTTCTCCTCACTCTGTCCCTGTGGAGACCCCAGGGGTCCCCTCCTGGACCCCAAAGATGACCACTGACCCCAGTGCTGGTGCAGAGCCCTCACCTCCCCCTCTGACAGCAGTCACAGCACATTCCCAGTCCTTATCCAGGCCAGCTCGGGCTGCCCAGTGAAATCCACTCCTCTGACAGTGAGGGGATCAGCTCAGCCACATCTCAGAGCACAGAGTGTCCCCAGCCTGCTCAGCATCCCCAGAGCAGCTCTGCCCACGCCGAGGCTCCAAGCACAAACAGGGATCAACACCCTCCTTTCCTTTCCCCATCCAAGGGGTGACGTTTCCCAGCTGTGCTCTCCAGGACTGGCCAGGGAAGGACCTGGATTTCAGCTGCAGTTGGGAAACCCTTCCTGCCTCAGAGCTGCAATGAGATCAGCAGGAGCTGCTGCAATGCCTCTGCTCCCACTGCTGGGAGGCTGCCCCAGGCACACGCAGGGGATTTCCTAAGGGAGAAGGAAAAGGCCTCCAGGCAAGGCAGGAGTTCTTGGATAGCTGGGACTCCCCTCCCCGATGGTCCCCACCCCGTGGCAGCCCTGGCAGGCAGCACAGTGCAACCAGAGGGAAAACAGCTTTTGCAGCTTCACCTGGAGCTATGGAAGGAATTTACTGCTCGTGTCCAAACCAGGCTTCACTTCCAAATAAAGCTGAGACTGGTGAGGCCACAGGAGCTTCAGGCAGATTTGCCTGTGTGTGCAGGGAGAATCCCAACCAGCAAACCCAGCCAAGGGCACTCCAAGCTCCCAGTTGCTGGGGTGGATGACCCAGTGACCCAAACCCACTCTGGCCCTTTCAAAAATCAAATGTGAATGAGTTCTTTGGGGTCCTCTCCAGTGCCAGCTCTCACCATTGTCCCCTCCAAGTACAACACACTGTAACAGATTTTCAGGTTTTTTTTCCTTCAATAAAAGAGGCTTTCTGGAGACAGAACATGAGGCAGCTTCTATGAACTCACCAGGGGGATGGAAATGGCAGAGAAGAAACTGGATTGGTTTGGATGGGTTGGGGACCATGTGGGAGGGCTGCTGGAGCAGACTCTGCTACATTCCTCGTGTGCAAGTTCTGTAAACTGACCCCTCTTCAATTATTCATTAGAGCCTGCAGCTCATCAGAGACTCTGCTCCTCAAACAGGCATTTATTTGTGTTTTTTAAGAGCTCAGAAGCTGCTCTTCACCATAGCCCAGCCCTGCCAAGGACACAGAGCAAAGGCTCTGCCAGGAATGGGCCAGGCAGCTGTCAGGCACTGCTGGAGCAACAAACCCACTTGATTCCTTCAGCTGACAAGGCAGAGCAGCCAGTTTGAACTCAGAGCTTTACCAGTGACAGGCTGGAAAAGCCAAATGTTAAGAGTGGCCACAGCTGCTGCCCAGTCCCTGCAGCGTCAGGGAAATTTCCAGGCAGCACCAGAGCCCACTGGAGATGTTCTGCTCAGCCACCGGGACCAGGCTGGCCAGAACCCTGCTGGCTGGGAGCCCCAGGAGAGGGGCAGTGGGCTGGGAAGGGATTTGCTGAGGTACCTGCCTCTTCCCACAGCTCCACAGCTTCCCAGGTCCTGGAGGAAGCAGCAGCAGCTGTGCAAACACGCAGAGCAGAGCACTCTCTGGTTTGTTTTGAAACCCTTCATGTTAAGAGGCTGTGATTAGTGGTGTCCAGCCCTGACCAGGATCACACCTGGACGTGGGTCCTGCCCTCAGCCTGAGCTCGAGGGCAGTGCTGGCCCGAGAGCCCTCCCTCACCTGGCCCCTCACTGGATACACACACCAGGCTGGACAGGGCTTGGAGCAACCTGGGATAGGGGAAGGGTCCCTGCCCAGGATTCCTTCATGCCCTTGCAGGATACTGCAGGGAAGGACCTGTCTGAAGCTTTACCTGGTCAGGATAAACCAATAGGAGCTACACAGATGTGGGGAAAAGCCTCATGTCTCCCTTCCTGCACTGCCAGAGCCAGGCTCAGCCTGAGCACCTCCTGCCTGGGGTCTGTGGCAGAGACAGCCCTCGCTCCAGTCTCAAAGGTCCCTTTTATGGTGCAGAGCTGGGAGAGCTCAGTTCCTCCCTTCCCCAGTTCTCACTGTGCTCTGTGATTATCACCCCAGAACGAGTGAGCAGCACCCTCAGCCCGTTCCCCAGAGAGAGTGTGGGCACATCAGCACTGCAATTCCCCTCCTCTGCTTTTCATGATGAAGTGATTTCACTAATTGGGTGTTGTACTTCCATGTATAATTCCTCACTCTTGGCACCTTCAGGGAGCACAGGCTCACCCCTCAGCCAAGCTGGCTGCAGAGCAGGCTGAAAAACCCCAATTATGAGAGGTTCCATTCTTCCACTGAATTCAGTTGCTGTTCCCCAGCTGAACAAGGACCAATTTCACCCAACCTGGCAATTAAAATTTGGAGAACACAGGAGAAAACGAGGTTCTGTACCCAGAGAGGCTTTAAACCACCACCATCAAAGAGGATGACAAAAAAATCCATCCTTGTAGCCATCCTGCATTGGATCAGCAGCAGCCTGGTGTTAGGGATGGGGCCATGATTAACCCTGTTTTCAGTGCAAATTCAAAACACAGCCTCATCCCATCCCCTGTGAACACTGACTCTTCCCCAGCCCTAACCAGCACAAGGATCCTGCAGACATTCCCAAGGTAAACAGTGAGGAATGGGGCCTGCAGGGACTTGTGCACCACAACTGTTCTTGAAAGGTAGAAAACACAAGAGGTTGTGAAATGCACCAGCTGTCCTTGGTAGGAAGCTGAGCTGGAGCTACAGCAGCAGCAAGAAAGAACCAGAACAGGGCCAGCCTGGCCCAGACCATCCCTTGCAGTGCCCATGTCCTCGTGTTCCAGGCGAGATGGCAACAGAGGCATCGCACTCCATCCATCTCACAGCACCAACTGGGAACTTCCCGACTCTTTTGAGGAACTCTTGGATTTCCTCCTTTTCAGAGAGCCTTTGGTTGTGGCCCAGGCACACGAGGACTGTACTTTGGCAGCATCCTGCTGTCAGGGCCGGGAGGGACAGGGCTGCCGCGTGGGCGTTGAGTAATCGCCACTGAAAGGTTATTTTTAGCAGAGATCACAGAATGAGCTGCAAAAGGGTAGCACAAACCTGGAAAAAAGGTGCCTCTTCCCCTTGCAGCTCTCCACACACAGCACAGAAGGGTGTGGGAGGGAGCCTGAGTGAACTTCAGTGTGGGAATAGTCACCTCGGATGGTGACGGCCACTTGCTTCTCCTGCTGGAGGCAGAGCCAGAGCCAGGAGCTGCTGCTGGTGTCCAACCACAGAAAGAACTGAAACACACAGATATTCTGGGTGCTGCCTGTTCCCCCATCTGCAGCAGCTCAGGGCAGAGCTTGCCCTCAAGCTGAAGGTATGTGTTTACAGGAGGGATTTCATTTGTGCTGGTAGCAAACATACCTTGTACAAACTTGGAAAACGCCACCGAGGTTATTTCAGGAGCACGCAGCAGAGCTTTGGGTGCTCCAAAGTTACCCAAAATGGGATTGTCAGACACTGCTCACAGGCATTTTGGCCACGGGGCCTCAGAAAAGTGGAAAGCAGGACACCTGCAGCAGCACAGGGCTCTTGTGCCTTCCCTGCTCTGGGGTGTTGGAGAACTTGCCCAGTGCTCTGCTCCAGCTTGGAGTGCACAGCCGTGTCCCAGAGCAGCAAAGGGAACCTCAAGTGCTTTTTGGCTTCTATCTCATGATCTTTCTGTGGAATGGCACCTACAGATGGAATCAGCCAGGGTTTGTCTCAGTGATGTCCTTCAAAGACAAAAAAGTCCTAAATGATTTTTAAAGCAACATCCATCAGCAGCATTTAGGGAAGGGCAGTTTAGCCAAGTGTTTGAAGATGAAAGGGGCAAAGTCTCAAACCTTAGAAACCCAGCTGGAATCCAACCAGAAGACAGATTTCTTTTTTCCCCATGCCAGCAATGCAGGCACAGTGAAGAGTCATAAACCCACTGTTCTCAGGGGAGGGAAGTGCCAGTTTCATTGACCTGAATTCATCTGACCCAAAGATTTCTTTGCAAGCCACTGCAGAAGTGCCAGGCCAGCTCCAGAGTGGGACAGAGAGGCAGAACAGGTAGGAGAGATGCACTGGCACTGCTAGAAATCCACAAACGTCCCCTGGCAAAAAACCGGCTGAAACGCAGACAAGTGGGGTTTAGGTTGAAATGTCTTTTACTAAAAATACAATGTAACCAGCTGAAAAAAACAGCCCAACAAGCTCCCAGAGCTTCAGCAGATGATGATTCAGAGAGAGGAGCTGCCACAGGGCCCTCACTGAGGCTACAGAGCTCTCACAGCCCGCTGGGGAAGGTTGCCCCGGGCAAACCCAACACGTTGTGTGTGTTGTGTCATTCTCCACGGTCAGAGCACGGCTGGATCAGAAAAGGAAATCCTGAAGGGATTATGATTTCACGGTACTGACATGGCTCTGCTGCTCTGCAGTGAGTGCAGGACAGAGGAACAGGCACAGTCAGGAAATAGCCAGGGTGACAGCACCGGGCTGGTCCTGGACCTGGGGAGGGCTCCCAGCACACAAATCGAGTTCTTGCACACCACACTGCTCCTGTGTGGGGCAGGGGGAGCTTTGGGTGTCTCAAGAAGGACTAGCAGGCTCAGGTCCCTGCCCAAAACACGGGAGGCAGCAGCTCAGTTCTCTCTGTCATTCCCAGCTGATGCTAACAGGGATGCAGAGGGCAACTTGGCAGAGGTGGAGCTGCTCCCAGCCCCACCAAGGCAAGAGAATAAACAGATACCAGACGCTCAGCAGGGGCAGCTGTGCCAAAACCATCAAATACTCTTGTACTTCTCATCCCAGCTGGCAAGATCACACCACAGAGAAAGGCACAAACACAGCACCGAAACAGCCCAGGGGTTCTCACTCCTCGCCCTTGGCTGCAGCCTCCACTCCAGCTCTGCTGTGCTGGACTGAGGTGGCCCTCTGGAAAACCTTCCAGGCATGTTTGGATGACCAAAGGGACAGGAAGACAGGGGTTTATCTTTCCTCTCCCCTGTCTCCAGTCCCTTGCACTCCCACGTGCACTCCTGCAGATTTACAGAGCAGCAGCTTTACAGGGTTTAAAAATAACCAAACCCATCCTGCTCACACCCCCCACGCTCAGAGGGACTCGCAGACCTAAGCCCGGGGCATTTCTTACCTTGGATGGAGGATTCCCACCTTCTTCCGGAGCTGCCTGCCCGTTCTGCAAAGGAAGAGAACCCGCTGTTAGCACATGCTAGCCGTGGGATTGTTCCTCATGGCCCTCACAAAGGCTGGTGGCTTTGGGAGCCCCTCACGTGGGACAAACAGGGCAGGGTGGCACTTTGGACATGTACAAGGTGGTTGAACATTTCTCCCTACACCCGACTCCTGTCTTTTGACTTGTTTAAAAGAAAGTCTCTTGCCCAGAGAGTGTTTTGCCCACACTTCCCCCAAATGAAATTGGAGCTCCTGATCAATCCGATATTGCTCGTGGGGCAAACAGCAGTACTGGAGAGATTGGGGTGGCTGGTGCAGAGTCCCCCCAGGCACCACCACTGCAGACGCTGCTCCATCCCACCCCTCCGGCAGCACTCTGTGCCTGCTGCCCCGGCACTGCTGGAGCCGGAAGGGTTAACCACCGCTGTGCCTGACACCGGCCCCCATCCCAGTTTATCAGTTATTCATTACCCTATCGCAGCCCAGAGCTGCAGGAAATCTGCCCCACCCGCCCGGCTCCAGGTCCAGCTCCGCACAAAGTCACAGCAGGTGACCTGAACAGCCGGAGTGGCACCGCCGCTCCCCCCGGAGCTGGACCGGGCCGGATCAGGTTCATGGCGGCACCGGCACCGGCACCGGCATCGGCACCGCCCGGGGAAGCCGGGGTGGGTGGGATTTCATTGAGACACAGATACTCCAGCAGGGTAAGCACGTACAGGAGGTTTTCTGCAGACTGGGGAGAAAAACAAGGGCAAGAAGACTTTGCTTTGACATCTGTTTGCACTGCGGTCTCAGGCTCCAGAAACCATGGCATTCCTTTTCTCCTCTGAAAGAAAAAGGGCAGTTTATTCCCTCCTTTTCAGAAGTTATGGGCCGAGTGAAGAGTTGCAGTGAGCCTCAGGTCCTCAGTGGAACGACTGATGTTTGGGTTCTAGAGCCTTTCAGGGACTGACAGAAACGAAGCCAACTCCTTCCCTGGAGCAGCAAGCATCCTTCGATATGATCAACCTGACTTCTCAGATCTCCACTATACTGCAATATTTACATCTCTATGGACCCGATCTGAGCTCAACAACTCACCTTAGTCCCAGCTTAACTTTAAGTTCCAAAGCAGTTTCAGCCAACGACTGAAAAATGTCCCAGCAGCAGCACGCACCCGAGTTCTGCAGAGGAATGCTGCCCTGGTGTTTACAACGAGCTCTCGGGGCCATTAGCACGGAGAATTGCTGAGCAGTGAAGTAAGAATTCGTGTTTATGAACAGCCCCCACAACGCAGGGGGAGACACGGCACTGAGATAACCAGACTTGGAAACAGGCTGATGTTTACTGGCTCAGCTGTCACCCATCCACAACTCATAACTGGCTGCTAATCCAAACCACGGCTCGGGGAGGGCTGGTTTTCTCTAAACAGCTTAAGAAGCAGAATTTGTGTCTTGGACAGAGAGAAGCAGTGCCTGGCTCTTGGTCTGGAGAACAGCTCCACAGGGCATGTGTCAGGAGAGGGGTGAGTGGATGCAGGGGGTGCCCAACCCCTCAGCTTCAAGGGTGAGCTGGGAGACACCAGGGGATACCTCCAGAGCCACCAGAACTTCGAGGGCTGAGGTTTATCAGCTCCCTGCTCTGAGGAAAACTTGTCCTTCTGCTGCTGACAGAAACCCATCCTACCCGGGATGGAAGGGATGGGGAAAGGAAGAGAGCAGTGTCCCTGCCAGGGAGGATTCCTGGGCAAGCAGGTCCCTGGTCTTGGAGAGATGAAGCTCCTGATGTCCTGATGAAACGTTTGCTTTCGCAGGCTGACGTAAGTCAGATGTGTGAGCAGAGAATTGCAGTGTTTGGAGCCAAGTGCTCTCCTTTCTAGCCCAGAGCAAAACCAGTCCTTATTCCCTCATATGGAATTGGAGGGCCATTTGTAAACAGTCCAGATGGAAACACATCTCCAGACTCATCACCTCCCCAGATAAAATATGGCCATTCAGCACGTCATGAGCAGAGCTGAAATACTTTGTGGGTTTCTTGGGTTGACATTTGCCTCTTTAAAATGCTTTATTTCTGCCCTGCCCCTGCCCTCCCCACACAGCAGGAGAGCAGGTGCAGCTGCCCTCTCACAGCACTCTGGGGCTGCAAAGGAGCCTCCCAAATGTCCTGCTCCGAGAGGACTCCCAAGATCTCCTCCTGCAGCAACCACACAAGCTCTGCTGCAGGAGGGAGGCACAGCTCCTCCCTGGGGTGCCCAGGGCAGTGAGGAGCTCACCCAGGCTGGGTCAGAGCAGGGCTTGGGCTCCTGATGAGGCAGCCCCAGGAGGCTCTCCGGGAGCCCGCAGCCTGTCCTTGCAGCTGCCCTGCTGCGGGGTGAGCGGAAACGGGGATTACAGAGCTAATCTGATGGGCACGTGGAGCTGCAGCCCAGCAGCCAGGGCACCTCTGGGCAACTGACCACCCCAACTGGCCCAGAGGTGACACAAAAGCCTCCTGAGCACACGCTGGGGGACTTTCCTTAATAGCACATAGAAAAGTATCCTGGAAAACAAGTGCACTCACTTACGCAACTGCCAGCCTGGCTGAACTTGGGAGATATTTATCTTAGGACATCTTGCACTTTAAATCCTTTTAATTCCACATAATCCTCTGCACAGGGAGCAATTTCTAGAGCAGGCCAGTGTGCTCTGATGTGAAAGCAGGACGAGGTGCATCCTGGCAGGGCCGTGGGGACCGTGCCCAGTGCTGCTCTGGGCACCACCAGCCCAAGTCATCCCGGGTTATCGACGGCTCTGCCTGCAAAGCAGCCTGCTGCTCTCCCTGCGTCCCTACAGTCTGAGCAGTCGCTTCTGAGGTGCCCCAGAGCATCTCACAAGTACCCAGAGATGTCCTTCCACCCACCTCTGATGAGCCATGAAACACTCAAGGAAGGAGCAGGGAAAGAAACTCGTCACCCCAGAGCTCCTGCTAGTTTGACACAAGAGCAAGGCATGTTTAAATTATTACCATTAAGTGGAATTTATGGATCTTGCCTATTGGAGTTCAGAGAAAGGAAATAATTGTACAAAAATAGAGATCTCCAAAAGAGGTCTGGTAGCCCAAACAGAGGAGTCTCTGCACAAGGCATACCAGAGATGACAGCCACTCAACTGTCTCCCTTGTCTCTGGATCGTAGTTTGCACAGTTCAAGCTACCATGCTTAAGAAAAGAGTTATTCATGAGTAGCTCCTGCTCAATAAAGGGTGATACATATATACAGGCAAAAATAATTAGCTTGAAGTGGTGGAGTTTGGCGTAATCCCACGTCAGTTGCATTGTTGTAGGTTTGTGTAATGAAAGAAGAATTTGAAGCAACGTGGAGCCCTGATGACAGATCCCTCGCTATGGGGATGAAGTAATGGAATCAAACACAGGATGGTTTGGGATGGAAAGGACCCTAAAGCCCATCTCATTCCCCTGCCATGGCAGGGACACCATCCACCATCCCAGAGGGTTCCAAGTCCTGTCCAGCCTGGCCTTGGACACTGCCAGGGATCCAGGGGCAGCCCCAGCTTCTCTGGCACCCTGTGCCAGGGCCTGCCCACCCTCACAGGGAAGAATTTCTGTGTCATTTAACTCCATTCTCCAGCATTTGTACTCTGCCCCAGCCGCGTTTTTCTACTACATAAGCAATGTTTGGAATAATACAAGCAGAAGAGAGAGTGGCAAGGATAAAAAAAAGGAGAAATACAGCTCAGCCCCAGGACAGAGGGACTTGGCTCCTGCCAGGGAGCAGTTCAAGCTCCCTTTGCCACCCACTCCCACACGCTTCCCCGGCATGGCCGAGCTCCGGTGGGCCGGGACGAGGGGCACCACACGGCCAGTTCTCCCAGAACACAGTGGAAAAACCCCAAATCCCTCAACAATAGGAGTGATGCCTCCACCAGCACGGTGACAGCACCTCTGCTCCGTGACTCAGAAAGCAAAGGTCGGAGGAAGCCGGTTTCTAACCTGGATGGCAGCGATCCCAGGGCAATTTACGTAACCGGTGTTCCAGAAACGTCTCCTCGCTTTCGCAGCGGTGCCACCTCTCCCAGGGGTGGTGAAAACTTCCCTCTTGGGCCCCTGCCCTCGGCCATGTTCGCCTCAAAGTGCAAAACTCCTCCCAAGCCCCGTTCCTGCTCCACTGCTGGACCTCGGGAACCCGCTAAGGTCTGACCCAGGTGTGGAGGTGAAGAACACCTGTGTTATTTTCCTCGCTGTAATTAAGAGCGTGTATTTATCATTTTAAACCAAAGGGAGGTAAACTGCTAAGTCCCCCTCGAGATCCTGAGACACAAATACCCGATCTGCTAAAATCCCACCTGCACGCGGTGCCTGACCCTGACCCGGAGCTGTGGCCGAGGTGAGGCGGGGGAAGGGGAGGGCCGGACGCTCCCTCCAGTTTCAGTTCACCACGAACGCAGCCGTTCCTGATGCAGTGAGGAGAAGAGTCCCTGCCGCTGCCCGCTGCCCCCCGGCCATTTCCGCTCGGAAGCGATCCCTGGCGCTGACACAGCGCCCGCCCGGCACCTGGCACGGCCGGGATTAGGCTGAATGAGCCTCGCCCGCGGCTCCCCCTGCCCTGGGCACCGGCCTTACTTTCCTCCCATTATGAGCCGGCGTTTGCTGGCTTTTCGGGCATCTCCCTTCTTAGGAAGGGAGGAACCACAAATGGAAAGCCCTGTCTCGCAGCAATAACCCATGGCCCGGCTCTGGGCACATGACAGGATTTGGGAATTGCTCAGGACTTCCCTCCTCTCCCAGGTTGGAGCACAAACTCCTCTCATGGCTCCAGCGATGTGTCAGAGCAGAGGCTCCTCACCCACCGCGCCTTTGTGCCAGGTGTTTGGCCCAGACAGAGCCTCCCCACCTCAGGGGGACTCCAGGAGAAGCTGTGCCATACCTGGTTGATGAAAATTAGGAAACCTCCCCTTGAATGGCCAGCGCCTCCCTGCTGTCCCTGCAGCGGGGGTGAAACGCTGCCTCTGCTCAAAGCACAGACCTCTGAAGAGGCAATTTTAAACAGGAATGAGCAAATCTGACCAATTAACCATGGAGACATCCCCACAGAGTGTGAGCCAGACAGAAGGACAGGAAAGCACCGAGGTCTGTAAAACACCTGGGACAAAATCCCCACCTGCCCTCTGGTTTCTCCAGGAGAGCTGCTGGTTCCAGTTTGAAGTGAGATGTTAAACTGGAGAGTGCCAGAGCACAGTGCCCCAGCCGGCTGCTCTGCCGTGGGTGACAACTGCTGCAAGCTGTCCCTTCCTTCGCAAACGGCTGTGGTGCCAGCCTGCAGATGTGACAGGGGACAAGCTCCATCCTGCACACCTGGCTTGGGGGTCTTAACGAGGAGGAAAAGAGCCAAGCGGGAGGGGAGAGCAGACGTCCAGCAAAGTGACACCGGAGCGGGATCGGAGTTGGCGGCGCAGGCCTGTGCGAGAAGACGGCGCTGGCAGGGTGAGGAAGAAAACCCCCAAAACTGAGATCTTTATTCCCTGGGCCTTCAGCCGGGACCGCTTTTCTCTGTGCCCGGGGGGTGTGGGAGCGCTGCCTGCTCTCCCCGAACGATCACAGCCCGCACGGGCAGCAGCCAGCCCGGCAGCCCCCGGCGCCCCGACCACAGCCCCGGGCGCACACGGCGAGCCCCGGAGCGGTGCCGGAGCGGTGCCGGAGCGGTGCCGGAGCGGTGCTGGAGCGGTGCCGGAGCGGTGCCGGAGCGGTGCCGGAGCGGTGCCGGAGCGGCCCCGGCAGCGCAGG
>VXBQ01003725.1:11935-28556 GCA_013400175.1 Phainopepla nitens | reverse complement strand
GGCTGCGGGGATCCTCCGCCCGGAGCATCCGGCAAAGCCAGCCCGGCGTGCGGCGGCTGCGGGAGGGGATGCGAGCGTGGAATCGCGGAACCCTTCGGGCTGGAAAAGCTCCCCCGAGCATCGAGTCCAGCTGTTCCCCCGGCACTGGCCCAAGGCCACCACTAACCGGTGTCGCCGAGGGCCACATCCACACGGCTTTTAAATCCCTAGAGGGATCGTGACTCAACCTGGGCAGCTGTTTCAATGCCTGACCACCTTTTTGGTGAAGAAATATTTCCCAATATCCAACCTAAACCTCCCCCGAGGCCGTTCCCTCTCCTCCTGTCCCTGTTCCCTGGGAGCAGAGCCCGACCCCTCTGGCTGTCCCCTCCTGGCAGGGGGTTGTGCAGAGCCACAAGGGCCCCCCTGAGTCTCCTTTTCTCCAGGCTGAGCCTTCCCAGTGCCCTGAGCTGCTCCTGGGGCTCCAGCCCCTTCCCAGTTCCCTTCCCTTCCCTGGACACTCCCTCAGTGTCTCTGACCCTGCAGTTTGAGGGGCCTCAGCAGTGCCTGCCCAGGGACCAGGCACTGCCCTGGGCCTGTGGCCACACCATGGCTGGGACAGCCCAGGTGATTTTCGCTGGAAGGCTGAAATCCTGGGAAGTGATGCCTGGATGCACCATGAAGTGAAGTTCTGGGGGACTCGGGAGCCTCTGCCAGGGAGAGCTGTGGCCGAGCCCGTGAAAGATGTCCCAGCCCACGGCAGGACAAGATGGTCTTTAAAATTCTCTTCCAACCCAAGCCACTCTGTGGCTCTGCACAATCCTCACAGCACCACCAACACCTGAAACTTACTCACAAGTACGTGACACCGAGTGCTGCTCTTCTGTGCCTTGGCAAGCTGTTTCCTCTGGAGTGTCCAGCTGTTTCCCTGTGTGCACAATCTGCACCAGGAGAGGTGGCGAGGACAAACGTGGTGGCACAGCTCAGATCACTGCTGAACTCAGGAAACTGCTCCAGGAAATCCGGATTCCGGGTTTGAGGTGTGCCATGAATCACTGCTCATCACCTCCTGCAGCACCCCTGGAATTCCCTAAAAAATAGGGATAAAGAACACATCCACCTTAAAAATGGGTGTTCAGAATTCCTGGCTATTCTCATCTTTTCTCACATAGGAAAAAGTTTTCTTCTAGTCACATTTTTCCTAACCCCAATGCACCACGTTTTCATGTTTCATTATAAAACTACTTGCTAAAAAAAAATGAAACTAAATCTTTTTAAAAGATGCATCACTAAGGGTTGACTTCATTGAGGTGTGTCTGGAAATGTTTAATGAGCCTGAGTGGCAGCCTACAGAGCTGGGACTGAGCATTCTGAGGGCAGGTGTCCCAGCTTACAGCCCCGGGCTCTTTACCTGTTCTGAATGGCAGCAAACTCTGAAAAAGCCAAACTGGGACAGAGCTCAGCACTTTGAAAAATTCCAATTAATCTCCACAGCATGTGAAGCTGCTCTGTGAGTCATCCCCAGGACCTGCTTGTGCTTTAGGATAGAGCTGTCATCTTTTCTGCACGTGGGGGAATTGAGTGGAGAAAATGCCCAGGGTGGCTGTTTGAGCTGGGGATTGCTGTGCTGAGCCCCCCCTGTGCCATGAGCACTGGAGCCCCAGGTGAGGGCATTCACTAACACAGATCCACCCAGCTGCTGCTGGCTGGGGTCCTGTCAGAGCCAGTTAAACTCATGGCACTTGCTGCCGGAGCAAGTTGGAGCAGATCCTGTGGAGGATTGTTCATTCAGCTCCAAAGCCACCCCTGAGGTCCCTCATGGCCTGGAACGTGGCGTGCCAGGCTCCAGCCCCCAGCTGCTTCACCTGGCACCAGTACCACGGTGATGCCAATGGCACATCCCACTTACCTTCTTCCTGATGTCAATGCCATCACCCCATTTACCTCCTCCCTGGGCTTCCCAGACCCATCTCCCTCTCCCTGTACTCTGCAGGAATGCCTCATATTTCATAGCACAGAGACAGACAGGCTGCCCCGGGACTTGCCAAAGACAGAAATCAAGAAGCTTCACCTAAATAAAACTGCCAGATTATCCTGTCCACTCCTTTTAACAAAACAGCAAATTAAAGACTTTGGGGAGACCACAGATGACTTGTGTGTGATTATTCTCTGCATCTCTGCAGCTACTTTTGTTAAAGGAGAGGATTTTGCTGAGGTAGCTCTACAGTATCTCAAAATTATAACAACACCCCAGAAAAGGCTGTGGTGACCTCCATCACCAGCTCCAGGACTCCAAGAGAAGCCATCTCTCTGCTGATGGAAGGTGTTCTCAGACTGACCTTCCCTCCATTCCTGCACCAGGAATGCTGAATCCGAGCTGGATTAACAGAAGGTGAAATGTGCCACAGGAGATTGCTGCTAAGTTCAGGGCAGGATGTCAGGGTAAGAGAAACGAGGTAGTGGTGTCCCCCAGGATTTATTTCCAGTCAAAGAACAGCTATAAAAAGCATCCTTTATCCTGGAAGCAGGGTGCAAAAAGCAAAATCTGCTGTTTGGGTGACTGTCAAGTCTAAATACAGTGATTAAAACACATAGCCTGGCATTTTTCTGAGACAGTTGCAGGCTGGGAAGAGCTGCTGCTGTGGTAAACAGAGACTCGGGATCAGCTGGATCCTTTGTCAGCGCTGCATTCGCTGAAAATTCAAAATACTGCAGGTTTAGTTTGGTTTTAAAACCACCAAATCCTCCTCAAATACAGTTGTAGATATTTTTGCCTCTGCAGCTGGCTGGCTGTGTAACATTTTTCCTTTGCACAGAGGCTGACAACATTCGTTAAGCCAGTTAAGAAGCAAATTAACTCTATCCCAGCCGAAACCAGGACATCCCCAAAGCACTTCCAGAGCAGATGGAGACTGATCTGTATCATCACTACCAGATCCAATTTTGACTCACTGTTCCAAAAGCTGCCCAAGTGACTCTGCCCACGAGCACACAGTAACCCAGTGCTCCCGTGGCTCACTGCATCCTTTCTTTTTTTCTGAATCCATGGGCATCTCATCCCCTGCCTGTTTTGCGTGATGCTGCTTTTACACGTACAAGGAAATGCAAAAATGCTCAGAGGCACAAGACCTTGCAAGGCTGAGTCCCAAATATCCGCTACAATTTACAGACTCGTCTAATTTGCTAAGATAGTCAATTAATTAGAGCTGGCAGCAACCTTCTTTCTACTTTTAATATTGACCAATCAGGTCCAGAGCTCGTTGCTGTCCTCACAGGCAAGCTGAGTCAGGTTTTCAGTGTCAGGGCAGAACTTGAACTCCACATGCTGTCTTCTAACCCAGCTCTCCATTCACCATCTCATTTCTTTGCCTCTCTGTTTTGTTTTGCCGCTATGGAGGAAGAGATGATGGATCACCTTGTTTTGATCCCAGGAACATTTTTCCTTAGCGTGGTACAAACCACGTTGAAGATATAAAGCAGGGGCCCTGGAAGTGAGAAAAACTGGCTGCTTTTAAGAGCTTTTTGCTCTTCTGACAGATTCCTTTCTGTTGCTCCACTCTGGGTGCGATTGCAGCTGCCTCAAGCGCCGGGGTTCTCCAAGGCAGGTCCAGGCAGTGGTGGGAATGCAGGAATTGCACCACAGCAGGCAGTGGGATGCACAGCTCTTGGGGAAGCACAGCCCAGGCAGTTCCTGCTCCCTGGACAGGGGTTGTGCAGACTGAGGCTCATCCATGAGCAAACACCTCCAGCCTCTGCTGGCATTCCCGCACAGGTGAGCATCACATTCCCTGGCTTGGCTCAGATGCATTTCTGAAGGTGTCTAGCACATCTAACCCCCTTTTTTTTGGCAGAATAAACTGCATTTTTGCCTGCTGGCTCCACAGACTCTCAGTGTGCCGAGCCCACCCTACTCCTGCGTGGTATTTCTGTAAAACCACACCGTCCCTGCATCCAGACCTCCTGAAGCCTCTCAGTGAAACACAGGCAGCTCCAGCCAGGGATTTCTGCTGCAGAATTGATTGAGCTCCAGGAAATGAGCCTGATCGGTGGGTTTTGCACCTTTCTCCCGGGAATACCGAGGGACCCGTGAGAGCCGGGATGTGCCCCGGGAAGGCGCTGGGCAAGGAGGGAGCCGCGAGGCAGCGAGCCCATATCTGCCGGTTGTCATGGCTACAATCGCTGCCCGTCTCCTGGCTCGGTTACCTTCCCTTTCCTGGATGCAAATAAAGCCGTGCTGCTCTGGCTCCTGCGCAGGACACAGCCCCTGACGCCCGGACAGAAGGAGAAAAACATCTGTTTCAAACCCACACATCCCCTCGCAGCATCTGAGGGGAGAGTGGGAGGTGACTCTGGTTTCTGGTATTCAAACTATGCAGGGCCGACAATGCTTTGCCCAATTCCACGCGGTTCTGTCCTGACCTTTGGCCATTTCCTGGGACCTCAGAGGAGCTGTTTCAGGGCCTGTCCACCCTTCTGGATTCCCGAGGAGCTGCTGAGGAGCTGGGATCTGCCCGTGCTCCCAGGGCTCACCCGGCAGAGCTCTGCGGGCTCCACTGCCTCCAAACATCCCGAGCTCCTGGCTCAAACCACACCCGGAGTCATGGGATTTTCCGGGTTGGAAGGGACATTAAAGCCCCTCCAATTCCATGGCCAGGGACACCTGCCACTATCCCAGGGTGCNTTTTTTTTTTTTTTTACCTGAAAAAGGGCTTTCCAAAACCCCATGTAAAATACAAGCATTTCCTCACCTTTTCTTTATTAAATTAAATTTTTAGAACAGGTTTGCAGCCCAGGTGGGAAGTTACTCAGAGCAAGTTATCCATCAAATTTTGTTTTTAATGAGCACACAGCTATGTTTGTAGCTTATTTCAGTGTAGGGCTATGTGAGGGAGTGAAAACATGAAAGAGAAAACTATCAGAAACTGTAAACAGAAGTGAAGCTGCCAGAGCTGTTTGTACTGTCCCCCAGGAGGGAGAAACCTGAGTAAACATAGCACTAAGTACAGTCAGGGTTTATGGTTCTTTTAGGTTTAAGAACTTGTAAACAAAGGATGGGGCTTTTAAGTGGATACAAAAAGATACCCTCGGTTTTGTGCTGCTTCCAGAGCATACAGGTCCCACTTTCTCCAGACAGGGGAGGGGAAAACCAAAGCACATTTCAACAGAATTCCAGCTCCAGGGAGAGGAAAATGTCATTCCAGGGTTTGCGGTCTCGAGCTGACATCCTGCAACTGAACAAGCCTGGTCCTGCTTCACAGGAGGCACACACAGATACCTGCTCCTGATTACCCCTTTCCCCAGCTTGGGATGCCATCATTCCACAGAAAAAAAATAAAGAAACCATTTTAGGATTGGAAGCAAATTTCAGAAATACTGATGAGAAGCCCAAACACCACAGAAATCCATTTTCCTTAGAGGGACCCCAAACTTTATTTCTGATTTCAGATCAATATATGACTGGCAGCATTTCGCTTCTCAGTCCCTTTACTAAACAGAGTCCACTGCACACATCCAGCCTTGAAAAGCCACATCCCAAAATAACCATAAAAATAAATCCCTAAAATATGAGAAATTATCCTGGCCAGGAGTATTTTGGCCTAATGACTGATTGTATCAGGTAGGAAGGCATAACGCAAGCACGAGTTTTTGGAGAGATAGGGAAAGAGGTGCCTTTATCATTTAGGGAGAGAGAAGCTTCTAATAACCATTGTTTCAGTATTTTATAAGTGCTTCAGGCAGTGCAGAGCACAGGTATGACTCAGTTGGCTTCAGGGCCAGGTAGGAGATACATCCAGAGAGTGCTCAATGGGTTCCTTGTTGGGAACTGAACAAAAGGCACAACAGGTCCAATGATGGCAGAAACCTGATTCCCTGGAAAAAGAAAATCTATCTGTCCCTCACTGGCATCCCAAAAAACCCCAAACAAACAGACTCAGGACTTTGGGAAGCTCCTGGATTTTTGCAGCACTGCATGTCTCACGGCACACACAAAATGGGTCAGAAATGCAAGGCTGGTTCTTTGCTGCTTGAGTGTTAAATTGCTCTTTCCTCCATGAGCAAGTATCAGGACTGTCCAGCTGGGCCTTTTCTGGCTCTCTGAGGAGATCTGGGAGCTTTACCAGGAGTCCTCACACCTCTGCTGATGAGGGAGGACTCCCTCCATCCTCCATTAGAAAAATCCTCTTGCATAATCATTTTTCAGTGCCCCTCCAGGCACTCCAAGCTCAGCCCCAAGGGTTTCCATTAGCAGGCTACAAATCCACCTGCCTGATTCTCATGTGCTGCTCTCATTTCACTGTCCTGCAGCGGAACTGCTCAGAAAAGATAATTTCTAGCTACAAAAGCAAGAACTTACTTTTATCTTTCTTCCTCTAAACTTTGTGGGCACCCTTGTGATGGCAGCCACCTCTTTGTTACACTGTGGCTGTGTCTTTCCTGTGCAGAGGGGAGGGTAGTGTTGCTCAGATGGTGACGTTTTACCACTGAAGACTAAAGATCTTTTATAAAGAAATGTGTCCCCAAGGTCATGTCCCAGAATTCAAGAATGTCCCCTCTCACTTGCCTCTGCTTTGCTGTCCTGTGCATCCCCAGCCACCGAGTAATAGTAATTTACAAAGTAAAAACTTGATTGATAGGGTAGTTTGTCACTCAATGGGTAGATAAAAGCTTCAGAGGACGTTATTTTATGCCAAGAAAGATTTGGCCAGAGGCAGTGGGCAGTTTGAACAGCTCCAGCCTTAGAAGGTGGTTTGGATTTGCTGCTGACTTCAGTGACAGCAAAATTGGGACTTGCATGGCAGGCAACAGCTCCTTTCACCCTTTCCTCCCAGCCTGGTGTCAGAAATTGCTGGCCAGAGCTGCCATCCCATTTTTCTATCTGCAGCCTGCACAGAATCATTTTCCCCCTCAACCTAAGCAGCCACTGACATAATGTTGGAGATAAATGTCCTGTGGCAGTGGCCCAGCACAAGATAAGATGGAAAAAGGGTCAGTGTGTCAGAAATGGATAATAAATAACATCAGATGTAACATTATTTAACTCAAAAGTCTTATATTAGATATAAGGACTCTGAGATATGCTAAAGTCCTTAAAATGGGATAAGAATCATGGTGCTATTAGCTGTTAACACTCTGCAACACCAGATACTTGTTGAAAGGGACTATTGATCAACAGAGATGGAAAACAGTTTTTTGGCAGCTGTTTGCCAGCTGGAAGTTAATATGGGAGTCAATTACCACCAGATAAATGTCCCTTCTACAACATCACCAGCGGAAGCTTTTGGAAGAGGAAGATACAGGCATGGCTTTAAATATCATCACTATTCAGACAAAACCAGATGGGTTTAAATATCAGCACCATGGTCTTAGAAATTAATTTTTCAGTGAAGTGAAAGAGTTAGGGTGGAAAGCAAAGCTGCTCAAGAGCAAGGCAAACCAGCCCACACAGAGTGAGTATTACCCCTCACAGTCCTCACCAGCCAGGGGGAAAATGAAGTGATTTTTCCTGCCACTGTAAGGTGGAGGTGACTAAAGGCCAAAAACCTGCAGAACCCGCGAGTGGGAGGGGTGGTGCTGCAGAACGATTCCCTCTGCTGAGGAGAGCCGGGCACTGCACAGGGAATTACACAAGGCATGGGAACTGCTGGAGAGCTGCTCAGCAGCACGAGCAAGCCACGGCTCTGTCCTCACCTCCGGCTGCTTGTGCAACACCACCTGCTCAGCCGCTGCTCCTCACGCTGGCAGGAGCCCAGCGAGTCGGGGTTCCAAACCCAAACCCTTGCACGGGGGCTGGGAGTGCTCAGACCCAGTTCCGGGCACGCAGCATGTGACAAGGACCTTGGGCTGACATTGGGGAGGTTTATCTTGAACAATCTGTGTGCTCCTGTGTGCAGGGCAGGCTCACAGGAGAGGATATCACGTAGCTAGCACACGTCAGTCCCAGCAGTGGGGGCTGCCAGCCCCACCTCCTCCAGGGGCAGGAGGGAAGGGATCACCAGCATTCCCAGTTTGGGCTAAACCAGCCTAATGTTTCCACAGAACCCCAGAATTTCACAGAATCCCAGGTTTGGGATGGGAGGGACCTTAAAGCTCATCTCATTCCACCCCTGCCTTGGGCAGGGACACCTTCCACTGTCCCAGGGTGCTCGGAGCCCCCTCCAGCCTGGCCTTTCCCCCTGAACACAACCCAGGAGCTGAAGGCTGGCTCATCCCTGCTTTGTTGAGGGAAGTTGTTCACTCACTAAGTTAATCACTAAACCAAACTCCCAACAATTTGCTGCAACGGGGTGGAACCCTGGCCTGCTCCTTTACCTGATCACAGAACAATCAGTGCAGGTTTGTTATCTAAACTACCAGGGCATGGTGACAGGGCCCGTTCAATGGAGACATGAATAAAATGTGCCCGGTTTTCAGCACACTCAGATGTCCCTGAAACACTTGGTTTCAATGTTTGCTACACCTTCCTGCCACAGCATTTACACTTGTGACTGAAAATCTCTGCCTTCTGCTTTTCCCCTAGAATTTTGGGTGGAGTTTTGCCCACTTTACCCAATAAATCCCCACCCCAAGAAACGCATAAATCCCTGCCCCAAGCAGGCAGTGAGAGCTGAGTAAGAGGAATGAGTCTGGCTTACCAGGAGCTCATCTTTCCGTTTTGCATCCATTTCAAGGAAGTGTCATGAGGGTGTCAAGTGCTTTCCCTGCAATCTCGCCAGCTCTGGGAAGCAGCCGCTTCCTTCCCAGCTTTCAACACCGTCCTTGGAAAAGATAAACATGGAAAGCATGTGCTAGAAGGAGATAAAGGAGATAACCCAACGACTAAAGCTTTTGGGGAGAGGTGAAGGAAAACCAGCAACTGGTGGCATTGCTTCAGCACAGTACAGGTCACAGGATATCAATCTGGGAGTGTTTAACACAATGCAGGTAAAAGTTGCTGGCTGGCAAAGTGAGCCCAGAGTCCTACAGCATCAGAAAAATCTCTCTGGTTAGACTTTGAAGGAGATTAGCACAGATGTTACAACTCAGTTTCCCAGATTTGGCTTGCAGAGCAAAAGCACACACTCTAATACTGGAATACAAAAGGAAAATGAAGTAACACCAAAAGCACAGGAAACTTTTTTCAATAACTAAAGTATTATTTCTTTGAACATCACCATTTATTCTGTGATCTTGGTTGAAGATTCAGCAAGTCTGATATAAGTAGTTTGTGCCAACAAGCCTAAAAGAGACCAGGCTTATAGACTACCTATTTAAATCTGGGTTTAGGATAAGGTATCCCTTCCCAAGCTCAGAACAGATGAGATGGAGAGTGGCAGCTCTAGTTTTAGACTCAAACTTTCAGGACATGTGCCACAGCAGCTTCAGTAATGGCCTGAGGAGGAAAAGGAATGGTCCAGTGATTCTTAAAATAGAATATGGGAAGCCTAAGCGCCAAGGCTTGATATAACAGGGATAAATTCCTTTGCAATGCCTGTAAACCGATGAGGAATCGAGCACTCAGTCTGGATTTCCTGTAAAATCATAACAAACACTGGAAAGAGGCTCAGAGAGGGCTCACACTGCTCGGGTGAGTGAAGCTTGTCCAACGCTGATCTCTGGCAGAGGACAGGGGCTGCCGGGGCAGGGCTGCTCCTGCTTTCTACGAGCAAGTAAGGCTCATGAGACCGTGCTAACCCGGGCTCCAGCCTCCCCAGGTTTGCTGAGCTGCTGCTGCACGTTACCTGCCACTTGCCGGCCTCCAGCCCCATTCCGTGTTTCCTGGTACCACCGTGTGGCGAAGGGAAGGAACAGGCTGTTAATCACAGCGTGTTAATGAGCTAAAGAGCCCCTCGCGTCCCGGGGCCGCGGCAAGGAGGCACCGGGGGGCTGCCAACCCCAGCCTTCCCCTGCCAGTGTGCCTCAGACACAGCTTGCCTCTGAAATCGTGGATAGTTTTTGCAAAAGCAATTCCATATCAAGGGAGTTTTTCTCTTTCCGGGCTTGGCAGCATGGAAGTTAATTGGATCATGGTATGGCAGGGAAACCTGGGCACCTCCAACCAGGCTGCAGGCCAACAAAACCCATCCCCAGCACAGGAACTACCTCTGCTGTTATCTCCAGTACGAAGGAAATGATGAGAAAAGCTAATTTAATTGCCCAAGTTTGCAGTGAGTCCTTGGGCTAAACTCAGAACCCCTAATACAGGAATGCTGAGCTCTCGTGCTGAGGTAAGACTGAATTCCATCAAGAAGCACCAAGACACCACTTCATTAGAATAAAAGCAAACAAAATCTGTCTGAGTAATGCTAAAATAGTAAACCAGAGGAACCAGATTAATAGTAATCTAATAAGAACTCCTCTCCAGGAGGAGACTGCCACATACACCCACCTCTGCACAGCAACCAACAAGCTCAAGAGCAAGGGAGAGCTGCTGCCTGCAGGGAAATCTGTTCCAAATCCAAAAGTATCCTCAGTGGGACAACTGAGTGAGAAAAAAATTAAATCTACTATCAAATTTCTTTAGAAGGGGAGAAGTAGAAATTTAATTTGGGGTTAATGTGTCCAGCAAAATGCAGAGAATTGTGGTACCCACTCCACACCTGAGCCACCTGCAGCCACGTTACCCCTTCTACATTTTCCAAGTACTTTCTCCAGAATGGTTTGTTGTACCTAAGGCAATAGAGAGGTTTTGTTTGGAGGTTTTAATGCATTTTTAAAAGTCTCACATTTAGGAAGTTTTCCCTGAAATTTTCTACTCCTGCTTCTTCTGCCACACCATAGAGTTTTTGGCTTCCTTCATAAGGAGATGGTTAAAATGCTAAAAAAAAAAAAAAAAAAAAAAAAAAAAGACAAAACAGTTTTCAATAAAGGGTCTTTGAAAAGCCCAGTATTTCATATCAGAAATCTTCTGAAGCCAACTTACTGAAGATCTTTATTAGCCACAATCAACTTTACCCAACTACAGCTCCTCCTGTGCCATCTCCTGCCCATCCTTTACAAATGACAGGCTCACTCTGTAAATTGTGAGTTTAACTCAAGCTCCATTTCATCTCCACCAACTGCAGGAGAAGGTGCCATTTCTCAGGAATTATAGTCAGCAATATTAGTCCCTGGGCATGGCATTACCATATCTGGGATGATTTAGGGACAATGAAATCCCTGTGCCATCAAGCTGTGTGATTCTTCTGACACAAACGATCCTGCAATTCAATATCCTCTGGATGCACTCACTGAATTCAGTCCATTTTCCCTCCTTGTTCCCTTTCAGCCCACCCGTGGCAGGGCTTGGGGATGGCAGGAGGATACTGTCACTTCTTCCAAACAGAACTGAGCTCTGTGGAGGCAAAAGGAAAACTGCTGCAGGGGGAAATGATTCTGAAACTCAAAACTGTTAATCCTGAGGCACTGTACTGGGAGGAGCAGGGACCTGAGGAGTCCTCCTGACATGGTCCAGTTCACCTGTTCTCATGGTTCTTAGCCCAATCCACTTCTAGTTCACCATAAACCCATGGCTGGGGAAAGGTGGTTCTGTAGGATAGCTGTAGGATATTGGGAAGTGACCCCTGGCTGGCAACTTGCCCACATTAACTTCCACTCACTTTAATTGTCGCTGCTTTGGGGGGAATCCAGAGACTTTGCTCTATAATTTATCAGTAATTTCCATGAAATTAAAACCCCAGAAAAATCCTGCAGTATTGGGAAAACAAGCATCATCCCCAGTATGCACTTCCAGCAACCCAAAGGCTTTGGCCCTGTGCAGAACTTGGCCATTCTTTGCAACATCACCTATTAAGAGGCAAATAAACGTAGTGGCAGAGCCCTAATATTGCATGGATTTAACCCATACTGGTGCCCAGTTTCAAGGCCTGCTATGGAGCACAGAACTCATTTGCCTTTCTGTTGCCAGGGGTAACTTTCTGGACCCTGGATGTGATGTTTCCCAAAGCTCCAGTAGGACAAAACCCCTGCTGCTGCAGAGCCCACCCAGCACACCAGCCTGCTAGCTGCACCTGGCAGCACCAACCCCCTTCCCAACAGATACACAAGAGACAATTTTCCATGTAAAATGATTACAATTTAGCAGAAAAATGTCCGTGCAGCTCCAGGCGCCCTGGCAGGCGGCGATGCAGATTTGTGGTGCCTCTAACCACGAACCAGGCACGGGCTGCAGCTCAGTGCCTGCTCCCCAGCTTTAATTTACACAGCTAATTAGCTGGATTTACTGCCTTCAGCATCCCTCACCCTCTATTTGCTTAAGGAGAAAGAGATGAGCCCTGCCTGTCGAGTCAAGCCCAACAGGCCAATAACTCCAGCAGTGCAGGGCACATCCAGTGGGGCAAGCCCTGGAAGCTCAGCCCCAAAATCACCCTTTGCTTCCAGAGGAATTTAGGTGGCACACACTGCTTAAAATCACTGGTTTTGTGCTTGGCTGGAGAAAACATCCTGCAAGGAACCACAGGGTGCTGGGGGGTGGAGAGATGGAGAAGTTAAGGAGTAACTTCTTCAACAAAGAGCAACCCTGAGATCCCCTTCATTAGCAGCACTTCGTTTAATGACTGGGGGTGAAGAGGTCAACCAGCCAGTGATGGACACGGGGAACACCAGAACATTCCAGCTGGCAACTGGGCCACTGGCAACCCCTTCAAACCCAGCTCCTTTGCAAGTAGTTGCTCATTTGCAGATGCCCAGCAAGGTGAGACTCTACAAAAGCCAGGTAGGCTATTTCAAACTCTCTGATTTTAGAAGATTTAAAGGATTTATTTTCCTTTCTGCAGCCCCAGCCCAGCTGCTGCAACAACTGCTCAGGAGGTTTGGTGGCTGTTTCTGGGTGGGGTCTAATGAAGATTATTAAACAAGATTATTCATAATTTCTTTTCTGTCAGACGTACCAGCTATGGGAACAGAGGATGGAGAAGTTCCTGGGGGCACATCCCAAACTGCCTTTGGTGCTGCAGCCGCTCCAGAACGCTCCCAGCACTCCCAGCACCGGAGATTTCTGCATGTGAAACTCTGCCCTGCTCCTTTTCACTGGATTCCCTCTGAAATCAGCACAGGTCACTAAACTTAATCACAGACACTGAAATCCCAGGGAAAGCCAAGCAGAGATGGAAAAAATATTCCATCTGACAGTCACTGAAGGAGACTCTTACACAGGGGGTTTGGGTTTGGCTCTGCTCTGGAGTCTAAGTAGCAACTATAAAAATGGTGCATTTTTACTTAAAAAAAAATCTCGTCTCCTGCTTAGTCACTACCCCAGCCAGGTCTGGATTCGATTAGCAGGAGCAACAATATTCAAGTTTAAGTGCAGAAATGTAACACATCATCAGTTTTATGGAGCCAGTTCTGGTTTCACTCCCAAGAAAACCTCACTAGAATTTACTTTTCTCTGCAGCAAGATCACTGTATTCCTCCCCATTCTGTACAGTGCTACGTTTTAGAAAATAAAGATAACTTATCTCAGTAGACAGATTCACATACATGTTCCAGTTTCAGCCTCCAAGTAAGCCAAGGCTCTAAAAACATCCTGCAGTGATCTAGCTTTTGGGCAAGGAAACCTCGCTTTTAGGTAAGGAAATGTTGCTTTTCGGGTGTGAATTACAACAATTAATTATCTGAATGAAAACACAAACACAGACATGCAGAAGGCAAATCTTCTTAAACCACATGAAGTGAACTAAAGGCAGGAGAAATCAGAGAGCATTAAGAACAGTCCAAGCCAAACCGTATCCAGCTTTATTAAAGGTACTTTTCATGAACAATCATGGTAATTTAGGCAGGACATGGGCTACAATCCGCAACATTTTACAACAACTGTCAAACTCCCCTCCCTTTGTGGACTACTGAAATGGAGAAGTTGCTAAAAACCGTTAAGAATCTTCAGCTCTTTGCAGAAGGCAAAGTTTAGAGTGAGGGTGGACACGTTCACATCCGCGCGTTGTCTGACAACTCTGCACAAACCCACCCTGACTTGGAGGGGAAAATAAAAATTTACAGGCAGGGTTCTGCATCTGAGGATCCACAAGAGAAAAAGAGGAAGTGCAGCTCCTTTCTGAGCCAGCGTATCCCAGATCGGACACCAGAAATCTGGACCATCTGACCGTGGGCTGAGTGTGGGACGTCCCAGAAATGCCAGTCCTGCTGTGGTTTGGAGTGATGGGCTCTGGGCAAACAGGGAGGCACCAAAGGAGAGCTGCTGCCACTGGCACGTGGAGCAGCTTTGATGTTCACTTGGACACAACTGACACGCAGCAGGGGGGAATCCCTTCTTCCTCCCTGCAGGAAGGGCCCTTCTTCCAAAAACTGGGGGACTGGCAAAAGCTTTTCTTATTAAAATTTAGGTTCTGAGAAATAGACTAAATGACATTTGTCCCCGTTGCCCCCCACCCCCCTCCCCAGAACACAACAATGAAGCGGTCTGTGTGCTAACAACATAGCTTAAAAAAAAGTAAACCAAAATTCTGCATTGTTATAAAACTTGATAAAAAATAGTATTTCAAACTGTACAGTCACCAGAAGTACACAGTTATCAAAAATTCACACGTTTTACTTGGCTTCACCAGCACCTTCAGCTTTCTGTGCCTGAAAAGGAAAAGGGGAACAAGTCAGCACATTAAAGAAATAGACACTCATTTTCCTCCTATACAGCAAAACCCTGAGCAGAACAACTCTGTGGGCTGCAGAGCTCTGATTTTTTAGTAAAATTAAATTTAACACCTGTGGCACCGTAAAACACAACCTGGAAGTTGCTTTGCCAACTTTACAGAAGCACAGCAACTTCCATGTGGCAACATCCCCTGGCAAGCAGACAAGGTTAACTCTTTACCAACAGCCCCATCTGCGTCAGGCGGCGTCAGCCACGCTCCTCACTGCCACAGGCCAAGACCTGTCCCTGTCCGAGGGGGGAAGGAATCAACCCTGGTGCACCACAGGCTGCTGGGATACCTGGTCTGTTTTGGCATCTCCGTTTTCTGCGGGGTTGTTTCCCTCCTTGCCAGCATCAGCTTTTCCCTTCTTCCCCTTGGGCACCTTCTCGCTCTTCTGTAAATGCAAGACAACATTTGCTGTCAGCTGCCAGCAGGCAGGCACGAGCCACAGCCCCCGGGCCAGGGCTGCTGGCCCCAAAAGCACACAGCACACCAGGGTTTGTTTGCTAAGGGATGGACAGCAAGCGTGAAGTCTTCACTTCGGTATCTTTTATGCAAATTCTGTAAAATCTGCAAGTTACACATTCAGCTTTACGCAGCGGCGACGCAGCTCCATTTCCTCTCTACACGGCTGTTAACCAAAGGTTTGCTCGTTCTTATTATTGCCAGGCAGTGCCAAACCTCATCACCCGTGGGCCTTTCCAAAGAGCCCTGACCCAACTCACCTTTGGAGCTGCTTTTTTAGGTTTGGGCTCTGGCTTTGGAGGAGCGGGCTTCTGCAAGGGAGAGAAAACCCGTGTTAGACCGAGGGAATGGTTTGGCTTGGGAGCACCTCAAAGCCCCTCCAGGGCCACCCCTGCCATGGCAGGGACACCTCCCACGGGCCCAGGGTGGCTCCAAGCCCTGGCCAGCCTGGCCCTGGACACTGCCAGGGATTCAGGGGCCTCCCCTCCCTCACAGCCAGGAATTCCTTCCCAATATCCCTGTCCTCTGGCAGTGGGAAGCCATTCCCCCTTGTCCTGGCACTCCAGGCCCTTGAGACAAGTCCTGCTCCAGAGAAACAAACTCCTTTTAATTTTATTTTTTTTTTTAACATTCAGGCCAAATAGCTTACTTTCAGGAAAGCAAATAAAAGCATTTGAAACTGCAGCAGTTATTTGGTCTGTCCATTATTTTACCACTCAATGGGACAGGTCCTTAAGGGAGGAACTTAAATTTTCACCTCCAGCTCTGACAGGCCTTTACACACCCAGTGGTCATGACTAAAACCACCACGTGTTGTGACATCTCTGCCCAGCAAGTGGATACTCACAGCAGATAACCTCGCTGATCTCCGCTGTGGCTGTTGGAAAAGGAAAACAGCTCCCATTGAAATGGCATGGAATATGAACTCTCAAAATCTCACCAACTTACTCTCTTCCCAAAGTAGTAAACCCCCAGAAATTACATTTATAGTAATTACGTTTAGAATTCTTTAGTTTTTAGAAATTAAGGCGGTAGTTCCCTTTTTCTGTGCTAATGATAGTTAAGTAGATTTTTCGTGCTTAAAAGCAGATTTCTCATGGTTAAAAAACAGTTAAGACTTGGAAAAGTCAGAATCAATTGAGAGCAACCCTCCCCCCCCCAGTCCCCAGTTATTCTGATGACGTTAAACCCCATCTTCCAACGGAAACACTGGATGATCCAACTTTGTCAAAACACTGAACTTCTTACCTCATCCTTAACTTTGGCCTTATCGCCCTTGGTCTCTCCTTCAGCCTGGGGACAGGGACACAGGTTGTAGGGACAAGTGATGGAGAGGATTCTCAGTCACCAGCCGCTATTTCAACCCCCCCAAATCTCACGGGGAACATCCCCATCCCACCCGCGGCGGGTACCGGCCCCTCCCCGCGGGGCCGGGGCGGGGGATGCCGGGGCACATCCCCGCGGGAGGCAGCCCAGGCGGGGCGGGGGCCGCCGCCTCCCGGGGCCGTCTGCGGGGTTCCTGCGGGGGCGTCGCTGTCCCCTCAGGGCGGCCCCCC
>VXBQ01003725.1:276-11517 GCA_013400175.1 Phainopepla nitens | reverse complement strand
GGGGGGGGAAGGAAAAAATGGGGAGGAAAAGGTGAAAATGTGGGACGTGGAAGGAGGCTCGGGGGGAAAAGGGGGCCACCACCCCGCGCCCCGCCGCGATCCCGCGCGCAGGTGAGCGGAGCTGTTCGTTCAGCACCTCCGGGGGCCCCCGCGCCCAGAGGGGCTCCCGGGGCAGCCACCGAGGAACGCGGGATGTGCCGGCGGCTGTGTCCGAAACGCGAGGCGGCGGTGCTGGAAGAAGAGAGGGAAAGGTGAAAAAGGAATGAAATGACGTTAAGTCGATTCGCACAGGTGGCTGCCGCTCGTGCCAAGCGAGTCGGGAAGCTGGGATCCCTCCAAGAGGGGACGTTCCTCACACCTGGCACGGCCGCAGCCCGTGTGCCACAAAAACAACCCAGGATCTTCAGCACCGCCTCACTGTGCCCCAAACTTCTCACTTTTTAGCTGAACCTCACTCGGAAAGGAACAATCTTTGCCCCCTCCCCTGCCCAGGTAACTCAGGCTTTTTCACACCTCAGCCGCACGTTTTTCCAGCCATGCTGATTTTTCCCATCTTCAGCCCATACAAATTAATGCTGGAGGTTCATTTCCCACTGGGAGAGCCTGTGGCTCTGTTCCCACAGATTCACTCCTGAAACTCTTGAGTTTGCCTGGGTAACTCACCTCCACCCTCTGAGAAAGGAAGGCTTTATTAACAGGGGAAATCACTGCAATTGCATTTACTTGGAAGAACTGATGCTGGTGAACTGTACAAAGTCAGGTAACAGGAACCTCTTGACACTGCTCCAAGGACTCTTCCTCCTCCCCTACTCCAGTGATGCCTTTTATAAAATGGATTAAAACTTTTCATACAAGTATTTTATGAACCAGATCCTTCACTTACCTCACCTGCAACAGGAGCAGTACTTTGTGGAAAGCCACCACTGTGGCTTTTGAGACCTGTAGAGTCATAACACAATGGAAAACTTTTTCTTTTTTTTTTTTTTTTTAAGGCAAAAATGCATCTTTTGAGTAGAAGAGTCTCCCCATCAGCCTGGCAAAGCAGACTGGAGAGTTTCCATCTCATGGAGAGTACACTGTTTCCACAGTTTCCTGAAACGTGGAGAAAATAAAATACAGCAAAAGAAGCTTAAAATCAACAGCTCTCATCATCTCTGCATGTTTTTATCCAAATTCTCTTTGCCACTTACACAAGTTTGGTACCTGCACACAGCTTCTCTCGGGCAGGCTTTGGGGTATCAGCAAACTGCTCGCACTACACTGCAAAAATAACCTTCAAATCAACCCCAGGCTAACAGGAATCACATGAGGAGTCTGTCACAGATTAAATATTGTTATATTAAACCTGGATTCCAGCTTCATCACACCTTAAAATAAGCAGCTCTACATACTTTTAAACATTCTGGGTTTTTTTTAAATAACTTTGGTATGAATATACTTTATTCCCAGTTTGACTACACAGCTCTCTCCTCTTCACAATCACAGGCCAAGTGCTCAGTGTGCAGCACTTACAAGGCTTTTAAATCTGCATTTTTGTGGTTTTCACCTGGAGGTAAGAAGAAACACTTCAAACCCAGCAACAGCTGGTACTGCCACACCTGTGTGTGCATCAGGAGCAAAAATCAAGACATTTTCAGTTCTTTAGACCATGGGGACGGAAACAATCTTGGAAATCAACTTGTCCATCTCCCTGCCAATGGAAAACTGAGGACAAGTGATACCCCACAGCTGCTCTGGTCACTCCCATTAGTACCAGCCAACCAGCCCTTCTGAACCTTATAGACTGGGGTCAGAGGTTGGTTTTGGCTACTGTATTCCTGAATTCAGCCCACCCTGGTTCCGTGGGACGCCCTCAGAGGGTTTGGCATATGGCAGCCAATTTCCTTTCTTTGCTGAGAGGTTCATTCCCAACCAATCCTTTTCTCCTGCCTGCTCAGAGCCCTTCCCAAGGTCAGGGTGCTCCAACACCAGCACCTTCTGCACCTGGGCTTTCCCCACATACTCTGCTCAGGAGAGATCTCAGAGCCTGCAGAAGCTTTTTTTCTTCCCAGCAAGGCTGGGAACCCTTCCTTTAGCTCTCTGGAAACCAGGAGTGGCTCCATCCAACCCAGCAGAGTCAGTGGGGAAAAGACAAGATGCTCTCAAGAGTAGGCAGTGGGGAACGTCCCTGACGCCAGGAACAACCCTCCTCCTGCAGAAAGCAGGGCTCTCTTGATGGGACAGCAGAGGACATCCCAACACAAGATTCCCTACTGCAAAGCCACGGAAAGAATCCGAGCCCAGGCTGATTGAACAGGACTCAACTGGTTTGGCTGGGCCAGCTCAGGAGGGAGCAGAGAACTGGAGGAGGCTCATTGCAGTTAACTTCTTGTCACCGGAACACCCGGCCCGTCAAGGACCCAGCAGCAGAGAGCCAGCAGGGTGCACGGATGTGCCACCAGGGCAGGGAGGTGACACAGGACAGCACCACCTTCCTCAGCAGCATCACAGAGCAGGAGAGTCCCCAGCACCCCCCCGGCCCCGGGCAGGGCCGGCAGGACGGGAGCCCCCGGAGCAGCCGCGGGTGCCCAGGGCAGGGCCCCGCTGAGCCGGTCCCTCTGGGCAGCAGCTGGTCCCCCAGAGCAGCCGTGTCACGCAGACACCGGACACAATCTCTCAAAGAAGTCTGCCCTCTTGTGCTCCAGGGCCTGCAGGAAGCCCTGGATCCTCTCCCGGCGCAGGGCCGCGCGTTTCCGCAGCAGCGCGCGCCGGCGCCGCGAGTCTCCGCGCCCCTCCTGCCGCAGCTCCTCGCTCACGCACGCCTGGTCCCTCTCCATCTGCTGCCGCCTCCTCTCCTCCAGGTAGGAGTCTCTGGCCTTCTGGAGTGAAAGCCAGGCAGTGTTAGCCCCGCAGCAGGCCTCTCGGCTCACCTGTGCTACAGGGGGAGGACAGGCAGCCTCTGCCTGGCCATCCATCTGCGGCCTCACCCAAGGCGGGCTCTGGGTCTGCCTCTTCCCCCTGAGGCAGCCTGCCTGAGTGGTTACAAAAACCACAGGGATGTCCTTCCGGGCCTTCCCTCCAAGGCATGACTCTGCTCACAGCATTAACTCCCAGTTAGAACAGACAAAAGCCAGGACAGGTTGTGGGGAAACACCCAGATACTGGAATAACAGAACTTTTGAACCCCAGACAGCACACTCTTATCCGCACCAGTGTTATCACAGCACTTTTGATCCTGTTCTCCTGGTTGCTGGAAGGTTTTAGGGGATTCCAAACCATGACTTGCAGGGCAATTCTTTGAAATGATCCAGTATTGAGCTAATCAGCTTTAAAACAAAAGCAGGAATAAGCTCAGCATTCCCAAATTTCTGTGACCTAAGAGTGTACTGGCTTGAGACACAGCAGGAGAAAGGCAAAGGCAGGAGCCATCCTTGTCTACCCTTCAAGTATTTGAAATATTTTGTTGTAGAACATCACTTTTAGATTTTTCCTTATTGCACATGTCCTAGCCTGCAGCTTTCAACAGCAAAAACACATCAGCAGGCAGGAATATTAAGGTTCTATTTTTAAAAACTGGTCATTGTGACATAAACTGACACACACACACACTTGGGAAGCGCTGGTCTTTCAAACAAGCAAGAAGAATAATTACTCTAATGAGAGCCTGACTCACTCATCTCCACCATTTTCCTGAGCCCAAGGCAGCTATGGCTCTGGAAATTAGCTTTTGTTGTGCTGGGAGCGTGAGCAGAAATATCCCCAGCCCCAGCAAACCCTGAATGGATGCACTCCAGGGCTGACTTGAACTGCAAGGATCATCAGCCTGTTGAGCACAAGACTTCCACCCTCGAAGAGCAATTCTGTTTGTTGCCCAGAAAAGACTCAGCTCACCACTGCAGGGGCAGGCTGGCCAGCCAACACCTGCACTCCTGCCAGAGATCTGCCAGGGACCAAAAGCAGGCTCTAGCTGATCCTGGGACTCCCTGGTGAGCAACAACCAGCTGGGAGACTCCCCTGGGCAACAGGCTGGGAAATAAAATGGCAGCCATGGAAAGTGATGCTGTTTGAGCTGAAGGAAGGAGGATATCTTTCATCCAATACCTCCAGATCAAGGGGGGTTTCTGTGCCTTGTCACCCCTTCCATCCTGCTGCCCATGCACATCCCAAAAGCAGCAGCACATTCCCAGAGCAGACACAGCTGCTGTAAAACATCCTGGCTTCTCAGCAAGTGCCCCCCAGCCCCACCATCCTCACTGACAGCATCCCTTCCACCAAGAGGACTCGCTTTGTGAGCTCTTTTGGATTTCAAGACCACCTATTCTAAATTTAAAAAGACCCAGCTCCTAAATCTCAGTCCCTCTGAGGGAGAAGTCTTCCCTGTACACAATTGTGAGGGTTCCCTGGATGAAAAGGGCAGCCTCAGACACTGCAAAGTGGCTCCTAGAGGGAGAAAACTGACCAGAGAACAAATGTGGACAATGAGAAACCTTGATAATAGCATGGCATGAACACATCCAGCCACCAAGCAGAACTAAGAAAAGAGGAGAATAGCTGGGAACAGAAGCTGCATTTGTTGCCTGTCAGAAACCAGCACCAGGAGCAAAGTCAGAACAGTGACCTTACTGTTCCAGACAGAGGCCAAGCTCATGGCAATGACAAACACTACTGCTTCTTCTGCCTCCCTCTTCATGCAGAAGGTGAACTGCCATTAGTTGTACTAATACAATGAATTGCTGGTAGGAAAAGGGCAGACTTGGGCCAGAAATAGGAACAAAAGAGGTTAAGGACATGGAGAGTTTGGATGCTGCCAGACTGGCTGCTCTTGATTAAATTCAGCCATAACCACAACTGGCTATAATCTCTTTGACAACTCTCAGGGGTGAGCAAGGTCCCTGAAGGTAGAAAAGGGCAATGTAATGCCTATTTCTAAAAAGAGGACCCAAATAATTAAGGAACCGACACATTCAGCAGCGAGATGTGGTGGAGATCAGGAGCTGCAACACTGAGGTCCTTCTGCCTTCTGACAGCCTTCTGCTGTCTCTGTGTCTCTGCTGCTGGCCTCCACATTTCTCCATCAAGAGTTCCAGCTCCCACTCCTATTTTGCTTAAAAATAGCCAAACTGCTGTCTCACTACTGAATTGGCCAGCTGTATCAGAACCAGGCCAGGGAAAGCTCCCAGCAACAGATCTAAAAGGTGAGGATCAATGTCTGTGAGCAGGGGAACAATCCCTTCAGCAGGTACATCTGGACACTCCAGAAAGAGGACACTTGCCCAGACTCCCAGCTCAGGCAGCCTCATTTCAGCTCCCAGAAAGGAAACTCTAAACCCACTAGCTACAACCCTAAAAACAATAGTGGAGCTGGAGGAAGAGCAGGTGAGTACTGCCTGCTTGCTCCAGTGTGAAGGCAGCATGTGCTTACAGCACTGGTGAAGGGCCTGAGCTGAACTGGCAGATTTCAGCCTGTGGCAGAGCAGGAGTGCTCCCTTGGGGTGTGAGGTCTGGGACAGATGCTCAGCTGGTGGAATGAGCAATGAGTAACAGAGACAAGTGCTGACTTTGGATATTTTGAGTCTTGCTGAAAGCACGGGAGTCTGGCCACACACCAAGAGGTTGTAACAAGCCACAGGGGTACAGGAGCTGCTACTGAACCAAGAGCTGAACTAACAATCACTGCTCCCACCCTGCAGCCTCTCACCTGACCTCCAGCTGCTGTGCAGCTAACACATGGGATTGGGCTTCCCACTTCCCCAAGGCTCCCTTACCTGTAAAGCACTGTAGTTCATCTGGAACTGCAGGATAGCTTCACACAAGTTCCAAAAGGAATATTCTGGCCACAAGACTGACTGAAACACCAGGCACGAATGGGATGTCTGCAGAAAGCAAGATCACCAACAATTTAATCACTGAGAAAGAGAAAAAGCCATTAAGGTGCAACTCTGTCGGGCAAACTATGCCACTTTGCCCACAAAGGTTTTACCTAGGCTGTGTTATCAGATTCTACTTAAAGTGAGGTAAAGCCAGCTAGGAGAGTCTGAAAATGCACAGTGTGGAGTCCTTCTAACTCGTTTTTAATGCTGGGACACCAGTCATCCACTCCTGCAAAGGCATCAGCAGAATTCTTTCTAATGCTGTGCTGGTCTTCAGAGAGGTATTTTTAATAGCTTAAGCATCACAGACTTATAAAAACCCTAAAATAGCAACACTGGAGTACCAAAGGCGAAGGGAATAACAGTTGAACTGAGGATCAGGACATGACATTTAAGCCATTCTTCAAATGACATCTCATGATATTCCTTACTGCCCACTCATGGCATTTAAACTGCTTAATGAAGCCAAGAGTGGTGGTGCACTGAAGAGATCCTTGAGCTGTATGATGAAAGATTTCAAGTCAAAACGTATTTTTGCCACCAAGTTCCTCACAGCTTCAGGTAAATATGTTCCTATTAACATATTTAAACAATCCAAACACTGCTAAAACAATCCAACACTTAACAAGACTCCTCCACCACCCAGAGGAGCCAGCAAAGTGTTATTTCATAGCATCAACACCCACCCAGGGCATAGGTGTGGCCAAAAACAGGAGGAGGAGACGGAATGCCTTGGTAGGTAAGCACAGCTCAGACCAGACAACTTCTGAGAACTTGGCAATTAAATAATTTGGAATGGAAATGTGTGATGTGGTTGCCTAAAGGTAGTTGGGTTTTGGCTGCAAACTACACATGTAAAACAGCATGTGAGCTCCAGCTCAAATACTCTCAAATACTCTCTACAAACAAGTAAATTATCCAAAGGTGAGGAGAGGAGCAAAAGGATGAGAATTCATGAATTTAGGCAAACACAGATCTGCCAGAAACAGATTGCTCAGAGGTGCCCCAGCACTCAGCCCATCCTGGAAGTTACCTAACCCCAGCTGAAGGGGTTTCAGAGCCCTCACATCCTGGAGTCAGTGGAACACCAGCACTCTGTGAGGTAAAGATGCAATAGCCCAGGGAGAAAACAGAGACTTTACCTGCCAGAGCAAGAAATCACTGAGGCGAACCTCACCAGAGGTTCTTATCAGCAGGTCTGGGTCAGGGGAGTTGTTGGTGTACAGACACTTGTCCAGCAGTGATTCTGACACGTCACTGAAACACAGACACAGTTTATGAGACCCCTTCCTGACCTGAGGGATGTGGCACAGACCAGAATTAAGGGGTTTTATGCAAACTCAGGGCTGCAAATTGAAACTGGGTGGTGGAGCTGAACCACAGACAGTCACCAACTTGCTTCCGACAGACACTGCTGTCTGCTCCACAGGCTATTCCAAATGCTATTTCAGGCCCCAGAGCATCCCACTCCATGCTCTTTGAAACATAAAACAGTGGTGGAAGCAGACTGTGAGGGCTTCCATCTGGAGCAGGGAGTAGAGTGTAACTACTCCTTCTCCTTCAGGGTGGAGGAACAGTGCAGCATTCATGATTCATCTGTTGTTTGACCTCATAGCTAAGACTGTCAGCCAAGCAGCCAATTGTTGTGGCATAAAATCTGCCTTCACATTTAAACTAACTTAAGACACAGACCTAATTTCTCTTCTGTCTTGGTTGTGTATCTATCACCATGGTAACCAAAATAATAAAAGCCAAACATTGCATAGTAACTTTAAGTCATTTGTTCCAGTCACACTGGTTTAATGAGATCTATTTAAAAGCCACTTGGCTCCTGAGAGGTTTCTCATGCAGTGTGAGTGGTAAGAAAGGCAGGATTCCTCCCAAAGCCTCCCACACAAAGCCAGGAGTTACCTGGGCTCCAGCAGTCCTTGTTCCACCCCCCAGGCCATCTCCCTGACCGCGTTGCTGATCTCGTGCCTCGATGTGTATGCAAAGCACACATTCAGAAAGCACCTGCAAAGAGGAAAAGCTGTGAAAGGCTCATCCTGGGAAGCTCCAGCAGATGACAGTGATGTGTGCTTGCAGGACCAAGGAGAAAAAAAGAGGTGTGGCATGTCTGACAAGTCCCAGCCCTCAGGAAGAGGAGGAGGAAGATGTGAGGAATCAGCTTTTTAAAGTGAGTGTCACTCACCTGTTGTAGTTCCTGGTTGCCAGCACAGCTTGGGCAATCAGCTCCTGGATATCCACGGGCAGGAGGGGCAGGTCCCCGAGCACACGGATGCACACCCCGTGCTTCTTCAGGTTCTCCCTGCACCCAGCCAGAGACAGGGCCACAGACAACACATCAGTCTCTACTGCACCAGTGCCAACACCCACCCACAGCTACAGCAAAACTGGGAACTGGAGACAGGCAAAACTTCCAAATGGGTTTCAGGTGTGCAAAACTGGCTGAGATTTGATAATCCCAAACCATTCCATACAGGCACAGTGATCATTCCCCACACCAGTTCCTGAGGTACAGACATAACCAAAGGGCCAGGAAATGACCACAGATTAGACATCCCTACCTATAAAAGCTTAGAATACAGCCACAGGCTCTGGGCACCTCTAACTAACCAAAAACTAAGACAAAACACTGATATTTCATGAAAGCAACATCTGGCACTCCGTGCTTCTGACTATGCTGTGTTTATCTGCAAGCTGTCCTTGTCCCCAGGATTTGGATGGCACAGCTGTCACAATCAGATGTGCAGGGGGGGCGTGCATGCCCAGAGCTCTACACCCCACCCAGGCAGGCCCAGCCCCTCCAATCCCTGCCTGGAGGTGGGGAAGGCTCTCCTCACTTCATCCATTCTCCCAGCTTGTAACATCCCTGGTTACAAGGTGTCCTGCTCCCGTCCCACCCCGGGGGACACAGGCCTGGGGGACTCTTACTGCTCCTCCAGGAGGCGGCTGAACTTCTGCCTGGCCAGGTCCATGAGCCCGTCCACCTCCTCCTTGGAGCGCTTGAAGTTCTCGATGCTGAAGGCATAAACAGTCACCTCCTGAATGCCCAGGTTCAGGCACCACCGCAGCGTCTGCAAGCAGACAAAATGCAGCAATGGGGCCAGCAAGACACAACTTCTCCCTGTAAAACCCTCCTGTGGCTTCCCACCAGGCCAGGACTGCATCAAAACAAACCACCATCCAAAACGTGAAACTCCTAGATGTGAACTCCAGATTCATTTTAAAGAACAGGAGGAAAATATCACTAGCTGAGGATGAGAATCCACAGGGGACTCATCCAGCCAGGAAAATCACCACTGGTTTATATATAATACTTTCAAAACCCTTTCAAAGAAAGTCAACCTGTTTCACAGAAATAAAAGCCTTGAGACCTGTAGGGTAGATATTTTAACTGAGTGCAAACCAGAAGAAAAAACAGCTGAACAGAACTCGGTCAGATAACACAGAGAGGGAGGAGCTGAAGTTGTGAATCCTGGTGATGAACATCAGCTCCAAGCACAGGCCTGGCTCCAGTGAAAGAAGGAGCACAGGACACCAGTCCAGCAGCAAACCCAGCTCAAACTTCCCCCCCACCGAGGCAGAAAACATCCTCCCTACCTGTGCCAGCTTGTCAAAGCCTTGGGAATGGCCCTGCTGTCTCTCTACGTGGCACTTCTGGGCGTAGCGGCGGTTGCCATCCATGATGAAGGCGACGTGCTTGGGCATTGGACCTGCCTGGGAACAGGGAGAGGCCAGGAGAGCAGCAGGGGACAGGCCTGGCCAGCACAGAGAGCTCAGCCCCTGGTCCCAGCAGTGCAGGGCTCTCTCTGCAGCAAACCTGCAGCTGCAAGGAGCAAGGTGCTCATCTCCTCTTTGCCAAGCCCAGCTCAGGGTCTCCAGAGAAACAGCTCAGTGTTGAGAGTTGCCTAAACTGAAAAGCAGCTCTGCCCTGCCCATTTCTCTTGTGACAGCGAGCTGCAGTGCTCAGGAGCTCAGTGCTGCAGCCCTGGAGGAGGGTACACAGGGGTTTATGCTGCATTTTTAATTTCAGAGCTCAAGGGCCTTTTCACAGACACTATTAACTTCAGTGGAAACAAGAACAGGTCATAAGACTTCCCCCCACAGAGAGCAGTGTTCCTTTCCACTGACCTCCCAAGGGCAGCACATCAGTCTCCAGCCTGAGCAAGGAGAGAATTTTCCTGGAACTGCTGAGATTTTGTTCCAATCCGAGTTTCATTCCTTAAGATCCCAACGTGAGGATCTCTCTTCTCTCCCTCCTTCCCTGCCTCCATCAGCAAGGGCACAAACCCTTACTGGCAAGCACTGCCTGCAGCCTTGCTCATTTGCAAGGCTAAGCCCAAGCAATCCCCCACCCTGGGATGCAGATTAGGGATGCACATGCAGTGCCAGCACTAAATGTACCCTTGGCAACAAGGCTGCCTTTGCAGAGCACTGCAGCCACAGAGACACTTGCACCCTGAAGGACCTGCCAGCTCTTCACCACAAAACCCACCCAAATCCCCCCCTTACCTTAATGATGTTGGCACAGAACCTCTCTATGATGGTCAGCTCGCCCTCTCTGATCCACGACATTTTTTACTGAGAGCTCCTCTCCTTTTTCAAAGGGAAGATGAAAATACGGGGGTTAAGGTGATTATTTGAGCCCAAAGCAAAGAAACCACCCGGGAAAAATCAGCTCTGACTCGCTGCTCTGGAGCCTTTACACTGTGTGAGTCCCTGGATAAGCAGGCAGTGGGCAAGCCCAGAAACAGGCTCTGGAACTTTCCAGCTGTGTCATCAGAGTGGGTCCTGCACCAGCTGGTGCAAGGAAAACCACCCCTGAGGCCTCCAGCCCGCAGGACTGGCTCGTACAGACCCGCGGTGTGGTGCCACCAGCACAAACTGCCCAGACAGGAACACCCGCGCTCTGTCCCACCACCCCGGGGCAGCCGCAGATCGAGTTTCATCCCTGAGTTCGCTCTCCGTGCGGCCTTCCTCTGCCTCCTCCCTCAGGAGGGGATCCCTACCCACGGCTGCGGCCACCAAACATCAATGCAAGGCACTGCCGAGCCTCGGGCTGCTCCTAAAGCTCCTGACGCTGCCCCTGGGCTGAGCACACCCAACGCCAGCGCCGGCTGCTAACGGCAACCGGCCCTCGGCAGGCGGTGTGACACAGGCAGCCTGAAGAGCGACCTCCAGGGAGGGCGGGGGGCCCGGGGCAGAGCGGGGAGCGCCGCGCCTCGCCTCGCTCCCCGGGCCCCCGGCAGGCTCCGAGTCCCCCGGGACGCTCCGGGCCCCCGGGCAGGCTCCGGGCCCCTCGGGACGCTCCGGCCCCCCCGGGACGCTCCGGACCCCCGGGGACGCTCCGGGCCCCCGGGCAGGCTCCGGGCCCCTCGGGACGCTCCGG
>VXBQ01003723.1:4445-21186 GCA_013400175.1 Phainopepla nitens | reverse complement strand
CTGGGACACTGCCCTGGCCACCCTGGGACACTGCCCTGGCTGGAGATGTTCCCCAAGGCTTGCCCAGGTGGGACTAACAGCTGGATCATGAGCTAACAGCTGGATCATAAACCAGCAGTGTTCTGTTACACGGCTGTATCAGAATGAGAGTAGCTGGAGATGTCAGCAGAGATTTCCAGAGGAGACAGAGGAAATTTTGGAGGCCAGGGTTCAGACGAGATCTGTTTGGGATTATGCCATCACTCTGGTGCTCAGGATGGGTGGATTTGAGCTGGAGCTGCTGAGAGTTGCTGAGAGGTCCCTCAGGAGGAGGGCTCATTGTGTGCACAATAGCTGGAAGAGCTCTGGTTGTGTCACTTGGGAGAGAGGGTCTGACTGACACACAGATTTGTGTGAAGAGTGGTGAAAGGAAGCAGGGAAAAACCTGTAAAGCTGCTTCTCACCTGCATTTCTGATGAAACTGGCAGATAGTGTGAGAGGCAGCTCATTTTGGTGTTGGTACCAGGGTGTGGGGTCATGAGGAATAGCTCCCTCCTGGGGCATTTTCAGAGGCCCTAGCAGGTTTCATTATTCTCATCTGTGCAGGCAGGGCAGGTTTTGTGCCCTTTGGAGTGTCACTGATGTGCTGGAGCCATGGGGTTTGGGCTCTTTGGGGTATGAAACCCTTCCCATTCTTCCCTGGGACTGCAGCAGTGCTGAGGAGCTGCTTGAGCAGGGCAGCTCTGAGCAGAACTGAAAGCAGAAGTGAGGGAGATGTTGGGTTTTGCTGAGAGAGAAGTTTGGGATCTGTGCTACGTGGCCTTGCTGTCCTCCAGCAGCAGCAGGCAGTGCTGAACTCCCTTTCTCAAATGGAAGGGTTCTGGCTGCTGAAGTCTCTCAGACTTTAGACTCAGACTTTAGACTCAGACTTCTCTGAGGTGTTTCAGAAGCTGCTGCACGGGGGAAGCCTGTTGTGCTCCCCATTGCTCAGATCAAACACGTGATGCTCCCCTCTGGGTCTGGGTGATGGGGACACCTGGCACCTGGTGCTTTGCTTAAAAGTTTGTCTGTGTCCCAGCCTTTTCAAGAGCCCAGGCAAGCAGGAACCTGTGCTTTCCTTGCATTCCTGCTCCCCTAAAGCTCAGGCTGAATTCACATCTGTCTCTGGATGCAGTGGAAATCACTTCCTGGGTTAGAGCTGTAGGAAACAGGCACAAGGGAACTCCTGAAGGTGCAGTGCTGGGTCAGGAACCTGAAAGGTTGGACTGGCCTTTGGTCAAATAAACATTAAATCAAACGTGATTGTTCTGCAGGTTGTGTTATGTTTTAAGCTAAACTTTACTCTTGAACTGATAGTTCAGGCAGTTTGAACACTCTGTGCTAAATCTGGGCTAAGGTGTGAGCTGTAACTGCTGGGCCAAGATGGGAACTTGCCATTCTCTTCCCCAACCCTCCTCTGAAGCAGCAATTGTACAAAGTAGCTTTGTTTTTCTGTAAAAGGTAATGGGAAACTCCTCAGAATTCCAGAAGGCAGTGAAGTTGGTGATTGACACAGTTTCATTTGACAAAGACTCAACAGTCCAAGTTTTTGAGGCAACCATCAGGTATGTGGTGCTGAGTTTCTGTCTTTAAGGCAGTAGCAAGGTTAAAGACTTGGTGTGTGTAATTCAAAGTGAAATCATTGATTAGGTGGACTGTGGCAGGCTTTGTTCCCTAAACTGTTCCTCAAGTAAGCTGTTTCTTAATCTTCTATGAAAATATTCCATCCTTTCATATTGGAAACAATTTTAATCAGTCCCATGTGACCTGGAGCAGTGAGACAGTGGTTGGCTCTGTGCTTGCAGACTCTGCTTTTTGTTATTGCTCTTATAGCAGAGACTCAGATCTGTGCCCAGCAAACAACCCTGGGACAGCTTTTCCCTGGTTTGTTTTTGTCTCATGGACTTCTGCTCACTTTCATTTTAGACAAAAAAAGACTCTTCTTTCTTGGAAGTGGGTTTAGATACTGTCTGATTTCAAAGAGTTTCATTTTCTGAGTGTCTCAAGCAGTGTTTATTCCTGCTTTACTTGGCTAGGCTTTCTTTTTTCTCAGTACTAAGTTTATGTGTCACCTTTCCTGCCATTTGCAGGGGCAAGGAGGTCTTCACTCCTAAAAGAACTCCTGGGTTAGGTAGATTTTGCAGAACCAGGGTTTGGGATACTGTGGCTGACAGCAGCATGACTTCTCCATGTGTTCACTACTGGTGGGGGAAACCAGATCATTTTGTGTAGTGCCTGTAAGGAGCACAAAGTAATAATTCTGTCACACGTGACACCAGTAAGGGGTTTAGTGAAGGATGAGGTTCAGAACAGACTGAAAACCCGAATTTTCCTTTTCCCACAGGGTTTTGGGAAGCCTGCTGTCTGCCCACATCATAATTACAGACAGCAAGCAGCCCTTTGGTGATATGAGCATTAAGGATTATGACAACGAGCTGCTGCACTTGGCCCATGACCTGGCAGTGAGGCTGCTGCCAGCCTTTGAGAACACCAAAACTGGCATTCCCTATCCAAGGGTGAGTGGCTCTGCAGCCCTGGGGGAGACAGGCTCCAAGCACAGTTCCACCTGTCCTACAAAAGAGATTTTGTGTCCTTTTATGTGCACTTGGGGTACTGAGCCTGCTCTAAGTTACTCTAAAATGGCACAGGGAAAACTGCCCTGAGTTTTGGTGATGTGGGTAATACAAGTTGCTCCTTCTGCCTAGTAAATGTTTTGCCTGGGCTGATTTTTCCCTGTGTTTATTGTTCCCTGTGGGTCAGGAGTCATTTGTTTCTGTGCTGTTTGGCTGGAGCATTCCCTGCCCTGTGTCACACAGCAGCAAATACTGGCATTTACAAGGAATACTGTAAAGGCAAATAGCTGAGGGAAGTGACTCTGTTGATGACCTGCTACTAAAACAATTATATTAGAATAAAACTCCTCTGAAATATTTATCACACTGGGCTTGGAATTTATAATTTTCCTGAAGGCTGCTGAGTGGGTACTCCATACTCTGGGATTCTTGGATGCTGCAGCCTCTTGTTTTAAGCAGATGCAGTTGGCAAGCAGAAGGATGTCACTACTCCTGGAACAATCCTAAAGAGCAGAACTATAATTAGCACTTGCCTGGCTGCTCTTAATTTCTGGAGACAGCAGCACTGCTTTTCCTCCAGTCCTGCCAGGCTGTGGAAATGTGAATTTTCACTTCTGTTCAGGGCCTAATAAAGCAGCTGAGGGTTGTGTTCATGGGGAAGTGGGGGAGCATCCTCTGAGGAAGCTCTTGGTTTCAGCAGCACAAACTGAGGGGCAGCAAAGAAGGAAAAGCCTGAATGTTTGGGGGAAGCATGAAAAGCATGAAAAAAAGGAGTGAAGTTTGCAAGTATAAGAGAAAAATGAGGCTTGCCCACTTTAGCATGATGCTTAAAGCTGGAGGAAGAACGTCAGGAATTCTACAGGAAAGCTTTCCAAGCAGCAGTGTGCTGGTTTTGTGTCTGTGAGCACATCCCATGCTGCACATTGTGCAAAAAACCACCAGAAGGGCTTGTTCCTGGAGGTGAGGGTGCAGCTGTGAGCACAGCTGGCTGAGCACAGCCTGCCTTTCCTGTTGCCACTGTCCCTGTCCACAGGTGAACCTGAAGAAGGGGGTTCCTCCAGACAGCCACAACGAGACCTGCACGGCAGGAGCTGGATCCTTGCTGGTGGAGTTTGGGATCCTCAGCAGGCTGCTTGGTGATTCCACGTTCGAATGGGTGGCCAGGAGAGCTGTCAAGGCCCTGTGGAGCCTCAGGAGCAATAACACTGGGCTGCTGGGTAATGTCTGCGTGCTGCTGTGCCAGCCTGCCTCAGGCTGTGCCCCCAGGCCACAGCTCCTTCTCCAGTCCTCACCTTTGCCCTTCTGCTCCCTCTGCAGCTGCTCAGTCACATTCTCCTTGTGTACCCAGGGGCTGTGTGGAGCTAATGGCACTTTGGGGTTTTGTGAGAAAAACGGAGTCTCTGGAGGACTCCTTAGGGCACAGGTTTTCAAATTGAATTTTTCACAAAACTGGGGAACGGAACTGAAGGCCCTGTGGTGTCCCCAGTAACATAATTCACATTGGCAGATGACTAAAAGTACTTAAAATAACTGCTTGTTGTGTGGGTGTTCCTCAGATGAAGCCACCATTGTAACACTTCATCTGATGCTAATCTTTGATCCTTGGGAATTTCTGAACCTGCAATATTCCCAGGTCTTGACCAGATTGTTTTTCTCTGGTGTACTCAGCAACCTCAGACTAAACTTTTTGTTTGTTCTGAAAGGAAATGTTGTGAATATCCAGACTGGTCACTGGGTTGGAAAGCAGAGTGGACTGGGAGCAGGGTCAGATTCGTTCTATGAGTACCTTCTGAAGTCCTACATCCTCTTTGGGGAAAAGGAAGACCTGGAGATGTTCAGCGCTGCTTATCAGAACATCCAGAACCACTTGAGGAGAGGGTATGTGATTCATGTCAGCATCAGTTCCTCAAGCAGTGACTCCTCCAGCAACATCTGAAACTTCTCTGTTTACAGTGCTTTGTGTCGTGCTCTAGTGAATCTGTTCTCCTTTTTACTGTGAGAAGCAAAATCTCATTTCCACGGTGCTCTCCTCATTCCTCAGCAACTGATCAGGTGCAGAGAAGCCAGACTGGTTCCTGTCCCATTTATAAATGCTAAGGCTGAGAAAAGTCTGGCACTGCAAAAGAAATGTATTAAATTAGCTGCTTTGTTCTTCTGAAAGCCTGATCTCGCCCAGCATGACTTTTTGTTGGAGATTCTGCAGGCAGAGCTCTCAGACAGGGCACATGCCTTTATGAATTAGCTTCTCTGGGAGCATGGCTGATGTTGGGGTTGCTTTCCCAAGGAGCCCAGCACAGCAGAGCAGTGGCTGCCTGCCTTGGCTGGAGGCAGGGGGCTGTGTCCATGTCAGTGAAGGTGTCAGAGGCATTTCCACGTTTCTCTTGTTCCCTGCAGGAGGGAGGCCTGCAATGAAGGAGAAGGGGACCCGCCCCTGTACGTCAACGTCAACATGTACACGGGCCAGCTGATGAACACCTGGATTGACTCCCTGCAGGCCTTCTTCCCTGGGCTGCAGGTGAGCTTCCCTTCTGCTCAGGGCCAAGTGGAAAGGCCCATCCTAAGCCTGGGCTGGCAGTGAGTCTGGGTTCTGGGCTGAGCTCCCACCTGGCTGCTCTGATCCGAGTTCAGTTCAGCTCTGCTTTATCACAGCAGTGTGGGGAGGCCTGGCCTGCTCTCTGCTAGATCTGAGAGACTCTCAGCTTCCCTCTTTTAGCCTCAGCATTTGTATTCTGTGCTGTGAGGCTCTGCTAAAGCTCTCACTGCAGAGAATGAGCACATTAGTACTTTTGGGGGTTATTTTGTGAGTGTTTTATGGGATAAAACTTGTCTTAGGTGCCACATCGTCACCTTTGCTGGCTTGCAGCACTAAGTGTGTGTGTCTCTGGCTGCCCTGGCAGGTGTTGATAGGAGATGTGGAAGATGCCATTTGTCTCCATGCCTTCTATTATGCCATCTGGAAACGCTATGGAGCTCTCCCAGAGAGGTACAACTGGCAGCTGCAGGCCCCTGATGTTCCCTTCTACCCGCTGAGGCCGGAGCTGGTGGAGTCCACATATCTCCTCTATCAGGTACTGGACTCCTCTGAGTTGCACATCGTGCCTTGGCCAAGATGCTTTTGTTCAGAAAGTCACTTTTCCCCCTCCCTGACCTCTGGCCAGCTGGGGTTTGGCAGCCCTGGAGCTGCCTGTTGCCATGTGGAGTCTCTGGGCAGGCACTGCAGTGTTGAGCAATGTTGTTGCTCTGCTGTTTGCTTCAAAAGTAGCCTTTTTTTTTATAAGGCAGGCAAAAAACAACACTAAAGAACCTTTTCTAAAAGCTGCTGGCAGGTTTTTACAAGGCAGAGAGCTGTGACTGCTCAACCAAAATTGTTGAACTAAATGTAACAGCTTTCCCTGCAATACTGTCCAGGAACAGATACAATAAACCAAAATAACTGTCTGCCTAGGAGGAAGGGATCAGAGAGTTTGGATTTACTGCAGGTTTTCTAGGATTTGCACTAAAGCAAATGTGAGAAGCTTGCACTGGCTAATCCAAGTCATGCTCCTGTAAAGATAGGTTTGCTGTGATACACAAGACTCTGGTACCATTAGGCCTTTGTTGTGTTGTTTTTACAGGATTTCAAAATTGCTGACTCTAACTCTTGTCTGTCTTCCTTATTTAGGCCACAAAGAACCCGTTTTACCTTCATGTGGGAATGGATATTCTGCAGAGTTTGGAAAAATATACAAAAGCAAAGTCAGTCTTCAATGTTCTTTTCTTCTCTCAGTGCTATATTACCTACATTTTATTATACAAATATTATATAGAATCCAGTCTGCCACATGTAGGTAAACCAGAAAACCCAGCCCTCCTTGAAAGCCACAAGTGATGATTTATTTATTGAGCACTTCTTTCTTTCCCATCTGAAAATGAAATTATAGCCCAGTGGCAACTTTATACCTTTGGACATGATCACTGCCTTTCAGAATGCATTATTGATGATCAGCTGCTAAAAACTGCTGAAAAGAGTAGTTGGGATTTTTCCTAGGGATCCTGCAGGATTATTTCTCACCTCATGGTGTTGAGCTGAGCTGAGGGATGGCCCCTAAGCCAGATGCTGTTGGACATCAGCTTCCAGTTCAGGACAGCAGCAGTGAATCCTGACTGGAATTCTGAGCAGCTGAACTTCTTGCAAGGCTCAGGGGGAAGACAATGAATTTTTTTATTCCTTATTATTAATGGAGTCATTTTCTAGGCAAATGTGTAACGATTGGCCAGGTCAGGCATTGCTGCTGAGTGGGGTTCAGGTGGCCACACACCCCTCAGCACCCCAGAGCCAGTAACCAGTGAGTGCTTGCACAACACCTGTGTTCCACTTGAACTTCCCCCCCTGGCAGTGGGAATGCTCTGAAGGAATATCTGGGCAGCACTCTGAGAGCAGGACAGCAGGAACTGAACCCAAACCCATGTCCAATGTTGCAGGTGTGGCTATGCCACGTTGCACCACGTGGTGGAGAAGACCAAGGAGGATCGGATGGAGAGCTTTTTTCTCAGTGAAACCTGTAAATATCTGTACCTGGTACGTGTGTGTTCCTCATTGCCCAGGCACTGGGCACAGAAATGGCAGAGGAGGGGGCAGGAGGGTATTCATTATTAATTAGAAACTGGGTTGGGTTGGGGTGTCATTAATTACAACCTGCTGAGCTCTGGGGTTTGTGTGTGGGGGTGATTCAGGCTGAGCTCCTGTTCTCTGACATCACCCCAATCTCTGAGGTGGGGCAGCTGCCCAGGAGTGGTTCCTGAGCCTGGAGAGCTGCAGATCTTTGGGAAGGGGCTGGAAAGGAGAGGGAGCAGGACTGGAGGGAGCTGCTGCTGAGCTCTGAGCTCATTGCTGCTTGCAGCCCTCCTGCCTGGAGCAGCCTCTGCTTCCTCCCCGCTGGGCTTTGGCACTCACAGGAGAAAGCATTGGGGCTGACACTGCCTGAGCCCCTGTTCTCAATCTCCTTTGGTGCAGAAAACCAGATAAATCTGTGGCTGAGTGCATGCCAGCCTAGAAATGCCTCCCAGAGCAGCTTAGAAAAACAAGGGCGCTTCAAGTTGTGTGAGAAGTTTTTCTTCTGCTCTCTTGTTCTATCTGCTCAGATCAATCCCTTGCATTAAGACTATTTATTTCCATTTGCTCCAGCATTATTTAGCACTTCAAGGTATTTTTTTGTGTGATCCTTCAAATTGTGAGTACCTGTTTCCAGCTCCTAGTTACTGGGAGATGAAGGACGTGGCACACCCACAACGAGTGTCTCTCCCATCTCTCCTTCAGTTGTTCGATGAAGAGAATCCAGTGCATAAATCCGGGAACAAGTTCATGTTTACTACTGAGGGCCACGTCGTGTCGGTGGACGAGCGTTTCCGGACCTCGCTGTGGGAGGACATCCTCCCTGGGGAGGAGGGCAGCGCCCAGCGAGCCAAACCCACCGAGCTCAAGGCAGCCAACTTCAGCTCCAACGTAAGCAGTGCCCAGCCCGGGGGGTGGGCAAGGGGCCGGCAGGACAAACAGAGCCCTCTGCCAGTGTGGAGTGTTTCTTTAGAAATGTTAAAGAGCTGGGAAGCTCCCGTGAAAAGCACTGTCAGCAGCAGTGGGATCCCATTCAGATAAAAGGGATCATGTCAGGGGTCCTGGTCAAGGTGAAACCTGTCCCCTTGGAAGTAATTTGCAGCTTTTTTTTTTTTTTTGTTCTTTTTTAATTTACTTCCAGTTATTTTTCCTTTCCCCTTTTCTTTGTCCTTAAAACTCTGTGGTGTTGCTGTCAGGGGCAAAGGGAGAAGCAGAGGGTCACCTAAACCAGGCTTTGTCTTCTTCAGGGTGCTTTGGGGGGTGTAAAGGGGACCTTGCATGGCAAGGCCTCAACTGACCCCAGAGCTGTGGCTCCAGTGCCCATCCCCAACCAGAACAGATCTGGTTTGAATCACAGAATCACACAATGGTTCGAGTTGGAAGGACCTTGAAGATCATCTCATTCCACCCCCATGGGCAGGAACACCTTCCCCCAGAGCAGTTAAGGACAATTATTTTAAATCTCTGCTGGTAGGTTCTGGTGTGGTTCCTTCCCTCCTCCCCACAAAGCTCCAGGAAAAGAGCATTATTTTAACATTCACAGTTGTCATAGTGAAGGAAGTCTCAGTTGCACAACAAGCTGTGCTGTGTGTTTGGAAGCTGCAGCCTGCACTGAGGAAACACTTGCTGCTCTTTTATGGGATTCGTGCTGGAAGTCTGCAAAGAACGAGGGAAAGTTGGGGTAAAAAGTGTTATTTGGTACAGTTTTCTGTTCTGGGAGGATCTGAAAGGACTGCAGAGGGGATGGGCTTGCCTGGGCCTGGATTTGAGTTTCTAAAAGGGTGTAAATTTTCTCGACAGTGTAACAGAGTCCCTGATGAGAGGAGGTACCTGCTGCCCCTGAAGAGCAACTACATGAGGCAGATCGACAGAATGGTGGGGCTGATCTGAGGGACTCTGCAGGGTAACTCCAGAGGAGCTTGGGATTCCCCTGCAGGCATTCCTCCCCCTCCAGCTGCTCCCTGCTCAGGCTGAGTCCCCCAGGAGCCCCCCGGGGCTGTGCTCAGCACAAGGAGATGGAGCTCATCCTCCGAGCTGGGGTAACCTGTGCCACCTCCACAGACAGCTCTTGTTTCAGGACTTCCTGTGAAAAATGTTGTTGCAAATGAAGGCTGAATATGTTTTTAAAGAAAAAGAAGGCAAATTGGCCTGTGCCACTTAGCTACCTCTCTGTAGCTGTGTTACAAATGTCCCTCTAGAGCAGGGTCTGGTATTTCATTTGAAATGAGCTCGGGGCTTGGGGAAGGAGTGGGGAAGTGCAATTTTTTTACACCAAGTTGAATGACTGAATTTTTCTGACTAGCAATACACAACCTTAAGGTCTACTCAGGTAGGAACCCACTGGGTTTGCTGAAACAGAACTGCTCTGTGTACTCTTGGGAAGATAACTGCTGGTGGTGCAGGAGCTGCTGGCAGAGCCTGCCACCCCTCACGCTGCCAGCTGACAGAACCTGCAGGGTTGTGAGGGCCTGTAGCTGCAGAAACCAGTGATCAAACCAACCCAGGTGCCTTTCACGAAGGGAATGGGGGGAGGGAGGGAAGGGGGAATTGCAAAGCCACTCAGGCAGAAGTTCCCAAAGTTTCCTTGTTTGCCATGCTGTAGTGCCTTTTTGGGAGAGGTGCTGCTAAGAACTGGTGTCACAGAACACGAAGAACAAATTACTTCACATTCCTGACAGGATTCGTGTGTTAGTGCCTTAAGTTCTCTTCCCTAGCAGGGGAAACTGAGCTTCCTTGGGAAGATGGAAAAGTATTTCTGATGAGCTGGTTGCAAAATACAGTGGAACCCAAAGTCACTTAAAAAGAGATGTTTGGGGTTTTTTTTAAGATACTAGAAGAATATCTGTGAACTTTCAGGAAGAAAGCAGTTAAGGGCTTGAGGGATGACAACAAACTGAGGCCAAAACAACTATTTTAAATATAACAAGTTGATGTTTTTTTTCCAGTGGTTCCCCATTGCTTATATACTTCTAATTTTTGACTACAGTTGAAGTATTAGAATGTTATTTTTGGGTTCATGACTTTTAAATTGAGGCATAAATACAAAGGCAACTTGATCTGCTGTATTTTCACCTTCTTACAACAACATTGGTTTTCATAAACCACGTGTTGGAACTCAAAACATTTCTAATAAATACGAAGTTTGTGCTGGAGAGGTTATTGTTGGAATCTTTTAATGTACAGATGCATCTCAGGGACTTTGTTGTAGAATCTTCTATTCCGTGATATTTGAATCTTGTGCTCAGGCAAAAAAAAAAAAAAATTATCAAGTCTTCTTAGTCTCATGATGTGTGTTTGAAGGGGTGAAGGGTTGGAGGGGGGAGAGAGAAATAGGTTAAAATTTCCTAAAATATTGCAATAGGATGGCTTGCCTCGGTGTTTGAGGCAGCTGGTGATCCCAGCTCCTGTGGAATTGGCTTTGCCAAAGGTTTTACTGGAGTGTCTGAGCTGTCTTTTTCAAAGGAAAAGAGGAATTCAGGGTGTTGTGCTGCAGAGGGGTTGGGAGAGGTTCAGGGCAGGGTGGGAAGGGCAGGGCAGGGGGCACTGCTGCCCACCAGCTGGCACAGAGCTCTGGGCTCTCCAGTGCTGCTCCTGGGCCAGCTGGGCTCATCCCGTCTGGAAGGAGAATGAGAGGGGCTGGGAGCCCAGCACAGCAGCCCACACTGGCTGTGAGAACCCACGGGCTGGCAGTGCCACGTGGGTGCAGGGATGGACAGGACACCAGGGTGGACAGGATTCTGGGATGGATGGGATTTCAGGGTGGACAGGATTTCAGGATGGACAGGGTGCAGGGATGGACAGGATTTTGGGATGGACAGGATTTTGGGATGGACAGGATTCTGGGATGGATAGGATGCAGGGATGGACAGGATGCTGGGATGGACAGGACACCAGGGTGGACAGGATTCTGGGATGGATGGGATTTCAGGGTGGACAGGATTTCAGGATGGACAGGGTGCAGGGATGGACAGGATTTTGGGATGGACAGGATTTTGGGATGGACAGGATTCTGGGATGGACAGGATTTCAGGGTTGACAGGACGCCGGGGTTGATGATATTCTGGGATGTACAGGATCCCAGGGTGGCCAGGACAGACAGGACAGCAGGACAGACACACCCCAAGTGCAGTGGTGGCTTTTCCTGGTGCGGGTTTGTCCCTGGCTCCCAGTTCAGCTCCCTGCATGTGACAGTGGCCCCTCTCTGTGTGTTTGTGCATCCTGAACTCCCGAAGCCAGGGGAGGGTCCCAGGCCAGGATTGTGCACACAACCCATTCCAGAGCTTTCCAGAGAGAATCCCAGGACTGGGAGGAAGCTGCACAACTGCTTGGCCATTGTGTTTTCCTTGTGATTGCCAGGAACAGTGAGAGGTGGCTGAGAATGGGAGCAGCCCAGGCAGGAATTGCAGCTGGGCAGCTTCCCTTGGGAATTGCTTTGGAATTTGTGCTGCCAGGCGATGTGACAGTCATCTTCCCATAGAAATGCTCTTTATTCTCACACAGGCTGGTGGTAAAAGACTCTGTTCCTTCAGGAGCCAACTTTTCTTCCTCTCTGTTCCAAAACTGCTTGGGTATGTTTTTACTCTGTAAGGACAGGGCACCTGTTGTGCACTAAAATGAGAGTTTTGTATGAGTCAATGGCATCAAAATGGAACTGATAACAGTGCTGGAACCACTTGCTGAAACAGACTCTTGTATTTCTTGCTATCATGTGCAATATCAGGTTTTCCTAACTAAAAGTGCCATGTATGCTTAATTGTTATTTATCCATGAAGTATTTAACTGAGGACGGGAAACTTGGAAGAGGACCAAATGTGCTTTCATGAAATGTCCTGGATTTTCAACACTTGGCTGGCATTTTGCAAATCTGCATTAAAAAATAGTGTGTTTGACTGCTCTGATGTGTGTTTGACTTGTAGGGGATCTCCCTGCACCTTCTGTACACTGGGATCACATCTGGTTAGAGCTGGGAGAATCCCATTTATTCTTCCTGCAGGAGAATAAACCCACCCCAAAACAACAGGGCTCTTTCTTCTCCCCTTTTCTCTCCAGGAGGATTTGGGGGCAGCTGAGAGCAGGGATTGATGTGGGATCAGTGAATTGTGGCAGCTCCAGGTCTCATGAGCAGGTCCAGACCTCCCTGCTGGGATTCCCAATTCTTTGTGCAACCAGTCCATGCAAATCCTGGTTCAGGTGGGAATTGTGCACCCAGAACCCTGCTGGGCTCTCTCCAGCCCCTGGATAACCAGCCTGGGAAGCAGCTCCTGCTGGGTTTGAGAGCAGGAACGTGGAAATGAGCTCCCTGACCAGCACTTGGATTTATTGCTTCTCTTCTGCTGCTCTCCCATCCTGGGTTTGGTTTCTCCCTGACTGGCACTGCCTCTGGTGTCGTTTCCTGGTCTGTAGTCCTGGTGCAAAGGCTGTTGGGGCTGGCAGGGCGTTTGCTGTGTCTGGATCAAACTCCACATTCCAGGGAACGTCTGTTGAATGTCAGTGTTGGCCATTTTGCGGTGGTTTTAAAGTTCCTGGGGTTTTTGGATAATGAGATCTTTGCCTTTCTTTGCTTTTGCTGCACTCAGACTTCTAAGTGTCAACTCTAGAATGAGTGTAAAGGGGCTGAAACGCTGATTTTGGGGCAGGCAGCCCAGCTCTGGTGTTTTCCCTGTGGCTGCACATTTACCAGAGGAGTCACTGCCCTGAGCTGCTGTTTGCTGTCATTCCTTATCTCGTCTTGCTGCCTTATCTGCTGCCAGAGGCTTGAGCAGCTCTGGATTTGGGACTGAGTGCTTTGATTGCAGCTTTTCCAGCCCACATTTAAGAATTATCTCAAAACAAAGCCACTCTGCCCTCTTGGGAGATTGGAGCTTAGTAAGATCGCTTGGGATACAAGATGTAAAATCCAAAAACGTGACTGAAAACTCACTTTTTTAGAGTGGAATGCCTGGGACTAGCTCGGTTTTGGAGCAGGACAGAGGTGTGCGATGCTGTAGCTCCGGTTTGCTTCCAGCAGAGCCCTCCCTTGTGCCGCAGTTCGAGGCTTGGCTGTGCCACTGAAAAACCTCCGTGGGAAAAGCAGATTTACAGCTCATTTCCAGGGGAAATGCGGGATTGCCACTGCCCGGGGGGCTGCGGAGCATCACCGGGTGGGGAAGGGGACCTAGTGATTCCTAGAGATGTTCACCTTTTGGGGAGGGATTTTGTGTCACTGCTCGCCCTCTGTATGGTTCATCCACCTAAAAAACACCAATAAATGCTCCCTGGGAGCTGCTTTGTGCCCCTGCAGCCTCCTTTGTCCCCACACTGGTGAGAGGCCGTTGGTGTGGAACCCTTTTACTGAAAAGCACCTTTTTTTCCCCCCAAAGATCTGTGATTTTGTTGCCTTGCATTTTGCAGGTTCTGGAGGAGAGCTCTGAGGAGCTGCTCCAGCCTGGCCAGAGCATTCCAGAGCTGCCCACTCTCATTTTCCAGGGGCAGCCAGCACGATTGCTTCTTCAAACAGCAGCCCTGGGAAGGGATTTTATTTCTTTTTTATTTATGTATAATTTTTTAAAATATTTTTTATTTAGGTAATGCTGATAAGGGGGGGAAAGGCACCAGTCCTCAGCTGGTGAGGATGCTCTGACCTCCTGCACGAGCCACAGGTGGGAACTGGGTGAACTGGGAGAGCTGGGAGCAGCCCCAGTCCAGCCCTGGTGATCAGGGCTGGGTTTACTGGGTCCAGGAAAGAGTTCCAGTCCCCATGGGGAGCAGCTGGTGTGACTGGGAGTGCCCCAGTGCCCCCTGCCCTGGGGAGAGTGGGGGCTGTGGGGAGAGCTCCCTGGAAATGAGATTTTCTGGGGAGAGCTCCCTGGAACTGGGATTTTCTGGAGAGAGCTCCCTGGAACTGGGATTTTGTGGGGAGAGCTCCCTAGAAATGAGATTTTGTGGGAGGAATTCCCTGGAAATGGGATTCTGTGGGGAGAGCTCCCTGGAACTGGGATTTTGTGGGAGGAATTCCCTGGAACTGGGATTTTGTGGGGAGAGCTCCCTGGAATTGGGAGATTGTGGGTACAACTCCCTGGAATTTGGATACTGTGGGGGGAACTCCTTGGAACTGGAATTTTGTGGGGAGTACTCCCTGGACTTTGGAGATTGTGGGGGGAACTCCCTGGAACTGGGGTTTTGTCGGGGGGAACTGCCTGGAATTGGGAGATCATGGCTAAAACTCCCTTGGCTTTTGGAAATTGTGGGGAGCAATTCCTGGAATTTGGAGATTGTGGGGAGAATTCCCTTGGCATTGGAAAATCATAGAGAGAACTCCCTTGGCTTTTCCACATTCAAGGCAGGTGCCCTAAAATACCAAAAACCCAGACTAATTAAGTGAGGGAAAAAAAAAATTCAGTTTATTAATATTTTTGAATAATTGAAATTACTGGGTAAGGCCCAGGGGCTTTCCAATAATGGCAATCTGCATACTGTTAATTATTTATAATGCTCATTTGGGCTAAGTCATTGCTAACATGAATAGCTCTTGGAAAGCTCCATGAATCATCATCCTCGTGGTGTGACAGCAGTGGTTCTGCCACAGAACTTCACATGGAATACAAAACTCTGGCCTGAAAAAACACTGCTTTTCCCCCTCCTCTGCTCCAGAGGAGATGGATTTTTTTTTTTTTTTTACAGCAGCCTTCAGGAGGAAAAATTAACTCTGGAAGGAGTATTTAAATAAGCATTTTTAATAGATCAAATATCCCCGTGCTCGCAGACCCTGCTTAATGAGAAAACAAATTATGTGGGAGCTACAGATTCTCTTTTTTAATATTTGTGTGCAAATGATTCCCTCTCCTTTCCTTTTGCCTCCCTGCCTGCAGCCAGTGCACGGATGCACCACGGCAGAGCTGGGACCTGGGGGAGCTGGTGGAGAGTAGCAAAGATAATTATCCAGAATTTGGGGGCAGAAAAATCAGGTTCAACAGAGCTAGGGTTGTTTGGGTTATTTTTTTCCTTTTTTTCCTTTGCTTTATTTTCCTTCTTTTTCCTTTTTCCCTCCCTTCTTTTCTTCCCTTCTTTCCTCCCTTCCATTTTCCTTGTTTGTTCCTTTTCTTTTCTTTTTTTTTTCTTTTTTTTTTTTTTTTTTTTTTTTTTTTAACCTGGCTGGGAATGTGTGATTAGGAGGAGGGAAGGAGGTCTGGTGTCACATCTGAGATTGCCTGGAATTCAGGCTGTGTGAGAATGGAGATTTTGGGATAATCCCCTGAGTCTCAGCCCTGGTTTATCAGCTTGGGAATGTGGAACAAGAGGCAGAGCAAGGATGGGTCTGTGGGAGATGTTTAGAAAGTACATTTAAAACCTCAGAAATGCCATTAAAAATGTTTAAATGTGTTTAATGTGCCATTAAAAATATTTAACTCACAATTTTATGTTTATTCCTGCACAGCTGGACTGGCCATGATCATCAAAATCACATTTTGGGGGAGAAAGCCATGCTCAGCCCATCCTTCTCCTTTCTTTTCCAGCTTTGTCTCCACATTTCCCCTGGAATGATTTCTCCTCAGCACAGAGGAATGCTTCAGCTCGGTGATTAATTAGCATTGCTATTAATACAAGATGCAATTCCATTGGACTAATCTATCTTATTGGTCAGGCTTTAATTAATTAGGTAATAAAAGCAACCTTAAAAAAACCCCTTTGAACGCTGGTTAATGAAACCCATGGATCTACTTATTAAGAATTAAAACCTTTCTCTCTTTGATACTTCTCTGCTTTATTAAACTCTGCTCCAGTGCTTTGTGTGCTTTGTCCCATCAATAACGAGGCTCTTTCTTCTGAATTGCTTGGTGTGAGCCAAGAAATCTCATATTATCTAATTAGGGACAGCTCTGCCTGCATAATGACCACAGCAGCAGCAAAAGCCATTTGTTCAGGCACTCTGTGGTGGTGTTTTTATTAGAAAACTCCGCTCTCACACACCCTACACCTGTTTCCATGTTCAAAACAAAACAAAACAAAACTCTGCAGGTGAAGAGCTGGTTCCACCCCAGGGCAGCTCCCGTGGGACACAACCTGCCTCAGTCCCAAAGGAAAACAGTTTTCTGAGGAGTTTGCTCAGTGTGGGTGCATCCATCCCCTGCCAGCCTCTGGATTTTGGGCTCCGGGAGGATTTGGTCCCAGCAGGTTGTGAGCACTGGGTGGGCCGGTGCTGCCCCTGGGTTTTGGGAGGGGTGGGATAAATCGAGGCTGTCCCAGGATAAATCAGGCTCCTGCTTTGCTTTCTGCTGTTCCTTTCCTTGCTCCTGCCCAGGGAACAAAACCCAGGGAATTCTCTGCAGGAGCAGCTGGGAGGTTTCAACACTGGGGGAATCCAGAGGTTCTCCTTTTGTGTTTCACCCTCCGTGTCAATACATTTCTGGTCACAGTGTGGCAGGAGCTGTAATTCCATGATTTCTGGCTGTGTCCTGAGGGATTCCCTCCAGCTTTTCCAGCTGATTTAAATCTGTAAATCCGTGGTTTCCCAAGGCAGAGGCAAACCCATGCCTTGCCCATTAGGACAGAAGGCAACAGGAGGTGCAGGAAAGCTTTTTTT
>VXBQ01003717.1:14213-25146 GCA_013400175.1 Phainopepla nitens | reverse complement strand
GCTCCGCCCCGCCACCCCCGGGGGCGGAGCGGGGCGGGACCCCCCTCCCACGCCCGCCCGGCACCGGCCCCCGGCCTCCGAGCACCCGGGTCTGCCTTGGGGTGCCTTTAAACCGGTCCCTTTAAAGGTGTCCTTCACCTCTCCTGCCTCAGGCTACCAAGGACTAAAACCAATCCACTCGGTGCCCGAGGAGACCGCTCCAGTCCCCATGGGGAGTAGCTCACAGCCGTGTTTAAATGTGTTTGCAGCCTTGCTTTGCCTGTGCAGGGCTCTGCTTTGCTCACTTTTCCACTCGAACTCTTCGCTCACCCTTTCCCTAGCGGGGATGCTGAGGGAGGGGAAAGAAGGGAGCAACTCCCCATTTTGGAGATGCCAAAGCCTTCCGCAGCTGCTCAGGCACCTGGAGAGGGAGGCAGCAATGCACAGATCTGGTTTCTTGGTTCCTGTTTCTATGGGAGAAGCCCTGGATTGTGTCAGCATCCTCTCAGCAGACCAAGTTTAGCTGAAAATTGTTTCAAGAAATGTATTGCAAATAAGAAAACTTTGATCTGCAGCTGCCTGGGCTGGTGTGCAGGGAGTGGGTAAGGCTTCCTGACATCCCGGACTCTATTACTGCTTTATTTGTCTGTGATCAGTTGGTCGTGTTTAGTTTTATGGGAACCATACTGACGATGTAAATACTGGGTACGGTGAGCAGATGTGAGAAGAAAGAGCCTGGTCTTGGCTGCCTTTGGAAGGTGCTGCAGTGTTTAACTTGCAGGCTGTTAGCAAGATGTCCCTGCACTGCAGCACCGTGCTCAGCATACCCCCGAGGCCTTATTTGTCAGAGGGGATAGGGGAGCCGGGAAAAACACTTTGCACTGTGGAATTTACCCTTGTGCTGTTATTCTGGCCGTGCCCCAGGAATGCAGAGCAGACCCTCGTTTTTTGCCTTTCTCTGAGCCAGACAGCTGGGTCCCAGTGAAAAAAGCTTTCCTGCCTTTGTCTTTCTTTTCTTTAGTGTCTTTTCTTTTAATGCTGGTGTCTCTGGGAGCTCAGTGCCTTCCAGCCTGTGGCAGTGGAGCCCTGGGGAAGTGGGGAGAGGCACAGGAGCAGCCTGTAAGGCAGCAACAGGCAGTTTTGGCTCTTCTCAATGAAGGGAGACTTTTAAAGGGGGTGTTCTGGGAAACTTGGTCCTTGCAGAAACAGAGCTATGTGTGAGAATCACTGGTTCCTGCCAAGGCTCTTAGCACAAAAGAAAGTGTGTGGTGCTTGGGCTCACAGACATCCCCAGCCAAGCAAGTCGATCTTTAGCAGCAGGAAAATGGCCTGTTGGGTGTCCTGGGGACTCCTGTGCTCACCTTCTGCAGAGGGCCCTGTGTGCAGCCTGCAGAATTCCTTTCTGCTGTGTTCCTGAGCTGGGAGCTCTCTCAGGCACTGCCTGTGGCTGTGCAGCCCTCAGCCCTGCCCATCTGCAGCCCGGGGATGCACTGAGGCTGCTGCCAGACGAGCACAGGGCTCCCACCCAGCCTGACATCTCACTGTCTGCTTGCTTCCCTGCAGCTCCTGCCAGGCTGGAGCCAAACTTGGGCTTCTCAAACCTGGGATGGCTGCAGGAGCTCAGGTTTTCATGGCTGAGAGGCCCCGATGGTCACTGATGTTGCTGATGTAGCACCTCCACACGGAGCTCTTCTTGTTCAGCATCCGTTCAGGGCCTTCCACTCCTAGCCAATGGCACAGCTGTCATGAGTTTTCCAAGTCCTCCTGACCACAAGCATTAGCTCTTCTCCCACTCCCCTAAGGCTTCCCAACAAGGAGGGCCTTGTGAACACCTGGGCAGGCCAAGCAGCATCGTAATGTGAGTCTCGACAGGAACCACCAGCCGGGGATCACCTCTCTGCAGCCCAGCAGCTGTTGGGGGAAAGAGGAACAGAACAGCAGGCTGGATTCTTTGTGAGCAGCAAAGAGGTGGAATAACTCTCTCAGTCCATGGGCCACTTGGGTGTGAAACTGCTGTGAGGCACTTGGGACTGAGAGGAGGTGGGGGAAGAGCTGTCTGATGAGAGCCCAAGAGAAAGGGGAGGGGAGTGAGAGAGAAACTGAATTTAAATGGATTAAGCCTGTCTGTCCAAAGTCCTTTGTTTCCTGCCACCTCCCTGGTGTGACTTTCACAGCTGTATTCTGTGTGCCTGGGGACCTGGCTTGAGGTCCCCTGCAAAGTCAGCACGGAGCTTTATGCCTCCTGGGCATTACCCTGAGCAGCTGGAAGAGGGTCCAGGAGCCAAATCCCCAGGACAGAGAAACCCCTTTGATTTCTCTGATGTCTTTCCTCCTCTCTCTGCAGGAGATAACCTCAAGAATTGATGTCTCCAGCATCACTGCTCAGTGGGTGACAAATGGGGACACGTTCCCACCAGGCAAATCTCTCTTCTCACCTCTTGCTTTTGGGATTTCCCTTTTTTTTGGCCCTGGCACCTTGTTTGTCTCCTGGGCAGCCAAGGTGGGTGTTTGTACAGGTGGTGGTGGGTGCAAACAAGGCTGGGGGTCATGTACAGTGAAGTGCCCATGTAAACAAGATTGATCAGGAGTACTTTTTGAATTACTCAGTTCTCCTTCTCTGCTGGCATGGGGAGGGGGCAAGAAGAGGTTGTGGAGTGGAAACTTGGCCTTTGGGCCTGGACTCACAAGTGGAAAGGTAAAGTAATATGTAAAAAAAGCAATACATAAAAATCTATGTTGGTCAGCAAAGTGCTTTGCTTCAAATCTCTTTTGGGGTTTTTAAAAAGTTTAAAATGGAAATGCTGGAATTGTACAGACAGTGCTGGGTCCGTGCACCCAGCGCACCTTGAAAACATCAAAGTTTTCCAGACTTCAGCTTAACTAGACCAGTCTCCCTATGAATTTCCACAAAGTCTTGCTTGATTCCCTAGTACTTATTTTACATCTATTTTCTTTTGCCCTTAAAACTACCCTTTCTTTGACCTCAATTCTGGGTTGAACCCAGCGGGGCAGAGTCAGACGAGTTTGGGATCTGCTCGATGCAGAGCCCTTGTGAAAGCAAGGGGGCAGGTGTTGGGCAGAGCCCTGGGCAGGGCCAGGCTGCCCCTCTGACCCAGAGCGAGGGACGTGGGGGCAGGACCGTGCTGCCCTCACCTTGCAGAGGTGCACTGCACCCCTCAGGGCTCCGGGCCCGGGAGGGCCGCTAGGGGAGCGCTGAGACTGCCACAGCCTGTGCAGCTCACACTGTCCCCGGGCAGCTCACAGTCCCTGTCCCGCTCACACTGTCCCCGTGCAGCTCACACTGTCCCCGTGCAGCTCACACTGTCCTGCTCACACTGTCCCCGTGCTGCTCACACTGCAGCTCGCACGCTGCCCGAGCAGCTGCAGGGTCCTGCGGCTCTTCCTGCCCCTTCTCCCGCTGCAGCCCCAGCGCTGCTGCAGCAGCCCCAGGACCCGGCTCTGGACCCAGCCCCGGATTCAGCCCTAGGACCCAGCCCCGGACCCAGCCCTGGGTTCAGCCCCTGGGTTCAGCCCCGGACACAGCCCTGGGATTCAGCCCCGGGATCCAGCCCCGGACCCAGCCCTGGGATTCAGCCCCGGGATCCAGCCCCGGATTCAGCCCCTGGGTTCTGCCCCGGGAGCCGGCCCTGGATGCAGCGCTGGGGCTCGGCCCCCGAGGAGCGGCTCCCTGCCGCGGTCTCGCAGGGCAGGGCCGGGCCGGGCTGCAGCTCGGGGAGCTCCGCCGCAGTGTTTGTTGTCTCATCATCCCCTGGCCCGTGCCAGGAGCCGAGCGCACACAAACAAGAGCCGGGCTCCGCTGAGAAGCGCTGCCTGCGAGATAAGCCAGGCGAGGAAAACACATCCATCTTCGTGTCTCTTGGCCAGAGATGCAGTTTCATCTGCTGGCATTTTCCTGGCGTAGGCTCAGGGCACACCGCAATTCACCTGGGGAGCCAGACGCCGGGGAGCCAGCTCCCGTTCCCGGCGAGAGCGGCTGGTCCGGACCGGTGCAGGCGGCGCTGGTGGCCAGGACTGGCGGCTGCGGCCCTGGCGGGGCTCGGGGGCTGACCCCGGGCCGAGCCCTTGAGGCTGCGGGTCACCAGCAGTGCGCTCACCGGAGCCGCTCCCTGCCCAGCCCAGCCGCCTGTGCCGGGCCTGCACCCAGGGCCCGCAGAGCCCAGGGGAAGAGCTCCCGGCCCGGACAGAGCAGGAGCGGCTGGGACACGGAGCGCCGAGCAGAGGCTCCAGTGCCGCCTGCGGCTGCTCGGGCTCTGATAAGGAGGCTGCTAGTGCCGTCTTGCAGCGCTCCCAACCTGCCAGCTCTCCGCGAATGAAACGTCCCGGTGAAACGCCCCCCACCCTTGGCTCCCTCTGATCCCCTCCGAAGCTGATGTGAGACTGGAATGTCTCCTGGGATGTGATTCCCTCTAGCCTGAGGGGAACTGCGTTAATAAAACCCAGCGTGAGCTGTGGAGGCGATGGGGGAGGAGGCAGGCAAGGCTGCTGAGATGAGGCTTTTATGAACAAGTCGCACGGCTGCTGGAAATGTCCCGTCCTGTCCTCTCTCCCTCTCCCTGTCCCTGGAGTCGAGCTGTGGAATTCAGGGTGTGGGTCGAGGCTTTTCTTCACGCACGTTCCTGCTCAGAGCAGCCAAGCCCCCCAGCAAACGCTGCTGAACTCCCTTCCCTGGAGCAGGTCCCACTCCCCCAGCTCCTCTCGGCACAGCGCCGCTGCTGCCGGGACCCTCCTGCCGCTCCACGTCGCTCTGGAACCGTCCCTCGGCTCGGGGCTGTTCACCTGTGGCCAGTGAGAGCTGTCTGTCCCCGGGATGAGCAGGCCAGCTTGGCAAACCGGGGCCAGCAGCAGGAAGGACAGAGGGCTCCCCACACCTCGGCAGGACGGGGCGGCTGCACTCATGGGCTGCTTGGTGTTGGGAGAGCAGAACCAGCCAGACACGGCTCTGACTGAATAAAGCCATGTGAAGGCAGCAAGGATGGGAGCCTGGGGGGGAAAAGGCAGGACAGCAAGAAAATTAGGGCCAGAGGAGATATCCGTGAAGAGAGAGCGGGGAAATGAGGATTTCATTGGTGTGAGGTGCTCCTGGCTCCCTCTGGGATGCAAAGTGCCTCTCCCAGCAGAAACTTTGCACAGCAGCGATGCCACGCCCTGCCATTGCTGCTCGTGCTGCCCTGGATGCTCTGTGTGACACACTCTGCACTGCCACTGCAAATGTCACTGCAATAAATTGGTTGGACAGTGTCAGAAATCAGTTCCCAAAGTGTTTCCCCACCTTCTCTCGGGCTGCAGTTGCTGAACTCTGAGACTGCATTGTCACAAACTCCCTGAGGAAGCCTCAGATGCAGGGGAGCACCCAGACACCACACTGAAGACTCTGCAGAGTCATCTAAAAAGAGCACCACGGGAGCTTGCACAAGGCTGGGAATGAATCCAGCACGGCCTCCACAGTGTCCAGCCTTTCCAGAGAGCTGAGGGCTTTGCTCAGAGCACTGATATTTCAAAAGGCCTGGCTGTTCCTACAGAGGAGGATGTTTGCATGTTCCTGTGGAGGAGCCCATGGATGGACTCTGCAAAGAGCTCAGCACTCTGGTGGAGATGCCAACTGGAAGAAAAGCATTTCAGCAGAAATCATGAGAAATCAGAGTGCACAACCAGGCTGCCCTGTGCATTTGTAAGAGTTATTGGCTTTCCACGTGAAAAGGAGATACCACTGGCTTCTTTTACAGGAAGGAAAAGACAGGATCTGATATTTGATTTCTGTCTGAAGCTCATGGTTGGGGAGCCTCAGCAGGACAGAGAGAGCAACATGATGATTAAAACTCATGAAACATTTTGGAGAGCTGGGACAAAAGGCCCCAAATCACAGGTGTCTGTGCACTGCTGTGCAGAGGGTACAGCAGCTCTCAAGATATCTCTGGGTGCCATATGAGCTGTCTTTGCTTGGGAAGGGCTGGGGGGGCAGTCACTGCACGTTCTAGTTCAAAGCAGTAGCTGTTCATGGCTTGGTGCTAAGAGCCTCCTAAAGGTCACGGGCACCCTGCCTCACACACACCCCATCCTCCAGTCTGGAGCTGGTCTTGTGTTGTCTCACTGCAGTGAAACTCCATCAGTGCCCCCCGGAGCTGTGTGGGAAGCACCAGGGCAGCTCCTGGAGATGTTTGCTGGCTGGCTGCAGAGAGAGGGGGGAACCAGGCTGGCCAGGGAGCAGGAGGGAATGGCCTCTGGGCACTCATTTGGCTGAGGAGGAAATGCTCAGCCCTGAGCCCATCAGCCTGGATGGACAGGTGAAGCAGGAGCCTGCAGAGGTGTGAGATCCCTCCAGGGCACACTCAGCACTGTTAGCTCCTGCAAGGGGTGTGAGCTCGCTGCCTCAGACTCCCTGGAACCACCTGACAGATCCCAGCCAGAGGAGAGGCAGCAAAGCTCACAGCCTCATTGCTCAGATCCCCCAGACATGCACCAAAAACACCCTGCTGGCTTTTTAGCTCAGGACTCAGGTTTGCTGTCTTGTCCTGTGTACAGCAGGTAAATTCACAGTAATTGTCCTCGTGATATGAGGATACACAGATGTGTTTTGGAAGGGATAATTTCTTGACTTGACTTCTCTGACTGAAGAATGTGGGAACACAAAAGCCCTTCTTTCAGTTACAATTCATGGCATCAGCCTTCAGCTGGGATGAGAACATAACTCCAAGAGCACAAGCTCCACTTCTGGATCTGTGACTACAAAGGAAAGGAAACTTCCAAGATGCAGTTTGCCACAAGGAGATTTGGAAAATTGTCTTTCTGCCTCCTCTCCTTTCCCCACCAGGAGCTGAGGTACCACATTTGCTACCTTCCTCCACCAGAGTGGGTTCAAGTGGCACAGACAAAGGCAGGGGTGTTCCTGCACCTCCCAGGACCCACAGGAACGGCCGAGAGAAGCCTCTTCTGAAGGGGAAAACCTCTCAGTGTAGCTCAGCTGTGCCCGGGGCTCGAACAGGAAACACTCCTGACATGAATGGATTCGGGTCCAGAAAAGCCTTCAGACCAGAGTGGGCCAGCATGAACGAGTTAAAATCCTTTCCTTGGCTCGGTGAAATTTATTGAAAACTACATTGTTCATCTGTTGAAACTTCACAGCTGTTGAGATTGCCCTCGGGGCAAACCACATCCAAGAAATGGCGTGTAGATCCTGGGAGCACGGGACTTGAAAGCCGAGACGGCGCTCGGAGCGCTGCCTCCCTTCCCTCGCAGTCACGTCTGGCCATCTGCAGCTCCGCCAGTCACACTCCGGGGGTTTTTCTTCCTGCCATTGCTCATCTCCGACTCCCGCAGCACAGGCACTTTGTTTCAGGCACTGTGTTTTGGCTAAAGAGTAAGGGAGCAAGGATGCAGACAGGAAGACGAGACGGGGCTGTGTGCCACCGTGGACATCACCTGCCTGTGACACCGCTGTTCTCTTATCCCCTGGGGAGCGGTGCTGAGGCAGCCCGTGGGAAATGTGCCGTTTGCTCAAGAAAAATCTGTGAATTCTCTTTAATGGTAGCGACTTGCCTGTTTGTTTTCTTTTTTTTTTTTTTTTAATTATTATTTGTTGGCTGCAACTCTGCTTGCTAAAAACTGTATAGGATAAAAAGGTAGTTCTTGTGTATTTCCTTCTGAACTGAGTGCTCTGTGTGAACTTGGGGACTGAAATCAGCCCCTTGGCACAAGCAAATCAGAGCTAGCTAGAGCTCAAAGATGAAAATAAAAGGAGGACATGAGAAACCCACTGACTGCACATAGTCACAAATGATTCACGGAGTAATTTGGAGTAGCAAACACATTGCTAAGAACTGGAGGGTTTGCTTCTGTCTTTTTGGGGGATTGTCCACAAACAAAAATATTGGCGAATTCATCAGACGCTTTCTTCTGCTTTGAATAGTTTGCCCAGATCCCCGAGCAATCATGCCGTGCAATTTGCTGCTAACCTAAATAACTTCAGTTCAGGTACACCCAGAGCACTGCCCAGATCTGCCCCTGCACGCACTAATTAGGTTTTTCCAAGCGCGAACCTGCAGCTCGGGAGGCTCCGGCAGCTCCCCGGGACGGCTCCGCTGGTGGCGGCGGGGACCGGGCGGGCCGCGCCCGCAGCGAGGCGGCTCCTGCGGAACGGGACAGCCGCGGGTGGCACGGGACAGCCGGGGGTGGCACGGGACAGCCGGGGGTGGCACTGTCCCCTGAGCCGAGCCCTGAGCGCAGCCTGGCAGAGCTGTGCCCGCTGGAGGGGCAGACAGGCAGGAGACGCGGGGAGCCCGGTGTTGCATTCCTTACCGGTGAAACAACCCCTGGAGAGCCAAAGGCTTGGGGAATTCCTAGTTCTCTTTGCAGCCACATTTGTGACAGCGTGAGGATTTAAGCGAGGCAGACTCTGGAGGGGGAGGCTGTAAGTTCCTTTTAGAGCAATGGAGAGAAAGCAGTTGGAAAAACACAGACTTGCCTTTTACAAACCTTACCTGCTCCTGCTGCTAACAGGAGGATGAACCGGCCAGGTAGGGCACCAAATTATTCAGAAATTACTGATTTTGAGTAAATCCTTCCAGAAGGATTCATGAATTAGTTACTGTCATTCAGATTTTTATGTCCCTAAATCCAGAGTCAGCCTTCAAGTGTAGGCGAGCCCTAACACCTGAACTGTGTAAGGAGAGATCTGGAGCAGGGGAAAAGAGAGTGGCAAAATGAGGCTACTTCATTGAATCAAAGGTCAAATTCAGGGTGAAAAACAGCAGAATTAGGAAGTTTGGCCAGTCAAACGGTGAAAATTGTTGCAAGGATGTTTAGATGGAAATGAGGCCCTCCTGCAGAAGGCCCCGGCGGGAGGATGGCTCTGGCAGGGAGACCCGACACCGCAATTCCAGCTCCGCTGCCGAGGCCCCTGCAGCTGGGAGCGGAGGGCTCGGGGTGGGCGGTGTGCGCGGGTGGAGTTGTGTACACTCAGCCTCCCAGACAGCCACAATTAATTATCTCATTAGTAAAGCCGGGGTAGCCGCGCTCCTCAGCACATACCCGGCCTCCCACTGCACAGAAAAACTTGGAGTCTAATTAACCAAATCAAAGGGTCCCCCAGACGCCGCTGAGAGGGACGCGCTCAGCTTGAAGCCCAGGCTCCTTCAGCAAGTTGTTCTGCACGTAGTGGAACTAATGAATCCTGATTTCTTACGGCTGCAGCTCTGGCATTGCCTGTGCCCCCTGCAAGTCCGCGCTCTCCTCTCTCCAGCACACGCCCGGCCTCTTCCTGCGGCCAGGAGCAGCCGAGCAGGGCGAGGAGCCCGCGGCGGGGCAGCCCCAGCCTGGCTCAGGCTGGCGGCAGGGAGCCGGGCTGAGCTGGCAGAGCTGTTTCCTCACGGCGAGCCCACCCTCGGCTCCCCTCCTGCCCTTTCTCCCTCCAAGACCTCTGCTTGCTCTCAGCGCTCCTTGGGGCCGCACTTCTTCCCTGCGAGGAAGGGAACCGCGCTTCTCCAGGACTCACACCTGGGAAAAGGGAAAAGTGCAGGTGCTGCTGAGGCAGGGGCTTTCCAGAAACATTCCTCCCCTTCTCCGGCTGCTCGGCCCCCTCTGTCAGCGGGCAAAGGCAGGGGAACGCGGATGTAGGACGCTGCTGTTGCAGAAAGCAACGCAGCTCCCGGGGCAGGAGCGCTCCCCGGCACTGCGGGAGGAGGGATTTGGGGGTGTTGCCCCTCACAGCGGGGTTTGTTTGAGGAACGATCCCTTTGTTTCCCGGGCAGTGCAGGAGCCGCAGCTCCCCCTGCCCGCCCGGCTCCTGCGCCGAGGGGCGGCTTGCTTTGCAAACGCTTTTCTCTTCCCCTCGTGCTGGAAATTTGACTCTACAAAAACACTTCCAGAGCAGCTAATTGCCAGCCCTGCAGTGACTTAGCTCTCCAATTCCTGCCAGTCAATGAACCAGCCCAAAGAGCTGCTTTTCATGACTTGCTGAATGTATGAACGCAGCCCTAGAGACATGATATAGCTGGGATTTTTTTTTTTCCTGGACATCTTCTGGATCCTCAGCTTTGGAAATTTCTTTCTCTCCACTGGGCAGAAGGAGCATCCAAAGATGGAGGTGGCAACAAGGCCAATTCCAGGGAGACACTGGGGAGACATGGACCCACAGAGGCCCTGGAGACTAGCAGGGGTGCCAGAGAAGAGATGATTGTCAGGAAATTGGTTTGGAGGTAAAACTGGCGTCGTCCAGCCTGCCTCTTCATGATTTGAGGGCTCATCATCATCTTTTCATGGATTCCTACTGCCCAAGAACGTCCACGCCTTAGCAAAGTGTTCCTTGATCTCCTGATTTGTATCCAGAGGGCTGCTGCGAAAATTGTTGTGCTGGTCAACGGCTCAGACCACATCATTCCTGCCTTCCCTCCTCCCCGGCAGCCTCCTTTCCCTGCCCCGGTTGCGGAGCGCTGCTCTTCCCTCTGCCAGCCGCTCATTACCCGCGCCTGCTGCTGCCATGGCACACGCGTTCGGTGCCCATTACAACACGCCCCTTCTCGCTGCCCAGGCCTGCCCCTCGGCCGGCAGGAGCGGCTCGGGCCGCTCGCGGAGCCGCGCTCCGCCCTGCCCGCAGCCGTGCCGGGGCGGGTTTGCGCTGGGCATTAGGGACAAACCCCTTCGCTGAAGGGCTCCGAGTTCCTTTGAGAGAAACGGAGAGAAAGCACCTGGGAAAACACAGACTTGCCTTAGAGCAGCCTTGCCGGACCCCCTCCTGCGGCTGACGGCAGGACGGCGCGGCACGGGGGCAGCGCTGGAGGCCGGGGGTGCTCTCAAACCGTGCGGGCACACGGGTTACAGGTGGCCGTGGCAGTGCAGGGGGGCGGCCCGGGCTCGGTGGCGGGGATCGGGGATCAGAGTTCGGTGGTCGGTGATCGATCGCTCCGGGATCGGGTCCCCCCTCAGGGCCCCGCGGGCCTCG
>VXBQ01003717.1:0-13683 GCA_013400175.1 Phainopepla nitens | reverse complement strand
CTCCGAGCCCGCCAAGGCGGCGGCGCCCGCGCAGGTGCGAGCGGAGCCGGGCGGTGCCCTTGGGCCGCCCTTGGCCGCGCGGGAGGGGCCGGGGAGCGGGGCCCTGCGGGAGGGAGGGAGGGACAGACGGACGGACGGACGGGCGGACAGCCGCCCCCGCTCGAGGGGACGGCAGCGCACTGCAGAGCGCCGCTGCCCCGGGCCGGCCTGACCGGGCCCGCGGCCGCAGGAGCCCCAGGCGCTGATGCCGCAGTCCCCGTACGGACCCTGCCACTATGAGATGAAGCAGTTCCTGGAGTGCGCCACCAACCAGAGGGACCTGACCCTGTGCGAGGGCTTCAACGAGGCTCTGAAGCAGTGCAAGTACAGCAATGGTGAGTGTGCCGTGTCTCTGCGGCAGGGAACTGCTGCCAGCAGAGCGCCTCAGAGCGTTTGAAGGTTGCAGGAGTGATCATTCGGGGATGCAGTGCCCTTTAGGGCTTTAAGTGGAAGCAGTTAGGTGTTTCCCGTGTCTTGAAGAGCAGCAGACAGCTGCAGAGGGAAGAAGAAATGATTTTGACCATTGTTCTGTGAAGGTTGGGAGGCTGTAGATATTTTCTTAGACGGTCCACTCAGCCTACTGCTCTCCCTAGCTGAGTCTCTTAATTCCTGCTGCATTTGGTACAAGCTGTTTTCAGTAGTTAGGTTGTAATCTGGTTACTTTGGGGGAGAAAGAGCTTTTAACTCCAGTTGCTGGAACATGCACCTAATGCTGACTTTCTGCTTCTTCCCTGTAGGTGTTTCCTCTCTCCTGTGAAGAGCTGGCCCCCTGGTAGGGAAGAGGATCGTGGTGTAGAGCCCTGCTATCTTCAGGGAGTGGAAGGACAGACAGAGAATGAGCTGGAGGGAGCAGACTGTCCAGGCAGGAGTATTCTAGTGGTATTTCATCTCTGAGCTAGTAGGGAAGGAAAGGAATGGTTGGACCCAAGGGTCTTCAGTGTTCAGATAGTGCTGTATTATTACAGAGAAATAAAGGAGTTTATCTGGACCTATCATTTGTGCATGTTCTTTATTTAGTTCTCAAGCTGAAACTAAGCTAGCAAAATGTTAACATTGTCAGGCAAAGACCAAGGCACAAGTTGTATTTCCTGCAGGCAGGGGGTGCAGCCTGGCAAGGGCTGTGCCTGCATGACTTGGCAGAAGGAGACCCAGACACTGGCTGCCCTCCAGGCAGAGGAGAGCTGCAGAGAGGTAATCCAACATGTGTCCCACAGTATTTTCAGTGACAAACTACTTTTCTATAGATATCCTCTTCCTGGATACCTGTCCTGACCTCAGAGCTAAGAGAGTGTGATCTGTCTGGCTGTGGGGCTTGGGTACAGTTGGCTGATCTGACTTTTAAGCTTTAGCAGGTTATGCAATGTTTTCAAGGTTACTGGCTTTTCCTCTTACAGTCACCTTGGCAGCACAGCCTCGTGACTGCTGCCCCTGGACTGGCCTCCAGCAGGACACCCTGTTCCTGCCATTGGCATAAGAGGGAATTCTGAGGTTTCAGCTGGAGTTCTAGTGGCACAGCAGTGAAACCAGGACACTTTCAGATACTTAACTGATGCATTTTTCATGGCAGAATGAGTCTCTTAACCTTTTGATCTCTGACTGTTGAATAAAGGACAAGTTCTCAGCCCCTTGCTGGGGTCTGTGAGAAAATCCAAGATTCTCTTTAGATGGTAAATGCTGGCAGCAGATGTGGAGGCTGCTGTTTAAAGTCCTGCCCCTTCTAAATGTCACATTCTGAAGTTCTTGGTAGAGATGTCCTGAGCTGTGCCTGGCCCTATCAGGGGTGTCTTGTGTTCTCCTGAGGGACAGCCAAGGGGAAAAGTAGATGCCAGAGATTCAAAACCCAAGTGCTCTGTGTGCTGAGCTGTCCTGTGTGAGCAGGGAGGAACCACTCCAAAGTTGTTTAACTCCCTTTAGGAAATCAGTTCATGAGACTGGGGGTGGAGGAGCAGCAGCAGCACCTGCAGCAGGTGTGCTCTGCCTTTGACCCCTCTTGGCAGAGTGCTGCTCCTGCAGTTGTGGGGCCTGGCTGTCTCTGGGGCAGCTGTTCCTGGTGATTGCAGTGGGAAGCAGACCCTTCCAGGGATAGGGGTGCAGGTTCTTGTCCCTGGGGAGTGCAGGCCGTGCCATGGGAACACGAGAGCCCTTGAAGCAGAGGGTGGTGCTGGCCTGGCTTTGCCTGGTCTGTCAGGGGGCAGCTTGGGATGTGCTAGTGGGAAGCTCTGGGAGGGGCAGGGGATCCAGGAAGAGGGCCTCAGTAGCAGGGGATAAGTACCTGGGCAGGTGTTTGGGCCTGGTGAGGCTGTGCTGCCTGTGGGACACTAATGGGTCTGTTCCTCACTTAGGGGGGTTCTTGGGTGCTGAGCTCTTGCTCTTCAAGGTGCTCTTGTTCTTGGCTCGGGTGTGGGTGCGAGACTGAGCCTTCTCCAAGGAGTCCTTGTTCTGGTCCTCTGTGATCTGGATCTTCCCTGAGAGCTGCAGCAGCCGATCTGTGGAGTGCCGAAGCCCCTCAGAGTTGTGTTTTCCTGCTGTGTTGGTCAGTTGCCCGTTCCATGTTGAGCAAGGCACTGCCAACCTGTGAGACTGCAGCCTGGGAGGGACACTTGAAGGTTTCCCAACTTCTCCTGATGTCCTTCCCTTCCTGTCCCTGTTTGCTCTGAGGATGTGACCCTCTTTGCGAAGGGGACAAGCTGAGTAGGCCTCTGCCTGGTGATGGCTGTCACTGTGATCTGGGAGGGCTCCTGCACACCAGCCCTGCTTGTCCCCTCCCCTGGTGCCTGAATGCACTCGCTGCCCACGGCCATAAGAGCCCTGAAGGAGCACAGGGGGCTCAGAGGAGAGTCCCACAGGTGCTGTGTGAGGGCTGAGGTGGGAGCAGGACTTGTGTCTGCACCCCTGACTCTGTGAAGGTGAGGTGGGTGCCTGGCTCTTACTTGGTAGGTGAGGGTAGTGTTTCCCCAGGTCCTCCAACAAGGATTCATAGCAGGGGGTTTCAGAGTTTTCTTCTCCTGCCAGCAGAGTGGGAGAAATGGATTAGTCTCTCCAGGCTGCAAACTGAAAGTTTGTAACTGAGATGGGTGGTTGTGCCCAGGAAAAGTTGCTTCTCCCGTGGAGCAGCCCTTGGACACAGGCTCAGCTCTAGCTCTTTATCCGAGCTGTTTTCTGCCTTCTTGGAGCTCCTGTGCCGTGTCCAAGTGACTGCTGAACTCTCCCAACCCCCCAGAGCAGACCCCTCCTGGCCCAGAGGCTGGGCTGAGGTGTCTGCACAAGGAACTTACGGACAACTCTGACGAGGATGTAGCGCTGCCTCCCCTGCAGGTATTTACTGGCGTTGTCAGCTGCAGGATCTTCCACTTTGCTCAGGTTCATCAGGTTACCCTTTTCGTCCACAAGGTCGATGCAGTCTGGAGGGAGAGATGTGGTGAAGGAAGCCCAGGGTGCCCCTGTGTGGCCAGCATGAGCCTGTGGGGTTTGGAGGTATTTTCCTTGGCAAGTTACACTTTGACCAGAATCTGTTGAGATCTGGGGAGCGGGAGGTTTGCTGTCCCTTTCCCTGTGTTTTGGGATGTTCTGTGACTCCCTTGTGACCCATTTGTTACCCTCTGCTGTTCCTCTGTGGGCGAGTGGCAGTCCCTCGGTGACCACAGCCCAGAGCACTCGTACCTTCAGGCCTGCACTGACACTTCCTCTTGAGGTGACCTGTGAAGGTCTTGACGCAGCAGTGCAGGTTCACCAGCACTTGGCAGTTGGCTGCAGACAGGAAATGAGACCTGAGACAGGAGCATGGTCACCCCAGCCCCAGGGAGCACCTGGGCATGGCAGGAGGCACAGCAGGTGGCTGAGAGGTGCCCACTGTGGCCAGCAAAGGCAGGATCCCCACATGGCCTGAGCAGGGCTTTGAGCAGCTGCATTGCAGCTGGTGGTGGGTGCTGAGAGTGCCCCAGGTCAAGGGGACAAGATGAGCACTTTGATTTGGGGAAAATGGTTCTGACTGATGAAGTGTTTTTGTCCTTCAAATTTGTTTCATCAAGCATGAGTAGGAAAAAGCAGTGAGCCTTGGTCCTTGCCAGTGCCCTTCTGCAGCTGGTCCCAGTCACATGGGCAAAGAGCTGGAGATTGTGGCTGAGTCACCTGAGGATATTTTGGCCATGAACTCTGACCGAGTTTGCCACAATTGAGAAATCCCCCAGGGCTGGCACACGTCAGTAGTCAGAGCTGGGGATCCAATTCAAATAGCAGAGGGAGCAAGGGCTTAGGACTGTGTGTGTGATGGCTGCAGCCACGAGTGCCTGGGGTCAGGCCAAGGCTTTCAGCCAGCTGGGTGAGGTCAGGATGGGGGCTGCTCATTCCTGCCCACAAATACCTGCTCTCTGAAACTGAGAGGCAGGATTTGAGTCAGGGAACCCTTCCCACACAGCCCAGAACAGAGCTCTGCTAGCAGCTGGCACTTGTGCCCCATGACTCTTCTGGTTGTGTCGAGATAAGCAGGGTCCCCTTCAGTGATTGCCAGAGCTGCCAGGCTGGGAGCTCATCCTCACCTCCAGCCTCCCTCCCTGTGACTAACACAGCCCTGCTGCTGTGGTTTTCCTCCATGATTCGGAGTGTAGGGGCACTAGATCTCCCTTCATTTAGAGCAGGTGAGGTGCAGGATGCTGCTGTGCCCTGGCAGAGCTCTCCTGCCTGTTCCCTAAGCCCTGGGCAATGCACACACCAGGTGCTGTGTCCCTCCCTGCCCTCCTGAGGGTGCCAGGGGTGGCCCAGGTGCCGGCTGGCTGCAGGGCTGAGGCTCTCCCCACCTACCTCCGAATCTCACTTTGGCGAACATGGTGCTGCTGTGCCCCGGCTCCCTTCCTGCAGGGAGGAGCCCAGGACACACAGGCTCGTTTCCCCCTGACGCCGCTGTGGTTTCAGGTCGCCCAGCAACAGTGAACGGCCGCTGCAGACTCTCGAGCCTCCTGCGGGGGGACAGAGGGGAGAAAAAACAAGGGCTGAGCTAAACAACAGCCTGTTGGGAAGGCTGCCTGCTCCATGTGGTCCCAGATGCTCTGAATTCCAGGCTTTTTGTGTTCTCGTGGTGTTTCCTGTCCCCCCCGTTTGTCCTGCAGCTCATCTGGGCTATGGTGCTGCCCCATCTGCTCACCCTGCTCCTAACTGAGCCCAGCACTGCTGCAAGGACAGCCTGGCCTCCTCTGTGACCTGACTGCATGCCACTGGAAAAATCTCCCTGAGGACCCTGCCTGGGCTGGTCCTGCTCTGGAGCAGGAGGCAGGGGGGTTTTGCAGCCCCGTGGTGTGCATGGTCATGTGCCAGCTACATCTTCTGTCTGGTGCCCAAATGTTGCTGTGCAAGTGTTCCTGCAGTCAGGGCCCTGTAGCATCATCCCCTTTTCCTGTGGAAAACATGGATGAAATCATGTCCCTGGGCTGCCCAGCAGATGGGGAGGGCTGGGATGGTGGGAACCAGTAACAACACTGATGCATTATCCAGTGCTCACTGCTCTGAGGACGAATTCCCTTAATCTGGAATGCCTCTCTTTGCATGAGGAGGTGATTTCCCTCTGTCTTGCCTGGTTTCATTTCACAGTCAGTCTAATCCATGGATTTGACCTGCTCAGAGCTTGGTACAAGGTGTGTGTGTGACACTCCTCCCCTAGGACATGTGCAGGGAGCCTCGTGTTCATCTTGAGGGGTTTACAACTTCTCCTGATGTCCTTCCCTCCCTGTCCCCGTTTGTTCTGAGGACATGACTCTCTTTGCCAAGGGAACAAGCTGGGTAGGCCTCTGCCTGGTGTGGGCTGCAGAATTTGAGGAGAGCTGGTGGGCATCAGCTGGAGCTGCAGGAGCTCAGGGGCCTGGCTGCACGAAACACAAACTGCTGAGGGGCTCAGGGGCAAACCTGCAAACGTTTGGTTTGGGGCCTCTGTGGGTGCTGGAGAGGGGAGGGGTGGCTGTCCCTGGGTGGTGATGAGGGGGCACTGGCAGGGGCTGAGCCAGCCTCTGGAGGGCAGGAGGCACCCAGCAGCTCTGGCACATGAGCAGTGCCTGCTGCCCCCACTGCTGAGGCCAGCCTGGGCTGGTGGCCGTGTGACAGTGTCCCTGGGCCCTGTGACAGGTGTCACAGGCAGGAGGGGCTTCACGCCCGCTGGGCTGGGGGCCGTTGCTGTTACGGTCTGCTGTCCTTCCGCACGAGGCACCAGCTGTGCTGCAGCCACCTCTGCCTCTGTCCCTGGGGACACCCCTCCTGCAGCCACCTCTGTCCCTGGGGACACCCCTCCTGCAGCCACCCGCCCGTGGCTGCTGCTCCTCAGGTGGCCCTGGTGAGGAGGCAGCAGCTGCCGGCCCCTGCTGCGAGTCGTGCTGAGGCTCTGCCAGGTCCTTCCTGGCACAGTGATGGAGCTGCAGGACGGGAGCAGCAGCTTTCCTTTCCGTGATGGGACAGCTGCCTCCCACCTTGTTGTCCCTGGTGGCCTCCAGCCTGCTGCCTCCCCAGGGCAGCGGTGTGGCTCAGGCTCCCGGCCTCCTGCCGGCAGAGGGCCGGAGGGTGAGAGCCCACTGTGTGCTCCTCCAAGCAGCGGGGAGACATGGTCAGCGATGCCGCCCCAGTGCCCGGGACTGCCGGGGCGGGCTGGGCTGGGCTGTGGGTGCGTTGGTGCAGCTGAAGGAAGTGGGCTAGGGTGAAGGTGGGTGGCTCTCCCTCGCTGCCTGAAGCCCGGCTGCAGCAGAGCGAGCAGCCGCGGGGAGCCGAGTCCCTGAGCCCCCTGCGTCATTTACATCCATCCTGCCAGAGCCCGGGCACAGCACCCCGGGGCCGTGCAGCGCCCCAGACCCTCTCTGAAACAGCCTCCCTTCCTCTGCCTCCTGCCATGGCCCTGGGCTTCAGGGTCCTGCTGCTGCTGGGGACGCTGGGCACAGGTAAGGGACCGAGTCAGCTCTGCTGGGGGACACTGCAGCGTGCTGGGCAGCCTGGGCTGGCCGAGGAGGGTTTGGTCAGAGTGGGGCGTTTTGCTCCGGGGCTGTGTGATGGTGGCCAGGTCACAGCGTTGCCTCGGGAGCTGAGGCACATTTTGGGGCTGAGGGTGATGGCGGACACAGTTCGGCCCGTCCCTAACTGCGTCCTCGCTGTGTGCAGCTTCCAGGGCCCAGCCCGTGCTGAGCCAGCCGCGCTCTGTGCTCGTGCTGCCCGGGCAGACGGCTCGGCTGCTGTGCACCCTGAGCCCCCAGTACAACATCAGCCAGTTCGGCATCTCCTGGTTCCGGCAGCGCCCGGGCCGCTCCCTCAGCTATCTGCTCTACTACAACTCCGAGCAGGACCAGCACAGGCCGGCCGAGACCCCCGAGCGCTTCTCGGCCACCAAAGACCTGGCCGGCAATGCCTGCATCCTCAGCATCGCCTCCGCCCGCCAGGACGACAACGGCACCTATTACTGCTCCCTGGCGCCCGCCTTCCGATGGCTCTAGAGGCGGGCAACGAAAGCTGTCCGCGCTTCCCTCGGCCACCCTGACGTGCTCTCGGCAGGGAGAGCAGCAGCCCTGGGAGGGATGGGAAAGATCCGTCTTGGCAAGCGTGAGCAGGCGCGGCCGCGCTGCCTCGTGCTGGGAAGTGCGGCGACCTCCTCTTTGTCCCACGGGGCACGGGCCAGCCCAGCGCGGCCCGGCCAGGGCCTGCAGCTCAGCGGGAGCGCTGGGCTGGCCCAGGCTTCCCGGGGCCCTTCCAGCACGAGGCGGCCTCGACCTGCCCGGCGCCTCCGCAGAGTTTGGCTCAGCCGCTAATAAAGGTTCATCCTCACCCCGCGGCTCGTGTCGTGTGTCCCCGGGCCGGAGGGGCCGCGGGCCTGGCGGCGTCTCCGGGGCCGAGCCCTCACACAGCCCTGCGGCAGCCGCAGCACCCCCGCGCAGCCGCTGAGGGCACAGGGACACGCGGGTGTTTTAGGGGACGCTCTCACACGGAAGGATGAAGGAATTCCCAAAGAATTCCCAAAGAATTCCCGCAGAATTCGGGAAAATGCCGGGACGGCCGCACTGCGCATGCTCAGCTCGGCGCGCGCGCGGCGGCCGGCGCTAGGACCCGAGGGCGCGCGCGGCCGTCACGTGAGGGGCAGCCGGCGCCGCCATTGGCTCAGGGGAACACAAAACCCGGCGCGTCACTTCCGGGTTACCTCAGTGCGCGTCCGGGCCCCGCGGCGATCGGGCGTCCAGCGTGTGTGAAAAGCCAAGTGTCCACAAAGGAGACAGGGGAGTCCTGCAACTTTATTCGAATAAAGGGAGGGAGTACACTACGCCATACCCCCGTGGGAGGGCGCAGCCTCCTTTTATCCTAAACTCCCTGCCGCATGTTGTCCTCTTCCTCTCCCCATTGGCTGAGGTACAGCGGCGGGAGCTGGGCACTGGATTGCGTAAAGCAAGCATGGGACAATGAATTCTTGTCTTCATGTAACTGAGTCCTGTTCCCTGTGTTTATCAAAGGTGAAGATCAGCTTGAATTTGGTGTAAGGGGGCTAAAAGGAAGCTGCTGTTTGCTTCCTGAGATGTAAAACATTTCAGGATCTGCCGGAAATGCCAAGGAGTTGGAAGAGGCTGCCAGAGCCACCCTGCCTCCTCTGCTGGAGCAGTGCGGAAAGGCACAGGCAGGTCTGGGAAAGGAGAGCTCACCTCCACCCTCTGCCTCCTGCACAACCAGGAGTGAAGTACGTTTGAAATACCAAGGCCTGAACAAGTTCAAGCAAACAAATCTTCCCTGCTCCCTGTCAGCAAGTGGAGAGCAGAGAGCTGCTCACAAAACTGGACTCCTCTTTGAGGACACTGCTGCAGAGTAACAGGGGAAGTGTTTAGAGACAATAAACATCCCATCCTAGGCAGATCACTCCTCTTCTCCTGTGCTATGGGACTTTGGCAGAAGAACAACTCCATTGGAGTTCTGAATGGTTTACACTCACTAAGAGGAACATAAGTACTACAGTGACAAATCCCAATACAATTCCTTTAGACTAAGGAGGGGAAAAACCCCTACCAACTTTAGTCAGAATCTAAAATATCCCTTCTAGCTGACACAGCAAAGCAGGGACTGAAAGGCATCCACAACTAGCTAAGCAAAGCATCCATACTTTCAGCCAGCGACCCATATAAAATGAATAAATAATTCATAATCACATACACTGTGCATGTCAAGAAGGGCTCCAGAGAGAGAAGCACAGGGCCATGCCTTGCTCTCTGAAAGGAAAAGCCCTCCAGTTACTGCTGTCACTCTGGAAAGTCTCTGGACTGCAGAGACACAACTGAACCTCCATTTACAGCTGCAAAGCCACATTAGGTAATTTTCCCGTGATGTTCCATAGCCTAGATTGACTCCACAATGCCTGAAATTTAGAGGAAATATTTAAGGAATGCACTGGCACAGCAGCACAGTACCAGCACTCCAAACCAGGTGCATAATAAATGGAAGAAAGCAAGATTCAGCCCCGAAGAACTTAAGTTCCTTACTTCCTCTGTTCACCTCTGGGTTTGCCCCCACATACAAGACAAGCTTTTCACACTGAGGCTTTGGTAAAGCAACAGCTGCTGTCTTGTTCTCTTGGATTCAAGTGTCCAGCTCCTCCCTTCTGCTGCTCAGGTCTGCAGCTCTCACACAGGCAGCAGCTCTGGGGGGTACTCGCCATAGCAGTACTTGGCAATTGGGTCTCTGTAGGTGTTCTCATGCTGCACACTCTGCCAGGAAAGGAGGAGAAGCTTTAACAACATTCACACAGTGAAACAAGGCATCCCTTCACTGAGGGGTAAAACCCACAGCGTTTATGCACAGACAAAAAAAAAAAAAATCCCAAATTCTTCTACACATCAGAATGTCTTTGGAGTCAAAGAACTTTGCATTGTCAACATACAAAGGCCAGCTGATGTATTACAGCACTGCAATGCTGAACCAGAACCTCCTTTTCAAGAGGGTACCCAGGTAGGTGGGAACAGATTTAATAAAAAAAAAAAAAAATAGGTATGTTTAGACAGTATCATCAAATGTTCTAAGGAAGCAGAGCATATTAAAGTTGCTACTTGAGATGTGTGCATTTTTCTTGATAAAAGGTAGGGTTCAAATTTTATGGGTAAAAAATCCCAGTAACTTTGGAGACTCTATTTGGAACTCTGTCCTTTGTCTGCAGTCCATCCCTATTGCTACATGAAATACTGAAGCTGCAGGATATGGCCAACAGCACTTTCTAAAAGGGCCACTGCTTGCTTGGACCAAAACTTCTAGTAAAATCACATGGGTAACAGAAGTTCTCCTCTGTCCTTAAAAATCAAAGAAATGACAACATAATTTTGGAGTTTCTATGCAGATGATTGTCAGCACACAGTTGGGCTCCAACTGGACCATAAAACAAAGAGCATTCTGAGGCTGCTGGGAACAGCTCTCACTGTTGTCATCCTAATGAGATCTTTCCCAGAACTCATCTGAGATCTTCACTGGTCATTGAACTCAGTCTCTTTTTAGTTAAGTCCCTCTTTTCTAAAGACAACGTGCAACTCATCCTGCTCTAAAGATGTGCTTTGCCTTCAGACTGGTTCCCAGCCATGGCTTCAACTTCTAGGAAAATACAAACACGACACACCAGCCATTCACAGGACTGAGCCCCATTTTCCAAGGGCCCTGGACACGTGCTTGTGCCTCACCTGTGATGAAGTCCTACATTTGGCCAGACACAGCTCAAAGTGATCTTCCACTGCCATGAAGAGGTTTTGGAAAGCAATCGCTGCCCGGTTCAAGAACCGCTCCAGGAGATGTTGCTAAAGTGGTCGGCAAAGAGAAGGCAAAAAACAGAAACACTCTGCTTCAGCAAGGAGTGATCAAAGCCCACCCTAACCTACAAAGCTCAGGTATCAGAGGAATAGTAAGCAACTCCACTTAGCATTTCTAGCAAGCACTGAAAGGCTAACACCTCAGAACCCCAGCAGCAGCACAAGAATCTAAGAGAAGCTCACAGAATACAGGGAAGTGCCAATTACAAAACTAACACTGGCTGGAGTAACAATCATTTCCCTCCAGCAAATACAATTCCCCTGAAGCTGAAACACTTTGCAAAGCTCCCAGTATTTCCTCCCAAAGGCGGGAAGGATGAATTTTGTTAAAGCTTTATTTAGAGCTTGCCATATGCTCCGTGGAGGCTCTCCTCATCCTTCCACGAAAATGAACTGTCCCTCTAAGGGAAAAGCTCCTCACAAAGAAGCTCTTTTAGCCACAGAGAACACCTGGAAAGCAGGAGGAAGCCCATCACCTTGCTGGGCTGCAGGCAGCAGGACACACAGTACTCGTAGATGCTGCAGCAGCCGTTGGGCAGGCAGCTGTCACAGCTGTACAGCTTCGTGCTGGGCACGTTCACATTGCAGCAGCCATTCACCAGCAGGGCCTTCCTCTCACAGATGTAGCCTGGAAAACAGCAACAGGAGTAACAACTGGCAAGGCACACCCCTCTGTGTATTCTAGGAAAATCTGCAGTAAGGATCACAGTCCTTAAGAACAGGCTTGTTTAGCGTTTAGTAGATTAAAATATAGGTTGCATATTAGGAAGAAGTTCTTCATGGAAAGGCTGATAAAGTTCTGGAATGGCTGCCCGGGCAGGAGGGGGAATCACCATCCCTGGGTGTGTTTAACAAAGCCTGGATGTGGCACTGGGTGCCAGGGTTTAGCTGAGGAGTTGGGCACGGGTTGGACTCGATGATCTTGAAGGTCTCTTCCAACCTGGGCATTCTGGGATTCTGATCCCTCTCAGTCCTGTGTAGCCACTCTTGGAAATGGAGAGCAGCATTTCAAGCAGCCTGGTGTAGTCTGCACAACTATGACATCCTACTCTAATATGAGCTGTATATACACTATGAGTATTTAAATAGAGATTATTTAAGTTCTGACTTTTTTTTTTGGGTATAGTTCCTTGCTGTGAAAGGGGGAACGGGATTGGCATTGATTATATTGAGAAAAAAAGCCCATGACACACGTTTTTTTCAACGGGTCTGTGTCTGGATAATTCTCTTACAGTTCAGTATGAAGAGACTAAGATTTAGCCATGCAGGATAGTGTAATATTCATTGCTGAGTGGAATCCTTAACAGTATAGAAATATGGTGTATATCCTTATGGAAACAGTACTACCACAGTGTTAGACTGTGAGAGATCTGTAATTTTTAGAGATCTTATGAACTGGCACTAAGCCTAAGTCAGGCAGTGCCAAATTTAACACTGGTGCAAATCACAAAAAGATGTAGTGATTTTCTGTAGCCTTAATTTGTGGCCAAGAAAGATCCAGGGCCTAAGCAACAAGCACAGGGCAGGGCAGGGCAGGAAAGGGTCTTTACTTCTACCACTTAAACAAGTGGTTAATAACCTCGGTTTTACAAAGTCAGAGGAGCTTGTTAAGTGTGACTGAGCACTAATTACAGCAGCCCTGAGGTGCCTGCACACAAACCTGTCAGGTTCCCTCAACTGCTCTCCCTGACCCCCTGACAGGAGGAGCACACTGCAGGGAGACACAAAGAGCTCTGCAAGCAACCACAGCAAACTGAGCAGGACTCAGCATCCGGGTTCTGTGCAAAGGAAACTGGAATTCTTTGCCTTTAAGGTGGCCACAGTCACACTCATACAGCCCTGGGCCTGAGTCTGGTGTGCACAGAATCAAAGCAGCAGCGTCTGCAGCCACAGCAAAATTCAGCCAGCCAGAGGAGAACAGGCCAAGGGCTGAGGGAAAATGCCTTAATAAAGAGAAGCAAAAATGCCCTAGTTAATACAATAATGAATTGTATTTATATGCAAGTGCCATCAGCAGTCAGACAGGCAAAGGGGCATTCAGCACTGCCATATGCAGAATAAATTCAACTAAATATCAACTATACCCAGTTCATCTGTAATGAGGAGCTTCCCCTGCACAGAGTTCCTGCACTGGTTGCTCAGCTGACTGCTGTTCCCCGAGCTGAACTTCACCTTCCACATGATGGGCTGCTCGTGCTCCTGCACTTGGAGGAGATTCCGATCTCTCACCATCCTCTCTTCCTGCAAGGAAAAACAGAATGCAACCAAACATACAAGTTCCTTCTGCCACTTCACTCCACGTGCCTTTCCCAGGATTAAAGATGCCTAGTACTTGTAAACTCCACAGCACAGGAAACTCCAACATCGATGGTGCAAACAATTTACTGCTTGTAGTACCTTACTTCATACTATGCACAACAGAGTCCAGTAAAGTGAGAGCATTCAAGTTCACCATGGGTCAGCTGACACAGCTGAACTCCATCACTACAACCACAAAATATATAATATATACATATAATAATATATACATATGAACACATATATGCATATTTACATATAATAATATATACATTATATCCAATAACCACAGCTGAACGTATTTCTCTTTCATGAGCCCTTTGCCAGTGGACTCCCCACTCGCAAGAGACACAAGAACAACTACCAGCCCCATTGGAGACTTTCTTTTCCCAGTTTTTGTCAAACCACTATTACTGTCCAACACAGAATCAGGCATTTTACACTCTTGCGTCTATTAAGCATTTGTAAGGTCATTCTTAGGGCAGCATTACCCAAGTGCTCGGTGACAGCACCTGAAGAACAAAAGCCACCGCGGGATAAGGGATGTTCTCACCCACCCCGCGGC
>VXBQ01003704.1:9363-174385 GCA_013400175.1 Phainopepla nitens | reverse complement strand
AACACCCAACCCCCGACACAGACTGTTGGTCAAAGTTCCTCTCACTTTTCCCAGTTGTGAGCTCAGAATAATCATGTCTGTGCTTTGCTGTGCACCACTGAAATAACTGACCTCTTCAAATGGTTTTTGCTTTAAATGTCCTTGTCTGGAATCTTGTGAGTGCACTCTGGCAGTGCACTAAGGAGTAGCACAGATCTCCATGGTTTGAGGACAGCTGTGTCTATTTTTCTTACTCTTTTGACATTATATTTTAGATTAATTATGGGATAAAAAACTTCCTCTGGGAAATCTGGCACTGGGAAATAGAAAACAGGTACCATACATTCAAACACAGATGTTCTTTATCTCTTATTTCTAAAATGTCAGCCTCCTCTATTTCTAATCTTTATTATAGGATGAAAATAGTTGCTGTAAACAACCACAAAAAATGTCCCCAGTTTAACATACAGCCTTTTGACTTCTGTTGACACCTACTCTTTCTCACAGGACTTCTAGGGTAGGACCTACTCAACCTGCTGTCAGTCATTGAGAAATTCTGACTCTCAGGCAGTTCATCTGCAGTAAGCAGAGAAAGGCAGGTACTTTCAGAGATTATTTATCCCCTCCTAAGACAGCTGTCTTCAAGACATGGAATGAATTTGTCTCTGAAGGTGTTTTGCATTTGAACCTCACACAGTTTTATTCACTTTTGCTGGCAACACCCTGCCATAGCCACCATGAGAATTCTTGATGTTAGTGAGCTCAGATCAAATGCAACTCAGTGACTGACAGTCAGCACATGGCACGATGCCTGCACTTACTACATGCTTCTTTCCTTACAGCAACTGGTGAACAACGTGGAAAGCAGTCATAGTCTTTGATGGCCAGCTGGAAAGACAATTTCCCCAGGTAACATACGTTATATTACTGGAACCATTACTCAGTTGGCACCATCTCTTTTACAAAATGTTGACTTTTAAAAGATGCCTCTCTGAGTGCTACTTGTGGTGGTTCATTGTTGGACTGAGTTCCCCAGCTTTGTAAGTGTGGCTGCACAGCAGTCCCCTGAGCCATTGGTTTATTGCCTTATCATGGAAAATAAATGACAGCCCAATTAATTTTTCAAACTTTTGTGTCAGAGCTTTTGCCAAGAGCTGCTCATGGCTGTCACTTGGCAGAGGACATTAGGATGTCGTTTGGCACGTGCTTGGTGGGTGTGGAGTTACTCAGTTCCTTCAGCTTCCAATAGGAACAAATAACATTGAGGGGTTCCCTCGAGAGATGCAGTAGTGGGTTGCCTGGGCTTAGGGCTTGATGAGTGACAGCAATTTTGTCCATTAATTGTAAGCTCAGACACCTTGTTTTATAAACAGGATGGAAATCAGGCTTTTCAATGGGCGTCTAAGATCTCAGCAGAAGGCAGCTGGCTTCTTGCACACTAGATAATTGCAGGGATTTCAGTCACCACAGTTCAGGTATTAAAAGACTGCAATAAATTATAAAAACTGCTGTAAAATCTAATATTGTCCCATAAAATAATGAAAAAAATGCTAACATTTCTCAGCTATTGCTATAGTTATACAGACTGGTAATTAAACAATAGGGAAAATATTAGAAATTAACATCAAGTCTGGAAATACTGCAAGGAGGAATTCATAATGGGTGCTATTTTGATCAATGTTACTGGATGCACTGTTACCCAGTATAATATAAGATGATTAAATGCTTTAAGAGAAAAGATAGCAAGTGGACTAACTGGAAGATACTAGTTAACTTCATGAAAACAATATAAAGATGCTTGAAAGAATTTAGTAAAAAAAAAAAAGTATAGAAATGCATGCAGAAAAATATATTCTGAAACAAGTATTTCATGGGATGGAAACATTGTAGGCCTTAAAAATATCCAGGCTGGATAGGGCCTTTAGCAACCTGACCTAGTGCATGGTATTCCCGCTCATGGCAGCATGAAACTTTATGATCTTTAGAGGAATCCTTGCAACTCAAACCATTCCATGATGATTCTATGAATATGGAATAATATGAGAGGTGCTTTTTACATTATATTTTGGCAAAAAAAGGGAAATGTGTCACTTCACACTCAAAATATCCCACTGTATGGTACGACTTCGCTGACTTAAGCTTATAATTATCTCAATTAATAACAACATTTGGGATACGAAAAAATACCAAAAAAATTTGACGGCATGGCAGCAAATTTTTGATAGGACAAGAATAAACCTATGTAGCTGGGCTACATTAACTCTTGCTTCTTTAATTTTGAAGACAATGAAATTCAGCTACTGCAGTTTTCTCAGGACCATGTGCAGTTGGGTTTTGAGTAAGTGTCTCTGCAGATGGAGACTCCACAACCTCCCCGGGCAGCCTGCGCCTGTGCTTGGTCACTCTGACAGTGAAAAAGTGTTTTCTGATGTTCAGGAAACACCTCCTGTGTTTCAGTTTGTGCCTATTGCCTCTGGTCCTGTTCCTGGGCACCACTGAGCAGAGCATGGCTCTGTCCTCTTTGCATCCTCCCTTTGGGTATTGTACGTGTTGGAAAAATCACTCCTGAATCTCCAATGATTCAAGGCCAAACAGTCTCAGCTCTCACAGCTTCTCCTTGTACACCTAGTGCTCCAAAACTTAATCATCTTAGTGACCCTTCACTAAACCTGCTCCAGTATGCCTATGTCTTATTCTGGGATACTCAGAGCTGAACACACCATCCCACCACAGATGGGCTCCCACCAGTTCTGAGCAGAGGGGAAGAATCACCTTTCTTAAGTGGTTGTGGAATGAGGCCTCTTAAAAATGATGAAATTTTAAACTTTTTATTTTAAAGCACACAAACAAAGCAGCAAAAGGAATAAATTAGGGAAAAAGTAAATGGCTGAACAGTAAGGAAAGACATGACAATAATTTATAACCCTTGTAAATTAAACAGGAAAAAAAAAGACACCTGGATGGTGGCAGCAGTATTTGCTCTGAGAAATTATGGCAACTGTGCTAACTTAAGCCACTTGGATTTGTATTAAGAATAACCAGATCTAAGAACTGGGAATAAACGCTGGCAGTAGCAGAGGGAAAAACAATGTTAGAAAATGCAATATGTCTCTTCCATTTTTAACTTCTAGGAACATGTGTTGCTTCCTTTCTGAATGCTAGCAGATGTCAGCACCCTGCAGACTGGCTTCTCGGTGGAGGAGAAATCAGAGTGGATATACTCTAAACGCAAATGGAGTAATTTACATTTAGACACTCATCCCGGAGCGGAGATTGTCATAAATAACACGCAGGCGATCCCTTCTTTCAAGACACTCAGCCAAACGCCAATGCCCTGCTCGCAGGGAGCAACTTCAATCAAAGATATCGGCCGAAAGCAAACTCTGCGGCCTCTCACACAGCGATGGCCTCATCAGAAAGGTGTATTAAAATGCCAGCAGGAAAGGGATGCCAATCTCTGCCTTTCCTAGCACACAATGACATTTTGAAAGCAGTGCCACCTGGTGACACCTGCCAAACAACACTCTGCTGCTCAGCGGAGCATACACCGCCTCAGAAATACCTCAAAGGAGGATCTGGAATTGAATGAAACCAAAAAGAAGAAGAAGAAAAAAGTGGCTTTTTTATTTATTTCATTCTATAATTCCTTGTCAAGTTTCCACATGCAAAAATCTTTTCTCTTTTTCTCAATAGTGGTGAGAGCAGGCGATGGTTTAATCACTGGCATCAGTTCCTGCCTGCTGGCACTGTAATTTATCTCAGCAGAGAGCAGCCCTCCCCTGTGATAAGCTGCCGTGCTACCACAAGTTATGAATCCTCTCACTAACAGTGAGGCTGACCCATAGCCAACAGTCCCAGGCTTGCTGCAGAGCAGGTTTTGAAGCAGAGAGAAGCTGATGCAGGAGTGATCACACGGCCTTTAAATGCTGCAAACACCCAACACAATCTGGAACAGTGTCTCCTCCTCACAAGGGCAACGCAACAGTTTTGTTATGCTGGCCACCATGAGAGCCAGCCTGCTGCATCAGGAAAGGGCCCCAGACAAATCTGTACATTGGTGTTTAGCTAGAGAAGGTGAGCCAGCTTTCTTCTAGGTTCTTTTTTTTCCCCTAGTTTCAGTTCCACATAAAACTATAAACTGTAAGTATAAGGGAGCCAAAAACCTGCAGGCTGAGAGGCAAGCCAAAGCAATACCTTCTCCCTAAGCATCTCAAAATATGGCAGGGCTGTTACACAAAGCAAAACCTATTGCTTTAAACTGTCATATCCTTCAGCTGCTGTAAATGTAGTCTTTTATCTGTCCTCTGGATCTATTTTTACCTGCCTATTCCCAAGTACCAAAATTCAGCCAGCAAAAAGAAATCTGTTGCTGCTGAAGGTCTGTGCAACTCTAATTCCCCTTGGGTCTTGCTATGCATGCCATCCCTCTGTGTCCACTGAATGATTGACATTAATTAGTTCAATCACAGCATGTACACTAGCTCTGTAGAAAATGAAAAGGATTAGAGCAGGAGCAAGTGGAGGAAATTTTCTGTGGGAGGATGCAATACCTCCAGACTCAACAGCAACTTCTGCTGGTGCAGTGTGTGCTGCTAAAACCGATGTCCATGCTATGACCTTCCTGGGCACTTGTATGCACCCAAACCATCACAGTGTTTAAGTACAAAGAATAGATGTGTCATGCCATCCAAGTAGGAAAGAAAAGAAGCTTGCTAAATGCTTTGTATTGAAGGGTTGTTTTTCTTCTTCTCACTTGCAAATCAAAAGACTTGATCATAAAAAGATTAGGAGGAGTCTCTGAAACACAGAACGCCCAGTACACATGCAAATAATAAAAACATCAGAAAAGGAAAATCACTCATCAAATTTCCCTCAGACTTCTGGGTGTTTTTTGAGAAACAAATGTTCATTGAATTGGATATGGGAGGTGGTTTGATATATTTAATCATCTAGTTGCTGAAGATGAGGGCAAGCCAAGAGAAGCCAAAGCACTGTCATGAGAGGTTCAAAGCTGTTTAGCCATTTTCTTGTTTCTCTTTAAAATGGGGATTTTTTTCTTCCTATTTAAAGAGCTATTAAAACAAAGAGAGAGCTAGTGTCAATTCATGCTCTGGATCTAAATATTTTAAAAGGCAAGCAATAAGACTGAAAATATCTGGATGCATATATTCCACCATGAGTCATTATATTTTAATATCTCGGCGTCTGGCAAATCACCGAGTGCATCACTATCTACCCTGTGAGATAATTAAGTTTAAAAGTCATAACAAATGTAAAATAACACATAATGAAACAATCTAAAAGCTATGCATTCACATTTTCCTTGGAATATTTTCTGATTACCCTTCTTGCAAATTGTCAGCTACCCAGTGATAGCAGAATTGTTTGAATAATTTTAAGAGAAAAATCAAACACATTAACTTTTAATAATGTTTTATGAGACTCATAATTCTTTGGGATGTAATAACCTCTTATCCTACTGTGATTAGTCACTGGGATCCATCACGCTGGTCCCCTGGTTACTCAAGACAATCTAAATTTTGAGTAATACTGGAAAAGGTAATAGAGATCCAAAATTAATATGATCCTTTGCACTTGTAATGTTATCCCTAATGGAAGCGGGTTTTTTTATAACAATTAAAATTTATCAAGGAGCAAACTGTGAAGATCCAGAAAATGACATAATTTGTAGGAGGTAACACTGTGATGGGACTCTGGTACAAGGATTTAATAATTATCTTTAATAACCTCTGTCCTAATGACAGTTGCCTGAAACAACACTAGACACTGGAACTCCCTACTGTCAAGGCCAGCAGCAAAAGGCAGGAAGACAGTCAATGCCTCAGCTTGCTGGAGTACAGGGAAATCTCACACTGCTGCTAGCCAGACCAAGCTCACCAAGCCCACCATCTCAGGCTGTGGGTGGTACTCCATGTCTCACAGAAAACCACCATACTCCTCTTGCATTCCTGTCATCTGAACTGTTTGAAGCCCTGCTTATCAATTTAATGCCTTGGCTGATTTTACCCCAAAATAATGCTTGTTTACATAAACCTATTCTCCAAGGTAAAAGAGCTCACACTTGAATGTTTCAAACATTGCCCTATTAATGGGAGACAGGATGGCCAGAGTAGATGTCCTGTTGAAAATTAGCACACTCTCCAATTGCCTGTGTTAGTCCTGCCTGTCGGTAAGTGGTGATTAACACCCCGCTGGCTGCAGCTGTACTTCTCAATATAGCTTCTGAGTAGGAGGATACACAGAGAGTACCTCATTACTATGTCTTTAAAGCTGTAAAGCAAGGAATAATGCAAAATAAATCCTTTAAACTAAAGGTCATAGACTAGAATATGTTGGCAGGAACACCTGCTTGCACTTTTTAAAGAAAAAAAATCAGAAAGACAAGTGATTTATCTACTTCTATTTCGTTCCCTTTCATTGCAGGTATGCAGAGGCCACGCAACTGGATGTTAATAATTCTCAGCCACAGCAGTATGTTTTTATATAATGCCAGAAGAAAAGCTTAGGAGCTTAGCAAACAGGCTGTCTTGCTGGCTGAGACAGTAGAGCCGGCATTAGCTATTTCTTCTCCTTGCCCCAAGCTTTTTGTTCACTGCAGACTGCAGGAGAACAGACCAGTCATCCTGTTCCCTCCACACTTCCAACACTGAAAACTTTCTTCCAGTTCAAGCCCACTTTGTGTGCACACTCAATCTGTTAACTGACAGGTAAAACCTGGCTGTATTGCTAAGCTACAAATTCCAATAACCGCAGACTTATATGAGAGAAAATTACTGCCTGACAATATACAGAAACCTGCAGGGTCACCTCCTCAATAGCTTTTGGCCTCCTCGTGGATAATGCTTCTGACCAGGGAGGATGTTGGTGACTACCCTCCATTTTTATTTTTTGCTGTCACTCACACAAGCTGAGAGGCTGTGCAGTCACAAAGATGAGGGCAGGCGACACTGTTGCATGTAAAACCAAGCAGCCCTTTGGTGTGGTCCCATCAATTCCCTTTCTAGGTGGAGATAAACCCTTTGCCAGACACACCCTGGGCTCTGCAGGGTGCTGCAGGGGTCCAGCCTGAGCATGCGGAAGGGGCATTGCCAGGCTGAGAGCGGGCACCCAATCCTTTTCTAGGAGGACCCAGCATTCCTTGGAAAATCTAGTCCCACATATAAGCAGAAAATGTATCTAAAAATATAACCACAGACAAGTTAGGAAGAGTCTTGTTGCCCTTTTACCTGCTGTGGGCAGGCTGAAATGGATGCAGCTTCCACCACCACTCCATCTGTCACAGAGGTGAAAGTGAGTCTTGGGCAGATGTCAATGAAGAAAAAAAAATAAAAAGAAGAAAGAAAATATCATCCTTGCTGGTGAAAGAGGTACAGGCTGATTCAGAAGTACTTGAACGGGAAAGGTTTTTATGCAGCTGAGCCACTGCAAAGCAAAGCAATGTGATCCCATCTCCCACTGCTTCAGGAACTGAGCACAGCACCGCTTCAGATCACAAATGCATTGTCAGGCAATAATTTTCTCTCATAGAAATCTGAGTTACTAGTTTTGTAGCTTAGCAATACGGACTTTTTTACCTGTCATTTTATGGATTGAAAGTGAGTACAAATAGACAGACACGCAGACTCAATTGTCCCCAGCAAACACCACCTCTCACTGCACAGAATTATCCTCCCAGGTGCAGGGTTACCCATGTTCAGAATGGCCAAGCAGACTGAAGAGAACCCTTTCAGGAGGAGAATTGGCAAAGCATTCACTTTGTGTTTCAATGACTGAAAGAAACAGTATGATGGAGACTGAGCAAGAGCTCTGAGAGCTCTGCAGAGCTGTGAGATGATGTCTTAAGTCCTGGCTGAAGTACTGCACTATTTAGAAGTTGAGGACAGATTTTCTCTGGTTTCCTGTTGTCTTGCAGATCAACCAGAAAGCTGTCAGTGATACTAGTCTTGCCAGCCTCTGAGACCAACCAACATCTACCTTCTACTCCAAAACACTCTACAGTATTATTGTAATTTCAGAAACTATCATGTTTCTGTAAAATTCACAAAGCACTGCTGAACATAGAACCTGTGCCTTCTGTTTGTTTCTGAGCTGCCGTGTTCAGAAAGCAGACACAGGGAGTCCTGCTGGGACTAGGGATTATCCTTTGAATACTTCCACTGAGATGAAAGCTCTCCTTTCTACAGCAAAGGAAAAAACATCCTGCTGGACCCTGAAAGACCAGCTTCTTCCATCTCCCAGAGTTCCACTAGTACTGCATGAAGAACAGCCAGCAAAAGTCAAATTCAAGTAAGACTCTGGTACATGCTGAAAGAAAATAGGCAGTGCTTTCAAGAATTCAAAGTTCTTGTGGAACCTGGAAGGTGCATGTGGGACACCATCCCTTAATTCAGTAGGTTTACTGGCAGATCCTGGAACCCTCAAGATCTGCAGAAGCCAAGGGCACCGAGTATCACTGGAGAATGGCAGACAAGCCTCTACTGCCCACCCAGCACCTTGGGGCTCCCTGTGTGTGCTGCCTCGAGGGCCTCTAGTGAAGGAGCGCTGCCCTCCCCTCGTGAGAAACCTGGAAAAGACACAAGATGAAAAAGGTCAAGGATATGATGGAACCAACCACTTAGGCATATAGCCTGTCCTGGCAACCCACTGGGTACGTGGCATAATTCAGCTTTCTGAACTGACATTTGATATTTGCATTTTAATACACATGGGATTACCTGACAAGTCACCTTGCACTAGGTATTCACCACTGCCCATCAGGATAATTAAACTGTCACCTAATGGGGGGAAGATCATGAGTACAGGGGACAAACCTGATGCAACAGCCAAGCCTGGATTACTGAACATCTTATTTATCTTTTTAGGTATTTTAGAACAGTCATGAAACACGTGCCTGACTGCAAAAATTTAGTGCAGCTTTCTCTCAACAAGTCATTTACAGAAAGAAGCACAGAAAAAAAAGGCATAATTAGAAGAAGTAATCACATTTCCAGAATTATAAGAAAAAGAATATTTCTTCTCTTGAATACTTGGGAGACAGTCTGGTTATGTCAGAAGGCTTTAGATTAGACTGATAATGCAAATACGCCAAACTTGCCCACCATCAGAGATGCAGTACAACTAAGCTTAAGAAACATGTCACCAAGAAGAGCTTATGTATCAGAGTCTGCAGATTTGCAACTGGAATTGTCAGGGAATTCTTGGGGGGTAAAGTCCTTATGGAAGAAAGAAGTGAGATAAGTTCAGAAGAGAGAGTCCTGATTGCAGCAGTCCTTATTTAAACCCAGGAGGCATTTGGGGAGCGACACTGTCTGCTTCCCAGCATTGTTTTAAATCTGGAAATACCACGGGATCTCTGGGTTGTTTCCAGACAACTTGAGTTTACCTTCACCAAAGACCTCTGTCTCCTGGAATGCAGAAATCTAAAGGAAGATCTAAAATATCTATGTTTTTGCACGTGTTTTGGCTGAAATGGTGACTAAAGAAAGCCCTCAGGCAGCAGCAAGCTACTTCCCTCCAAAAAAGTTGTACAGTGAGATGGCAGAACCAAATCTGAGCCTCAGTAACTCCCCATTAGGGTAATCCTGCAGGGTAAACTGCAACTAGTGAGGAACCAGCAGTGCCACTCCAGCCTGAGCCACACTGGCACAGACTGTGGGGAGATCCTGTTACACTTTTTAATATATATTAAGCATAATTGTACTGTCTTTGATCCCATGAAGAATTATTATCCTTCCTTATTGCATGGAAGGCATGGTTTGCCATGAGCCACCGAAAGTCATTATGGAGATTATGCCTGGCCTGAAGATGAGACAAAGAACTTAAATCACACCTGAACCATGGCATAATTGTGGCTTTTCTCAATAATGAGAAATAATTTTAATTGATTATACTTTTTTAAATTTTCAAATATTATGGCTGGGAGTTTTTTTAAGGTCTATGATGACATTTTTAAATTAAAAAAGGGGAAGGAGTACAATTTTTCGAGTACTTCCATAATTTCACCTAGACCCTAAAATAATTAATGCAGTAAATTACTTGGGATTATCAATATAGACTGTCAAAACCAGTTCAACCTTTTTTAAATCTTTCTGGTATTTTCACAGTCATTAACTATAACACAACAGTACACTTCTGGGAGCTCCACACCTAATTACCTTTCATGGATAAGAAAAGTTTTATTTAAACATCCATACTAAATGCATTCTCTCGTGAAAGAGTATGTCTCAAAGCTACATTAATGAAAAATATGCACAAATTAATGCATCTGTGTGATTTCTGTATCTTTTTGATGCATTAGAATGAAGACAACAAAAGCCATGAAAAAAATCTGACATTTTTCTTAAAAAAAGGTGCTTCCAGAATACATGCATAGTTAGCATTCTCCATATGCACAGCACTCAACTAAAAGATTTTCAGAAACAGCCTCATTCTATATCATGGCAAGAAACAACACAAAACATATTGATTATCGAGTGGCTGGCATGAATTTTTACTGCATATAAAGAAGCATAAAATTTCATCATGTGAGTTACCCAGCTGCCTTAGGAAAAAAAAGTGCAAATGATCACATTTTCTTAATTCTGCAGTATGGATTCTCCAGGAAGCTGCTCTGCACAGTATTTATTTATTCATGCCACATGAAACACAAAACTTCCCAAAGAGAAGGAAAGCACCATTCAGAAATAATTACGGTTCACAAAGTTTAAAATGTTCTTTAATCAGATTTTGTATAAACATGCAACATTTAGAACAGATGTTTATAACCTGTTTGAAAAATGCTGTGCCTGGGACTGAATGCCATTCCTGCTAGGGATTGCCTTCAGGAGCTCACCTGCTGCCTTCTTGCTGTGACAGAGAGGGTCAGCCCGATCAATCCAGGAGATCGGTACAGCTGTAATCCTAATGTTTGATTTGAAGCATACCCTGCTCTCTGAGAACAAATACAAACAGAAACCACAACTTTCAAGCAACTCATTGTATAGAAGGGGCAAGCCCCTCTCTTACTACTCTCTAACTAAATTTCAGAAGCTTCCCTCTGTCACAACAGCACATTCATGAGCCCTACCAGAGATGTAAGAAAACAAAGAGAAGCTGTGTACAAGTTCAGCACTGGCTGCTGGGCCAGTGCAGCAAGGAGGTTTTTGGGGAAGAGCCTGAAGGGAGAGGGAAGCGCTCAGTAGCAGCTTGGTGCCGTGTAATTTATCACTGCACAGCCACAGGCTACAACATATGGTGCTCTCAGTGAAGCACCCGAAGGCAGCTTGGTAGGGCTCTATGAAGATCAATGATACACCAAAGAATACCATTAAAAGACACATTCATCTTTCCCCAATCAATAACAGCCTTAAAATGATCTCTGTGACACGCTATTCTTACAAGCATTGCTGCTGGGCTTCTTCAGCTCACTTGTCATCCTCTGGCTCAAGTCTTATTACTGACAACTACTCCACACGCTCCCCTTAGTGGAGGAATTTGGCTTCCCCTGAAACTTAAAAGACAGAATGAGGAAATATAAAAGTGACATCAAGTTCAATGAAGATACTGAAATGCATTCAGTCTCTTCAATAGCCTCTGATACAAATGGTGCATGTGGCAAGCGATTTTTTTGGGTCTTTTATCAGATCAAAAAGCCTACTCTTATACACCCTTCATAGATTTTAGCAAGCCATTGCCAAGGGGATTCAGAATTAATGAAAAGTATCTCTGATCTGAATAAAAAGCAATTAAAAAGAAAGACACACTGTCACAAAAATGCAAAGCATAATTTATCTTTATGCACAAGCAAAGCATTGTGTGAATTTGTGTTCTCTCCATCAAGAGAAATTCTTTCCCTCCTGGGATGGGCTTTATCCTCTGCATGGAAAACCAAGGGTCAGCCTCTGATGCAAGGATGCACTGAAGCAGCATCCTGAGGATGCTAGAGTCCCATAAGTTTCTTGATCAGGCTAGCTCGTGTCCTAACTCCTGCACGAGTGGGAACTGCAAGTGGCTTCTGTCCTTGCAGCTCAGCTGCCCTTAGGGTACCTCCTAGTGAGCATCCTGCAGCCTCCTGGATAACAACAGGACAGGTCTCTCTGTGGTCAGGGGAGCACAGAGAAGGGCAATACTTTCCCTGCTTTTTGGAAAAGTACATAGGCAGTTTCCTTTTCCAAACAGAGGCATCACTGAATCAGAGGATGCCTGTGGCTCCTCAACCCTCCTGTCAGGAAATGGTCTCTCTAGGCAATTCAGTATTCACTCCCTGAAAAAACAAATGTTGTGGTTTCGCTTTGCTGAGAGAAAACAGGTGCTGCTGTTTTCCAGGGGCAAGGGAGCTAACACATGAGTTAACACATCCTAGAGAAATCCCTTTTATCTTTGTTGATCAAGATACTAAGCCAAGATATCTTAAGCATTAATGTCAGAGTGACGTTGCTCATCTGCCTTACAATGAGCTTGGGCAGTGTGGTTAAGAAGGGTTTACCTTCACATTCTTGAGGGCAGTAACTCAGAAGCCATTTAGGAAAGGTCTCCCACAGTCAATGTCCAGCAAGTAACTCTGAGAAACTTCCCTCACCTCTGACACACACTTGTCCCTAAATTCACCACCTCTGATTTACTGCTCTTTAGCACCATGTGGAGCACACACAGGAAGTCCTTTGCTTTCCTACCTAGCTGGAGTTCAGTTCTGCCTCATTAAAAACATCACTGTAGCTATATCAATGAGATTTCATTAGATTCTTGACAGATACTCATTTGATAGAGGTCACAGTCATGACACTATATGACTGTTTTTCCTGGACCTAAAACATAGCTCTGCCTAGCTATAAAGCTCAGATTTGAACCTGCTGTGCTGGGAAATCCAAGACACAGGCATACATTACAATTCAGAATTACACTTAAGGAAAGTCCTAGTATGGACTGAGGTGACAGGCTGCACCCCTAGAGCATCCAGAATTAGTAGTATTGCAACTGAGGCTTTGCCTGAGATGATTCTCCCATCTGATCCTAAAACTTGCAGCTGTGAAAAGGTTTATATATACTTAAGAAACAATTACAGCTAGTGATGCAAAAATAATTCCCACACCAGAAATATTTCAGAAATTAGGAGAAAATATAACTCGATTTTGATTATAATTGGGTTTCCTGTGGTTAGTTAAATGTTTTCTCATTTACCCTTTCATTCTAGCAGGGTAATCAGTCACCTGGTTCTTTATGAACTGTACACCATGGTGTACATGCAAAACTGGCTGGAGACAGTCTCAGGACCAGCTTCTAAAAATGTGCTGCCCCAGGCAGGAAATAGGCATGGGGCACATACACATTACAAAATATAATAATAATAGTAATTAAGGAACAAAGCTTAGCTCCACTTTATTGCTTAAAACTAATGTAGTTATTATGAGCAACAGGACTTTTAATTTCTAATTACTGTATTTATTTTCCTAAACAGATTTCAAAGTTGTTGCAAAAACCTGGATAATTGTTTCGCATGAGCAATTAAATATTAAGACTAAATAAACAATATTCATCAGACAGTTATGTTAAACTATGCAATTATTTAGGAAAACAAAAAATGAATAAATAGTTTGCATTTCTAGCCTTTGGGAAAGGAATCACTTCTGGAGTTTCTTATTAAAAAGTGGGAGGATTTTTCCTGTCTTGTAAAATTCAGACTTGAGCTAGTTTAGTGAGCTGCTTGCAAATCAAATATGTATTTGCAGTGAACATGAAAATTCTAAAGAATGTTCATTCACCGCTGAAAACAAACTGCTTTTGAGCAGTTAAGACTCCTTGTGGAGATTCTGTTTTCCATTAAAGGGAAAGGAAATTTGGTGGGAACTTGAAACAGGGCATAATGAAACAAATTACCTTCTCCAAACCTTTCTGTATTTGGTTCCATCCCACTGCAGCTTCTCTGCTTTGCAGGATGAATCAATAAAAGATAATTCCACTTTTAAAGGAACACAGAATTAGAGTAGTTTTAGCAACTATCCCATTTACTACAAGGAGGTAAATTAAGATGGGTCTTTGTGACTAGGTGCTTTGCATAGGCTCTCACTGAAGCTCACCAGAAACTCATTAGCGCTGCTCTAATTCCAAGACCGCTGTCTGCATTCCCATTTAAACACTGTATTTCACCTGTATTGAAAAGAAAGTTTAATATATGCTTTGGGTTTTGTTGTGATTTTTTTTTTTTCCATTGGAAGTTCCACAGAGAAGGTAGGGGAGCATCTACCTCCAACTGCTGCTATGGCTTCTATTTTGCAGTACAGGTCTAAGCACTTCTTCCTGTGCTGTTCTTAACTTCAAGCATCCAAATAACATTTTAACTAGAAGTGTTTCCTAGATCAGGACATTCATCTTTCACTGTGGTTTATTACTTTGAGCCCGGAAACAAATGAAACCTTTTTTTTAACCTTTAACTGTTAGTTGGCATGAGAGTAGCTTCATAAAATCATGCCAAACATCCCCTAGATAATTGTATGTATTTGTGCATCCACACGTGTTCATTTCAATGTATTATCAGTATTAACCAGCTGTTCCCTTTACTGAGTACAGGGAATACAAGCAATACTCTAAATGTTGATGTTGTCACATCTAATTGCCCAAAATAAACCTGACAATATTCCAGGGAAAACCAGTGCAGGTATCACTACACATGCTCACCGAGGGATGTCTAATGAAGAGTCAAAACAGAGCATGGAATGCCAGAAAACACCAGTGCTCCCACCAAGGTTTTTAATAACCTGGACTTTAACAAAACTAGTGATTGCAAAATTCTGACTTTATAGATATTCCTCTCTCTTGGCTGCATATGAAGTTGTGGCTCCACGTAAGCACAAGTGAGTAGATTGCCTGGTGCTTGCAATGATTTTTCATAAGGAAAAAAAAAAAAAAATTAAGCACTGCAGTATCTTCCAGAAAGGGAAAACTTTACTGGGAGGTTTACGTGACAAAGTCACTCATACTTTAGAAATCCAGACATGTTTTACAACTAACAGTTTTGTAAAAAAAGAGGCAATTTCAGAACTAGAAACCCATGAGCACAAACATTCACAGACAGTTTATAATTCTGTACCATAAATAGCTGGTCCATAATTCATTGACAAAAAGTTAATGAGAATATTTGTAACTAATACCCATAAGAAAGATAAGGGATGGTATAATGTGGCTTATACTTTCCTACAATACTTTTCAAGGACAGCAGGGAAAGGCTCCTGACAGCAAAAAGCAACAAGAAATATTGCACTGACCTAACAATTTCCTACAATCCCATCAAAGTAATCCATGTGTAGAGATATTAAAGAACAATTTGTCCCAACTGACAATTTCCAAACAACTAGATGTCTTTTAATTGCTGGCATCATTAACCCTAATAGTATAATTGTATAGCTCCAAATAATAATAATAGTAATATAATTTCTTCTCACTTCCAAATTGTTCAGCAAAAACATGATGCACAGAATAAATTCTAAAAAGGAAGAGAAAAGGAAAAAAAAGTTTCTAACAGATAAGAACAAGAACTTCATCGGTTTTATCTGTCAGCTCACAAGCTTTAAGGAATATCTTCACGTAAAGTTCCTTAGACAAGCAATAAATATTAATAATTGCCAACCACCTATAGGTTTTAAGTGACCTTTTCAAACAACATGTCAGCTCTCCCCATTCTGAGGACACACTGTGGAGCACAGCATAAAACCAGCGTTGTCCTGAATGATTCATTCCAGTGGAAACAGGTTTCAGCAATGCTACCTGCTACAGTAACCTCTGCTGAAGACTTGCTGACATACTCTTTCATTGACAAGTTTAACTATGCATGCAGAAGAAAGGAGGAAGGTTCTCTCTCCCCAAACAGACCAAAAGGCCTTTCCCATCTAGTCTGGAGTTCCTGAGACACTCAGGGTTGGATACTGGTCACCCCAAATTGTCTCTGCATTCAAGAGAGAAGGGAAGACATCTCTAAAAGGCAATTCATATTTAATGTTCTCAGTGGCCCTCTGGGGCTAATAGTCTGTACCTAGCTGGTGGTGAGATGCATTTGGATTAAAATTATCTACTATGTTTTATACAGAACAGCACATGTGAGGTGAAAGGAAAACTCCTTTTGTCAGATAAATCTAACAAAAAATTGTAAATAGCTTGTATTAGAAATAATTCTAAATAATTCTACTATACACAACCTAATTATTATTCTACTGGTTTTGGCATAGTCATGTTCATGGAAAGAGAAGGCCCCAACAGATCACTTCATTCTGCATTATGGAGCATAATGTAGCAAATGTCTGATTCAGGACATGAACCTCTGGGTAAGGAGCACTGGCCTTCAAGGGGAGGCAGTTGCTCAGTGTTTCAATACATGCATAAGTGCTGCATTAAACATAAACCCCATGCTATGCTGTTCTCTGTGTCAGTGAAAAACACAAATATATAATCTGAATAATAATCTTTGAGAGAAAACATCACTAGAAAGCAAGGAAAGAGGAAGAACAGCCTCCTGGATAATGCAGGAAGCTTGTCCTCATCTCTGCTCCTGTTTTCGTCATTGCTAAACTCTTCCAGTTGTCCTTTGCCAGCTTTTTCATCATCTTTTGACTCTTTCCTCACACATAAAACAGGGAAAATAATTCTCAGCTCCTTTAGGTAGTGCTTTGAGATGCATTGATAAAAAGCTAATCACTACAATGAGGCTTCTACAGTATTTATAATTGTCCTGGAAGGTATTAAAGTACACAAAGAGTCCTCACATTTTGAACTGTAAAATATGCTTGGCAAAAAGAATTATTTAATGAAAGTGTAATTTCCTAAACATTAGAAATTCAACAAAGTGGGAAGCTTACAAAATTTCTGATACTTGTACCTTCAATTCTGCATTAAGTACACTGATTTTTCAGAGAGGAGCCACATCCAACAGCAGTGAACACTTTCTTTAGATTCTATATTCTGGATGAGAAGTACTGTTATACTATTATACATATAATGTATGTATACTGTTACACTATACTGTTGCCTGAAAATGTATTTCCAGGGAAGAGTGCAGTGCTTGAAGCCCTCATCAATTCATATAAAATTCTTCTACTGCTGTTTCTGAGTTTGGTCTGACCCATGCTGGGGTTTCTGCATCTACCTCCTTCTGCTGCACTACAGCAGGCAACAGCTAATCTCCACAAACCTTTCTCCCCTGGAGTATAATGTGATCAGTAAAACCTAGATAGGCCCTGGTGTACCTCCAGATAGGCTATTTTATTTCTTGGCACCAAGTCACTCAGCTTCAAATTCAGCCATGGATATACTTAATGCCCTAAAAAGAAAAGTTATAGAGTGGTCGGAGAACAGTTGTATGCACAAACTCTAGTACTTTTTAAATCTAGCACTTCTGTTGAATATTGCATTTTCATCCTCACTCTATGCTCAGAGTTGATGCTTACATAAGAATACCATAATGTGGGACAGATCTATCAAAAATCAAGAGGATTTGATTCTTGCCGTTGCATACACACATGTACTCTGACTTAAAAATGAAATAAGACAAAACAAAACTAAAACTTGATTAACAGATGTTTCCATAAAGGCTCAGCTCAAGCAAAGCTATCTCCAGTGCACAATGAATATTCTTGTTAAAAGGGACATTTAAACATTGTGGCTCTCTAGAGCAGCCTTGTTGAGATCTATGTGGCAGGAGTGTTATGCATGATACTCCCAACAGAACAGTTGAATGCTTGAGATATTCCATAGACAACCAGCAGCAATCTTGTCATCAATCATCTCCAAATTTTATCCAATCCACTCTCATAAACTGTTACTTAATATGACACTGTCTGGAGAGGCTTCTAGGAGAGCTCCTGCTTCTAAACAGGCAAAGGAAAAAAGAGCTGTTTCTAATCTTTCATGCTAAGAAAACAAGATTCAACTAATAAAACACAATTAGTAAATCAGTTTAGTGTAGTGAAATACAGCCAAGCCTGCTGCCTAAATTTTATTTTTTGCATTTTGTTAATGCCAACTTTTGTCTTTCTCTTGCTCATTTGTAAATTCCAAATTATTCTCTTTTTAGCTGCATGGCTTAGGTATATTATTAGGACATGGACATTGGAACACAGATAAGAGTTCCTCTGTAAAACACTCTGTAAAGCTGAGGCAGATTGTGTTTTTGCTTTTGCCACTAAAAACTTCTTCTGCCTTAATCTTCTCTGTAGACATCCTTAAGGCTGTGTACAAGAAGAAAATCATCAAAGAGAAACATGCAGATTGGCTCTTATAAAATGCTGGTATCAGCAGAGCACAGGCTTTTGTACACAGAGGTGACATTTTCATCCATTAATACCTCAACCAAGTATTATTGCTTTTTGTCACCTATAAAATTATGTCTTATTTTTAGGCTGCAGACTAGCAGTCTACATATTGGGAGATGGCTGTCTATACTGTATTTGCTACGTGCTGCATAGCAAAACAGTTGACATTTCTTAGGAACAAGCCACCACACTCACAGAGCTTCATGGTACATTTGATATTCAGAGATGTTCTTCATTATTTTGTGACAGCTGTTGCCAAGTTTTGCTTCAGAATGCACTGTAAGAGTGAAAGCATACTGAGATCAAAGGTAAGCTTTATAAAAAAAGACTGCTGTAGAAAAGTTAGAAGAGGAAAAAGTTTGCTACTAAAATCACATAAGACTGCAGGACCAGATAACTGAATTTCCCCTTAAACAAGCTCATTCCCCCCGAGATGAAGATGAACTAGAAAACTGACTTCTTGGGACCTCTGAATTGAAAAAGATTCTTCATTCTGCATGTGATCACGCAGAAGGAACTCTGTAGGGATAGTCATGATCAAAAATATCTGCTTTGTGAAAATGAAGGTGATACCATATGTTAAGAACATATTTCTGACACTTACAATGAACAATGAGCAATTCTGCTGTTGATGTACTTTAAGAAGCTGCTAAAGACTATGACTTTAAAAGGGAGGTGACAAACAAGATTAAACATTGAGGAAAAAATCTGTACACTTCCAGGAGCTCTCTCTTAATTTGATAAAAGGTCAGGAACAGTTTAGTTTCTCTCCAAATCACAGCAACAGATGATTTGATTGGGACAAGAGTAATCCCAAGAACCATGTCTTTAGCCTTTGGGTCTTGTGTTCGCTCAATAAAGCTAGGAAGAGTTGTTCCACACACTCTTCAGACAGGCCTAAATAATTGTGCCCTTCTGCAAAGCTCTTACGAGGAATCAGCTGCAATTCATGAGACCAAGGCACTCACAGCAGTTCAATCAGTGTGTTACTGACTGACACTTCTCTTGACTTTTGCCCTTATAACTAGAGTTTCCCAACTTCTTTTCTCCTCTGGCACATTTACCAGTTTATAGATACATGCATACACACTTAAACGCTTGTGAAAAAGTACAGTTTAGATTTTGATACTTAGTGGCTCAAAGCATTCTGCAAGGACAAGGTAAGTTTTTTGTAGGCTTCCTCACCTAAGCCCACCAGATGGCCACGTTATCCAGCTGGCTGCATTGTTCCTCTGTGACACAGAAAGAGAGGACTGATAAAATGAATATGGAAAATGATGATGAAAGAAGAGTTAAAGGGAAAAAGGAGGCTTACTGCTCCAAGTTGTGTCCAAGAAGAAGCTATTACACCCATTTGCCTGCAATCACTTACAGTGTTATAAACTTCACAGTTGTGATGTGGCTTGGTGGTCTCACTCTCTGTCAGCATTGTCCAGAACTTCAGGGAAGGTACATCACTTCCCCTCATCCAAGCTAGTGTGCCAGTAAAGGGCAAACAGCTCATGGTCCCAGAAGGGTACTATGATCTTTTTGAAAGAAGTATCTGTCTACTCCTAAGGAAATACTGGAATTTCCCAAAAGATGTATTAACTACTTATGTCTAGCTTACTGTATTCACCTAAAAGCTTATTATATTCAGCTCACAAGTTCCTTCTCCCCTCTCAACAAAATATACCTACATGCCCTGAGGTGTTTTATAAACAACAAACTGTTTGCAACAAAACGCAGTGTCCCTTCTAAGTAAGTCTCAGCAAAATACCAGTCAACTCTCAAAATCAGTGAAGCCCCATCAAATGCAGTCAGCATGAAGGAATCTCAGTGGTCTTCAGTAACTAGAAGAGGTTTCTTTCTTGTAAAGGGCAACAGGTCACTAACATGGTAAATTCTAGAACTTAACAAGAACGAATTGCACTGAAAATTATGGCTCAAGTAGCAGTTAGACTCCGTAAGAAAAATGCTAGTAGGTCTAACAGTATGCATAAAAATTTCTCTGTCCAATGTTCAAAGGATTCCTATAAAAGCATCTGCCAACCCCTGGAGCTCAGATCATTTAGAGGAATAATGCAAGTGCACATCCTCTTTTTAAATTCAGTTTACACATTCAGTCCAGTCTTCTGCTTCTATTATCTGATAGGAAATACATCTAAGCCAAAAGGAAAGAATTCACTTTTACGGGACAGTGTGATCTTACTTGGTTTAAAAGCTTCTGATCTATAAAGGACATGATAACAAAACACACAATGTAGTTCCTGTTTACTTAATGCACTATTTCCCCAGGAATTCTGGTACTGTCATAAATATAACTTCTTGCTTTTATTCCTTTAGAGATATTTCCCTTTTTCAGTAATTCTAACAGAACTAAATTGTTAACATAAATTTTGCCTTCTTTCCACTAACGTTACCAATCAAACCTATGGGATAGCAAGCAGTGTCAATGCCGTTAAAAGCACTGTTCCTCTAATAACTCAGTGTGGATGGCACTTTTGTCTTTTGAAAGAGGCTGAAAAATACACTGTTCAGGGAAGAAATATCTGGCATATTGGCACCTTTGTGTATCAGACATAAAAACTCATTCCATTTTTATGGTCACTGCCAGTTTGACAGGTAGAGCAGAGGGCCAGCCACCTCCTCTGCACCTTTCCCCACTGTGGGGATCCACAAGTTCCCCTGGCCACCAAGCTGCAGCAGGGAGGATGGGGCTTGCTTGGGAGGCACAGATGAGACACTGCTTTTTAGAGCTTTTGCACTCAATCTCTCTTCGATGTCTGCTCTCCGTTGTGAAGCTGGCTCAGGAAAGGACACATCTCTACCTGGTGTCCTGTTAGATGTGAATCTTCATCAGGAAACCTCTATGGTTATGAATTATCTTGTCCACTGTCCTTCTGGAGGTAATGTTTCCTCAGGTGGTCCAAGCCCTAGCCACCAGCACCAACCCACACCTGAATTCCACAACAGTACCTTGAGCTTGGATTCTTCTGAGGGCTCAGTGAGAAAGGAATAAGCCCTACTTCTTCCCCTGCAGCTGAGCACATCAAACAGATTAAAGCCACTGGATTGTCAAGCACTGGAACAGACTGCCCAGGGCAGTTATCACTGCTGCAAGTATTTAAAACATGCGTAGCTGTGGTGCTTAGGAATGTGGTTCAGTGGTGCTGGCTTTTCCTGTTTCTTCCCTCATCATTCCCTGCAACTGAAGGACAGAAGAGAGCCTACGCTCCTGGTCCCAGTTGTCCCAACACCCTGAGGTCTCTCTTGATTGCCCCTGGGATTCTTGTTTCAATTTCATTGCTGCCAACCTGAAAAACCAGTAATGGACAATGATCTGAAGGCTGGATCAGGGTGAAAAGCTTTCTCTTCACATCTTCAACCCAAGCCCCAAAGGAGGCAGCAGATTTCTCTAAGAAATGGACCCAGGCTGCACACTGGGGTTCCCCTCAGGAGATAGTCTCCTATGACAATGACCTGTCTTTTCTGCTTTATGGAAGCAGTTTTGATGCAGGTGACTTAACCTCAGTGGCACGGCCATGATGGATGAACCACTGCCCTCACCACTGTTTAATTCCACTGGCACAACCTTGTACCTATAGTTTTGGGGTGATGTAGGGGAGCCACAGGGGAGATGTGCCTCCTGCACTGAGCAGGAAGTTGTCACCACTGCCCCCAGTCCCTTGAGCTCAGCAGAGAGAGGATAAGGAATCCTCCATATCGTGCATTCTGTCTGCCTGTTGGGCGTGTCTCAGGAAAGGTAAGGTGCAATTCCAGTAGCCCATTTTTCTCTCATGTTCCTTGATAATCCTCAACCCCAGGGGCTTCTTCTTTAAACATGGGAGGGGCTTGGCCTCCACTGCTCTGGCCCTATCCAGGTCTTGTCAGCTGCTGTCACATGAGCTGCAAGCTCCTGGTGGGTCTCTCAGCTTCTGCCAGAAGAGAGGTCTTCTCTTCCTCAGAGGTTCAGGAACCCACCAGAGAGCATTTTGCTGTGGATTGTGCCATAACTGGGACCGTTCACTTCAGCAGTGCTAGACTAACACTTGGACTTGTTGATCCTAAAGGGTTTATCCAGCCTCAATGGTTCTATGATTCTAAGTCCAGCTGTGCAATTTTCTGTTTATTTCTTGAGTGCACTTGGCACCATTTAAGTTACACCTTGGCAGAAGCACTTGGATGGATGCTGTCACTCCCACCACCCCAAAGGAGCAAAGGAAGGCTGAATGGCAGCAGCATATGAATGACAGAGTTTAGAACCACTAACAAACTGCATCAAAACTCCTGGGAGAAAGTCTAGGAATCCTCAACAGAAATTTAGGAAGTGGCATCACAAGGCCACTTTTTTTCATCTGGAGAGCAAAGACAACAGAAGAAATAAGAACAACCACACTGTATCTTTTTCTATCTGACTAGAGGTCACACTGCTTTTCCTAACTTTTAGACAAAATAGTGTGTAATGTCTGAAACCTGCATGAAAGTTCTTATCTACTTGTTTGAAAATCTGAAAAAAAAAAAAATTGTTACTATACGGAACTGACAGTTTTTTTAACCGACCTTTTTCTAGGAAGGAAAACAATTTTAATGCCTCTCCAAAATATTAAGATAGTTTTTCCACCTTTTTATCACAGGCAAAAATCCCTAACTCCTGTGTCAGTGTGCTCAAACCTATGCTCAAACCTACAGCTATCCAGTGTTTTATCTAAGAGGTTTGTTTCTTCACAGTAGACACACTCCTTACAACAGGTATAATTTCCTAAGACTTTACTTACTTCTGAGTCCTAAACAATATTTTTAGCAGAAGTTCACATACTTGTTTTCATTGATTGTGCTACAAACTACAGATTCATGTTGCTTCCTGTGAATTCCTCCACTCCAAAAAAACCCAGTAGGAATTAAGAGCCTACCGTGGATGGGGCAGAGGGGGACTGGAGTATGTTCCTCCAAAAGAGTTTAATTGCCTGGAAGAGGTCACAAGGAGAAATGGCTTTTCCTCCAGCTCAGGGGTCCAAATACCAACCACCAAAGTGGTGAGAAGGCAGAGCTTAAAATTCTCATTTAGTTCCCTACATGAAGTCTCCTTATCCTCAACTTGAGAAGAGCAAGATGAATTTCACTGATGGAGAATTTCAGGACAGTGCTTGATACATACTGACTTTATAATTAAAAATATACAACTGAAGGAAAGATGGTCATAAAATGTTGCCTAGGGCTACATCTAATACATGATGTTGTTTTAGTTTCCTCCTTACATTATATTTTTATCATCAACCCAGGGAGTTCATTAAATCTGTAAAGCTGTTGGAGGTTATCTGACAGCAGATTGTATTACTAGAGAGAACTATCGATCCAGGGTACTCAGTCTCATTACAGCACACTTCCAGAAAGCTTGCAAGAGGCAGCAATCTGTTGCTTCTGCACTGACTACAGTTATTTCTCATGGATGGAATAATGAAATGTTTTCTGATGTATAATCATGACAGATTTTATCTGGAATGAGTAAAACAAGTAAAAGTCAGTCATAAAATATAGCATGGCTGGAATCAAAGGAAGTAAACTCCTCTGCTCTTCCATCAGATTGACAAATAACTAACATATTGTGCAGCTCCTTGTACATGACATTAAATCTCAATCAGTTGTTTTCCTACTGTGAAATTAAAATGGAATTATTTATCTGGAATATCAAAAAGAACACAGCATCATGAACTCTAGTCTTGTTTTGATGCACTATCTTTTCCAATAAACACTAAAAAACGCCAAATGAACTCCCTTATCATTGAAAATGCAATATATGAAATCTTCAGCAGCACAGGAAATCACCACTTGCATTTCTAAAATAATTATTAAACATGGTTTACATCACACCATAATGCTTGTAACTGGGATTCATTAGTTTGAAATTTGTGAGGAGGAACTCAGCTTAAGTACATCTGCAACCCAAAGGAACAGAGGAACCCTTTCAGCAAGTTTTACATAATCAAATACCAAATTATATGTACCAGTTTATGGTACTATATTGACAGCTGGCAGTACTATATTCCTCTAAAGCAGTGATATGGCAATTTCAGTTCTCTCAATTTAATCAAATTTCAGTATTTGGGGCTGAGGTTTTCAAAGACTAATATATGCCTTTTTTTTTTCCCTCTGGGAAAGTCAGTGTTAGAAAAATTAAAAAAAAAAAAAAATTTAAAAAACTCTTCTCTGTATTACCCAGTTGATATGTAAGAATTTACAATCACTTTATGGAACAGCCTGAACGTGATTATGCTTTGGAACAGCAAAACACAGCTTAGCTGCTACCCTAGTGCCAGGAGCACATGCACACCGAGGTGTTACCCAAATGTGGCCATATTATACCACTTCCATAAAACAGTTCATACATGTTGATCCATGCAGGACTAGCTACCTAGGGGAGGGAAGGGCAGTGGCAGAAAAAGGTCAAGAAAAGCCTGGGAGCACACTCCCACACGGAATTTAAGATTTAGGGACCTCACAGCAGTGCTCTGCTGGCAGGAGAGAGAGCTGGGTGAGAAACTGCCAGTTCCTCAGCCTGGCTGCTGCTCTGCTCTCTCACCTGCTGCCTCACAACCTGCAAAGGTCTGCTCCATGCTGTGGATGTAAAGGAGTCTCCTGCACAGCACTTGTGTGAAATAGTTCACATGAAATGCTGTATCTTGGCACCTCATCCCACCTTTTCCCTACCCTCCACCTGGGACACTTCTAAATATTTAAATTAAAAATGCTAAGATGGCACAGTACAGCTGGTGGATGAAGAATTCTGTATGTAACAGCTCATTCACCTCATAACAAAGTTTTTGTCATTATGCACTTTCCCAGTATAATTACAAAACACACTTGTGTCAGGGTGAGTAAACATAATAGGCACTTATCACTCCAGAATGTGGATTATAAATCACATACATGAAAGAAGGAAATTAAACCAACATGGAACTGCTTTACTTCTGGCAATCCTTGATTTCCACATGCTTAATTTGATGCAGCAACACTCTTCTGAAAACAGGTTTTTTTGCATGTCTACCTGTTCCACTATTACCATGTACATTGTACTTTCACTGCATCCTCTAAATGTCTGTTCAGTATTGGAGTGCTGCTTAGAAATAAATGAAAAAATGTTATTTCACCTGGAAAAGGATACCCTATAGATGGACTGCATGAAAGGAGTAAAAATGCAGCAGAAGATGCTCCATATGAGCTTGTGGCATCAACAAGCAGGAAGGAACAGGAACTGTGTACCTGGGCTAGGGCTTGAGCTCCAGTCACATCACTTCTTATGGTTAGAACACACAAAACCTCCCCTCTCCTTTTACTGAGGGGAGCCCACAATAGAGACCTTCCAAGCAGAGTTCCTTCATCCAATTACTTTGCTTTATGAAATGCAAAGAGGTAATAATCTAAGACCTTTTCACCTCTATCAAATTTTTTACAGCAGATTCACTGAAGAAAAACAGCAGACAGATATGGTACAATCACATAACCTAGAAAACACTTTGCAAAAGTGCTGTTGAGAGCTGAACAGAACATAACCAGCAATCAATAACCCAAATGCTAGAATGTGACAAGCAAAAGACAAGAAAATCTGACATGAAAGACAGCTTGTTGAAAACACTGCACATATATAATGTACAGCATGGTCAGTTCTATAATTAGAGAAGCACAGAAACTTCCTTTATAAAGGTGTCCTTAAATGTTACCAAATAATTTCACAAACAGCTTCTTGATATTTTTGCACAGAGTGGTTTCAGAGTTTAGATCACTACCTCAGAACCTTATTTCTGAAAACTTGACCTCAAACCCAGTGCCTGCTTCCCAGTGGACTTTAAAATTGACTGAAGCACAAAAAATTTCTATCCGGTCTCCTACTGGTAATAAAGCAAAAGCGAGTTACACAGTACATTTCTTTGTGCCATTAAAAGTGTCCATCCCTTCCATAAACTCTGGACTGACATTTTAAGTTTTTATTTTCTTCTTTGGAATGTAGTGTCTTTGTTTATTAGAGACCACACAAAATAAAGGAAAGTTCCTTTCTCCAACAATAATGAATGATACAGTGTCTCTGTTCTCTGAAAAACCGCAAGTAAGTTGGAGTGAGTGCAGAAGTACCTCAGACAATGCAACAAAAATATGAAATATAGCACTGAGTTGGATAAATGAAGCAACAATTAGGAGAAAGACAACTTTCCCTCTAACCATCCCATGGGTGGGAACAATATTAGAACATCATATATAGCATTCTACCATTTGCCTTTTACAAGAATTAAAAGTGGAGAACCTATGTAAAACTTCACTGAGAGCTGGAAAAAATTGTTATGGTGAAGGACTTCAGAAGTTAAAACTGTTTAGATTTCAAAATAAGACCAAGAAGAGATTTGATTACAGCAAAGCTCTACCTTTTCAGGGAGAAAACACCAATATTAAAGGCCTATTTAACCTAATAGGGAATGACTTAACAAGAACCAATGACGAGAAGCTGAAGCTAGATAAATTTAAATGAGAATTAATGCCTCTACTTCTAGCAGAGAAGGTGATTAACCTTTGAAACAAACTACCAGAGGAAGTGCCAATTACTCCATTTATTGAAATTTCAGATGAAGGCTGTGATGACTTTCTGGAAAATATCTTTCGGTCAAAGAGGTCATCGGGTTCCACATACAAAGCTTTTCCTTGAGAGTGAAATTTACTTTACTTCTTGAATGCCAGCATTACAGCTGTCACACATCCACATCCACTCACACACGCATACACATCAACACCTTCACTTTTTTAAGACTCCAGCTCTTTCCAAAGTTAGAAAAGCTCCAGTATGCTCTATAACGAGACTAAAGAAGCCAAGGCTAAATATTGCTCCTTTTCCCTTCTCTTTCCACATTCAAAGTAAGGCAGGATACAGCTCCCATTTAGCATTTTCACTTGGAGGGGACATTTCTGCACTCCCAATACAAAGAGCACATGCTCTTGGTGGATCACATACTGCTCTTTGATCCCAGCCCCATTCAGCCACACACCTCACTAATGCATAACTAAGCTCTCATTACAACAGGTGGAAAGCTACTCAGTGGTGTCAGTCACACAAACTGCCCCACTGCCCAAACTCTTAAAGATGTCTCCAAATGGGCACTCCTCTCCACCTGGAAGAGGCTGGGGGTGACAGTATAGGGTTAAAAGCTTTTAATCATGGAGTATTCAGAGGGAGAAAAGGGGGTTAGCCCTTACAGTACGTTTTGTGATTTCAGGCTTAGTAGGTCAGGTGAAACTCACCTGGGTAGGCACAGTAAGTGGGGTAATTATTAGCTGCAGCTGTGTGACTATTCTTACCATGATTTATGAAGTGATTGTATATGATCATAACCATAACAAGAACCATGTTTGAGAGAATCACGGTTGGGTGAAAATCAATGTAGAATGATGAAACAATGTAGTTTAATGATTAAACTTTTACTTATGTAATTGTGGAGAATATAAGGTAGTCTTTCTGTCGGGTAAGGCAGAGCTTGATCTGGGTTAGTAAACCCCTAGCTCTCTGGGCCCAAAATAAAAGCATCCCATATAATCACATCAGTGATTATGTGTGTGTCTGTCTCTCGACGCTAACAGGGGTGGTTTAAGAATTACAACAGTGCTCACCAGGGTGATGGTAAATGTTGCAGCCTCACTCCTCCAATCTGCCACAAGACCCAGAAGGACATGTGTTAAGTCATGTGTTTTCAAAAGTGTTCCATTAAACGATGTATAGAGGGTTTCACTCTTGTATTACCACTGCATCACAGGAAATGACATCGTAATAAACTTATCTGTGTTTCCTAACAGGATGATTAACTGATTTTCTATTTTAGAAGAAGGTGGCATCCTACTTCAGGTGCGTATTTTATTACACTGTCATTGTAACCTCACTGAGAACAGTCTCCACATTTTAATGCACAGAGATTGCTGATTAATACAAACCAGATACATCAATACACTGCAGTCACTACACTGCATCTGACCCATCCTGATCCTTTTACTTTGTTTTCTTGTGCTCCAGAGCCCAGAAAAGCTCTTCCCCCTACTTTCCTCTGCTCTTTTACTACAGAATCATAGAAAGGTTTGGGTTGGAAGGGACCTTGAAGATCATCTAGTTCCAACCTCCCTGCCATGGACGGAGACACCTTCCACTAGACCAGGTAGCTCAGAGCCCCCATCCAGCCTGGCCTTGAACACTGCCAGGGATGGGACATCCACAAATTCTGTGGGCAACCTGCTCCAGTGTCTCACCATCCTATTCCACCCTAAAGTCATCCTTTTCTCACTTAGAGAGGTTTGTTCTGTGAAGTTCATGTGAGGGAAAGAAAACTGTTAGATGACCCATTGCTGATTATTCTCGCTATCTGCTGTTTACTTGAGTGATTTTTACAGTAAATTGGTATAAGACTGGCAACGGAGATTTCACCACCAGCCACATCTCTTCTCTTCTACAAGACACTGCACATGGCTCACAAAGTTGTGATGAGCCAGCCCAAGTGTATTTATTTCAAAGGCATCCATTCACTGCTTGATTTTCTACTGCTGGCTGTGGCTGCATTCAAAAAGTGCAAGCTTCTCATGAACTATTTCTGACTGCAGTGATATCCTTTGTATTTCAAAGGCGGGGGGGAGGGTATTGTCATTCCACAAATCACACAAAATATTCTTATCTTACTCACTGCAAAATGATTCCGAAAAAACCTCTTAAGTTTCTCTTTGTTTTATGCTCATCTTAGTGCAGTATGCTTTCCTCTAATTTGGCTCAGGCTTTTCAAATGAACTGTGGCAGACGATTTTGCCAGGGTTAAAAAAACCACTTACCTGATCTGTCACAGGCAGTCTTAAAGACAGATCAGCTAAGTCTGTCTAAGTAGTGCCTCCCACCCAAATATTTAAATAGCAAGTTGTTTAATATGCTATAATAAAAACCTGTCTGATCCTGACAGCTCCAAATTTTGCAAAGTAGGATGCAGCTGATGGAAAAATAAGGATTAGGCCAAACTGTTTTGTCATTCCAGCATCAAATGACTGCACTACAGTTTTTACATGACCCATAACCCAGAAATAGCAATGCAAACTCAACCTCCCTTGCGACACAGGTGACTCATTGCATCTCCAAAAATCAAATCATAATGTATCCTCTACATATCATAATGTATCTTCTGCCAGGTTTGAGTAAGTTTTCAAGGTGTTGCCTTTAGAAACACTTTACATATTCTTTGAGGTATTTATGACCACATCGATATTTCCTGCATGTATAAAAGGGAATACTGCTGGCAGGAATACCAAAATTGAGTATTTAAGTGTATTCATTCACAAAGCCTTCTTCAGCTTGGCTAAAACATCAAAACACTGCTTGCCTTGTTGTCAAAACCAATTTCTTTCAAATTTTCTGCGTATAACCAAAGAGTCAGTTCCAAGTGGCCCTCTCTTACACCACCAGAACTCTGATGAGTGGGTAAGGGACAGCTCACCAAAACAGCTCCTTTCTTATCCACACACCCAGCCAGAAGCAAACCCAGAAACATATTTCTCTGGGATCTCACCACCTCCTTCAAAGCTACAGCTCGAATAGGGTGTTCATTGAACATTCCCTAACAGGAGACCTCTATTCAAAAATTCCAGTGTAAAAATTTCAAATTATTTTTGTGAAGTTGCCAGTTTTAAAGAGGCTCCTGAAAGAAAATTCAGACTCCCCAGTCTGCTGGATTCTTGTATCCAGCTGGCTCACAGTCCTACATGACTATCCTGGCATATGCATGGTTTTTCACTATGCATTATCTTAAATTACCTAAAACTCTAAATATCTCACCTACAATCAAAAGATGTCCTGAATGACCATTTCTGCATCTGCAGGAACAGTTCCTACTGCTCATGGACAAGTGTCCTGTCGAAGTACAATCTGTAACTGTAAAAGAGCAAAGAGACTTCCTCAAAAATCTGCTCAGCCCAGCAGGACTGATAGGGAAGGGATTGTGTATTAAGCAGAGTAGGGTAGCAGCTTAATTTCTGTCCTCTCAAACCTGTTTCAAAAAGGATAAAAAAAAAAATCTCGCCTGAAGGGTTGGTGTCATCACCTCAATTCAGAAACAAGGGAACAAACCCAGGAGATGTCAAGGGATCTAACGAGATTGTGTTACATGTTTTTATGCATTAAGCATTCTTCCTAGTTATACTAACAGAAAATACAGCAAGGATATAAAAATATGCATTTTGTCCATATGAATGTAAGCCAGACCAGAAGCCAGGTTCTCAGATTTATAATCCTGCCATCACTGAAATAAACTGATGACAGAATACAAAAACAAACAAACAAAAAAAATCATAGTTTTCAGTATACCTCCTCACCTTCAAAGTGCACCTTTTATGATGAGGTGCATTAAAAACGAGAGAATGTGCTTCTCTTTTTAAAGTACTAAAGCCCAGGGAAAAAACCCCATCAAGATTTAGAGGAACCACTGATAAATAAATGATAATTCAGCACTACAATTTTTAGGATGCATGGTTTTTTTATTAAAATCAGCCTTCAAGCACCAAAATGAGAAATCACAGGAAATTAGACCTGTGTTTCTGCTGCACTGCTATGGCTCTGAAAATACAGGGCCCCTGCTGATTTACAACACTGGCACTGTCGATTCCACCAACTGACTACTCACAGGCTCTGCTGCTGGTTTGAAATAGTGCTGAACTTTGGCCAGTGCAGGAGTTTGATTATGGAGGCAATGTCTCCTCGTCCTCTTCATTATGCTGATAAAACAGCAGCTAGCACTTCACATTAGGCCGAGCTTCTAGTTTAATTACAGGATTTTTACTAAAGCTTGTCTTTTGGTGTCACTTCAGGAAATGTGGGGTCTGCATGTGTAATGTAAAAACAACTAATTGATTCTGTACCACTGTGCCTGCATCACTACTTGCAATAGATTATGGCTCCTGGTATTTAAAGTGTGGAGAAGTAATATAGTGATAATCCACTTGCTATGTAAGTAAATATTCGGTATGACGAAAGGCCGTTTCCTGAATGGTAATGCAAACACTGAATTAATTTATTTTATTGTTTTAGATAAAACTTTATATTAAATATACAGAAGTTTGATATGAAGAATATTTAGAAAAAATGGCTATCTATAGATGGTGACAGATTACTCAAGTTTCATAACTGAGTCAAATGCTGAATTTAATCTATACGTGATTGTGATGGCAAAGTCAGATTCATGAACGTTATTAGAAGCAGATCTGCTAGGAATAAAAACCCAATTCCTAACTAGAAACAGGCAGTACCTCATATGAGTGCTGAAAACTTTATCAGAGATCAGAAAGAAATAAAAACACAGCAATGCACTAAATTCACTCATGGACCATTGCATTCTCATAAAGCATTAATGAAGGTCACACTACAAAGAGTTCAAAAATTAAGTGATTTCTGTTTTCTTTTCAGGCATCCGCCATTTTCAGGAACTAGTTTTCATTTCCCTCATCAGGCCCCCATGGGGTAATCTTGCTTACTTAGGATATCTGTAGACACACCCATCAAAGAAGCCAAAGAAGTGCCTTCAGGGTTACAAGTCATATGATGATTTTGGATGCCTAATGACACAATTTTGGACACAATGAATTGTGCCCTAAAATTTTGCATTGCTGTTCACGGACTATAAAAGAAGAGCCCAGACAAATAACTAGAGCAGAATCTGCAGTTACAGAATCACGGAATATTCTGAGTTGGAAGGGATCCGTAAGGATCAGCGAATCCAGCTCTCACATGGATGGTCCATACAGGGATCAAACCCACAACTTGGCATTATTAGCACCATGCTCTGACCAACTGAGCAGGCCTCAGGGTCAGATGAATCCCACTCTCAGTATCACTGCACCTACTCAAGCCCAGAAACCTGGATGCACAAATCTCCTACAAAGAAGACAAATATTTTCAGGTATAAACACAGAACTTCTTTCCCAATCGTACTACTTCCAATGTAACACAGTTAAGAGGCCTGCCACAGCAAAATACACTGCACAACCAGGAGGCACCTCCATGTGACAGAGATAGTGTCTTTCTCCTCTGATGAGCGGGCATAAATGCTGTGCAGCAAACAGCAACTTGAGCTCCTTTACCCTCAGGTTGAATGGTATAATCTCTTTACTGCTTTACAAGCAGTGCCACACATCAAACCCTCTGTTTGTGCTATCGCGGCTCTAAACTTGCTGATGGATTTATTCAGCCTCCATTCCCCACTCCATGGGGGATCACTATCACCTCAGCCAACATTTCTAGTACGAAAAACCAATCTATCCCAGAGAATTACTGATCTAAGCACCCTTTCTACAAATTACCAGTTCTGTTTTCTAAAGTGACCATCCATACAGATAATGAATGTCCTGATATCAATAGCAACATTCAGCAGCAGGTCTGAGGTCTAATTCAGTCCTCCCTTTCCTAAATGGGACCCAAATCTGCCCAGCTACTACTGTATGTAAAGCTGTAATTGTCCAAGAAGCCTTGTGAAAAATTACTTCTTTTCAGAGGGGGACTAATAAGTGGCCATTAAAAAACTAAGCAAAGCAAAAAAAAAAAAAAACCCAAACAAAAATTGGATATACTTTTGCAGAATTTTTGGGGAAAAGAAAAAGAGTAAAAAACAATTCAAAGGAGAAAGGCAGCACTTCACTTCTCCTCACCCCCGCAGCTTGTCCCATGCTTCAGTGGGCTCAGTAGAGGCTGCTGCATCACCAGCATGCAGGATCATCACTTGAATGGGAGCCAGCCAGCCATGGCAAGGGTAGACTCATGGGCACTAAGCAGAAGAAAAAGTCAGTTTGGAGGTAATTACATGCTGAATGCCCTTCTTAACCCGCAGCTGTTGGGGGCATTCAGCACATATGGTTAAGGTTGATGAAATTTTTAAAGTCACTGAAATTTATAAGGTTACCTTGGCAGGTCACCCAGCTTGAATTTTTTTCTTGTTAGAGTATGAAACAGCAGAGAGTGAGAGCACACTGTTTACTGATTGTAGAAGGGGAATGCAGTCATGCTGCGTCAGGAACTGCTCAAGGACCAAAACTGAACCAAAACTCCTCAGTGCTCCAGGGAAAACGACTGAGGGAGAAGACAGACAGGAATAATTATCCAATGCTTCCTATAAAGCACCTTTTCACTGCCTTGGCTCTCTCTGTCTCTTTCCCCAACCCCAAAAGAGAGGGAATCATTAATAAAGAAAGATGCTACTTTCCCTTTCTGGCTGCTGCATGCCTGTGGATATGGGTACCTCCTGCAGTGAGTAGGGGAACTTCTTATAGTGCTCAGACTAATTTTTAGCTCAGTGAGGAATTCTGACAATATTTTTTGAAGGAAAAATCCTCAAGAAAGATCACTTCCCCCCCACCAAAGAAACACATTCACAGGAAGGGATTGGCTCAGAGTCTTGACTTGCCATTCCCCTTAGATTTTTGTCACATATTTTATGATCCCAAGTGCGTGGCTTCAAATATAGCTGAAGCAAGTAGCCTTAGAAAGACATTATTTACTTAAAATAGACTGAAATCAGTTGCAGTTTTTATTTTTAGCCAGCTCTTTGGACCATTCCCCACTGTTCCAGAACTGAACCCTTGTCTTTATAAGGAGCCAGGCACTGAAGAGCTGTCAAGACTAAATAAGGCTTTTTGGCTTTGGATGCTGCCAGAATTCCCCCCTTACTTACCAATCCCTCTTCTGCTCTTCTCTGTTAATAGAGGGGCCTCAGCCACAGACTCCAGTTAAAGTAGCCATGACCCTGCTCCAAAAAGTTCACTCTCAAAAAGAGAAAATATATTCTACAAATTTTCTTGCTTTTTATTTTGAGTCAGTCTTTAAAGCTGTGTCTGTCATGTGTCTACAAGCAGGTCTTTGTAAAAACAGACTTGAACAAAACATTATATGAGGCAGTAAGACATTAGCTGAAGAGTGCACAAAGTGAGAAGTCATCTGATTTGGAGGATCTAAAATGATCTTTTCCAACAAAAGGATGAGGCTTTTTAAAATTTATCACTCTGTAGGAAGGCTCCAGTGTTCAGCCCTGTACAATACAAGTTCAGTGTTATTACCGAGTATTTCCATGCAAATCACTGTGGAATTGCATCGGCATTTTCAGAGAACTAATCATGATAAATGTGCTGCAAGCTTCTCTAGTTTTTTAACGAGTAAAAATGTAGATCTGGGTGACTCGGGAGAGGCAATCCTTGGACATTCAAAGTTTGTCTTAAAAGCAATTGTAACAGTAGCACAACCTTATTGAGTCCTTGCTACTAACATTCCTTCATGACCTGATAGTAAATAGACCTGCTCTTTGGAAATCTTATACCTTTTATCTAGAAATTAGTTGCAAATTCTTGGCTGAGTGTGATCATGAAGTACAAAGGTCTAAAGTGAAACACAGCAATCTGCACTTAGGAGATCTGGTCAAAGTACATAAAAATCATCTCTAGAAGCCAGAATTATTGCAGGAGTTCAAGGAAAAAAGAGGCTATGCATATGCACTGATGTTGAGGAATATTTAGTGAAGACTCAAACACATTCATCTTTACATGCAGCTGATCCCAGTGAAAACTTACATGGCGTTACAGACACTTAAAACAGCCACGACCTGGTCAGGTGCCTGGTAAAATGGGTAACTGAAGTATAGTTAAACTGATATGCATGCATACTGTAATCTCAATTACTTGTGTATTTTGGTATAATATAGAACTTGAAAGAATTAAGTGATGCTTTAAGTATAGTAAGAGAAAAATTACCTGTGTAATTTTTCCTTTTGGGAAACCAGACTAATCCGTAGTGCTAATCAGTCTTCCAACAGAGGAAGAACAAAAGTCAACCATAATGGGCAAAGGCAGTCAAGTGTCTCAGCCATCTGAAGGGAGGCAAAAAGATCTTCAACCTTAGGAACAGAAACTGAGTTACAATTTCTGCACATGGAAAACTTCTGACTATGATGGATGTAGGTCATCTCTATGGGATAATGAGCTGAGCCCCCAAGTATTAAGCAGAAAGTAAATGAGAATCACCTTATGTTAATATTTTCTGTGTAAAGATTATTACAAGCCACTCCCCCCATATCCTGACTATCAAGAAAGCAGGCTAATGTAAGTAATATTGAAAAGGAAGCCAGACTTCTGATGTATAAATTGGATGGTGGAGGTTACAACTCTGCTAATTCTGCTGTAGGTTGCTTTATTGCTGGTCTGTATTCTTAAGGAAGAAGGCAACAACAAGTCACTGCTGGGCAGAAGTCACAGTGGTTTCAAGAGACCAGGTAAAGTCCCTTCAAAGCCCTTTCTTCCACAACAGCTACAAGAGCTATGTACTAAGTACTTTAGATTACCACCCCAGAGTAATGATGGTGTTCACCAGCCATGTGCCTTAACACCACATCCTAGTACACGCTGCGAGGTCCAAATCAGACTGCACAAACAGACTAGCTGGGGCTACTAGAAACACTTAGAGTAGATTAATAGATTAGGTGTTGCTATTACTGCATAAAACTAAGAGTAACTAAAAATTCATAGTAATTACACATAGCCAAAACACATAGTCAAGCTTAATTCAAGTGAATCAATAGGGTTTCCTGACTGAAATACTACAAACAGTTATGAGGGACCTGCTCCAGCCTCTATAGCCAGTAAAAGTCTCATGACTTTTACTCACTGACAGGCTTGTTGCTACAAGCCCTCCAAAAGGATTTGGGACCTACATTGTTGTGTTTTGCTGCTAGAAATATCTCCGCTGAAAAAGGAAGAAGACGCCTCATAAGTGAGTGAGTCAACAGGACTGGAAGAAGTTAGCCAATGATTTTGTCTGAGAGGGATCCCGTCAGAAATACCAAAGATAGAGCTGATAGAAACTGGAAAGTCAGAATTTCATTCACACAAACTGGAGCCTAGAGACTAATGGAGCAGGCAAGCTGCATGTGTGACTTCTGTAGTGCCATCACTCTGTGCTGAGACACTGTGCTCACTTGGCCCGAATCCTGTGCCCATGGAAAAGTCGGACTCCAGCGAGTACCGATTTCTGCCAAACAAACAGTTAACACCAAAGCACACATAGTTTAAGTTCTCCCGCTGTTTACAGGTGCTAATTGCAATCACAGGCTTCTTCCTTTCCCAAAGCACTAGCAACAGGTGATGGAAACATTTGTCATAATTATCCTTTCTGAAGAAGCGCAAACAAAATAAAATCACCGCAACACTGGCTGTCTTGAAAAGGTATCAAGATGATCTATCTATATAGAGAATAAAATGAAGCACTGCCCACACTCACAATATAGTCATATTCACTAATCCCACTGGGACACCGCCAGCACCCTTCTCCTTTGAAGAACTGGGCAGAAAGAAACCAAAGGAAAGAGGCAGGCTGAAAACCCCTCCCTGCAGTGATCTCATGTAGAGGCACTATATTTGTGTTGAGTATGAGGAGCTTCAGCAGACCCATATGTTGTTACTATTCCTTTAGCCATCCTTTAACTGTTCAAACTTCACTGCTAGTGTGGGAAGTGTGTGACAGATACACAGTTAGTATTTCCAATAATGACACGAATGAATGACATTCTATTCAAACAGTTTAGACAATGTTAATAAAAATAAAAAAAGCACACTAAAAAAGAAAGGGGAATGTGTGTGTCAAATAAACTACCTGTAGGCTTGAAAGATGGAGGGATAATTTAAAGTGTGCTATTAGAGTAGCAGAATTGAAATGAATGTCAGGCAAGTTTGAGGCTAACATGCTCATTATTCCTTTGATCACAGTGTTTTACAGTATTTAGCGTGTGATGGAGAGCTTTCACTTATTTATGGTAAGAAAAGTAGAGTACAAATTATTAATAGCTCATCTCATTCACTAAGTGTTAAAAAGTAGCAGGAGTGCAATGGCTGCCTAGAAAGCTCTCGTTTAGGAAGTTTTAAATGAAGTTCCACATACAGCCCAAGCTAATTACATACCTTTGAAAGATAATACAGCTTAGTGACACCACTTCAGTGCAATCTCTTAGAAACCTTCCAGTGACACAAAAGGAACTAAGGCAGCATCCCAGCCAATGCTCTGCCATTTCAGTGGTTGTCAAAAGCATCCCAGATTTCCATCCCAACACATACGAGTTCTCAAATTTGATTCCCAAGACAAACCACCCAGAGGAAAGATCAATCTGCTTTTGATGAACCAGAGATGGAATCTTCAAGTAGCCTGTAAACTAGCATAACTAGTAAAGATGTGAAGCTGGCAGAAGGAAGGAGCCAACTGGGAAATAAAAACCAAACCAATCCTACAAAAAAACCACCTCAAAACCAAAGCAAAGGTATGTATCTCTGTAAGATACCTATCCCAGAAGTTCCCTGGGAAGCCTAAACCCTGGAGTAAAAACACACATGTATTTCCTCTACCATTGCCCAGAGGGACTAATTCTACAACTCTAAGTCTCATGAATCAAGCCAGCACCATCCATCTCTGTGTCATCCTGAAGGGCTGATCAGAAAATCTCACTAGGTTAGGAATTGAATGTGAGTTTTGGTAGAGATACCTCAGTCAGTCATTCACTGCACCTCCATACTTAAACTATTCCTGACAAACGCTTGTCGAACCAATTCCTAAAGAGCTCTACAAGCTCCATCTCTTTCTTCATTATTCCTACTGTTGAAAAGTTTTCCTGGTATAACCTGCAGCTGGCACAAAATACTAATTCCTTCCCCTGAACAGAGACTAAGCTTGTTGAAACCCTCCACAGGTGCACTTAAGATATCTGTGTTTTCTTGTATTTTTAGAAGCACACCTACTGCTAAGCTTGTGTAAACTAAAATGAGCAATAAGTAACCATGACTTATATTTTAAGACTTTCTAAATAACAACTCGGACTGCCAAAGAACCTCAAGTCACACTTTAACTAACTGTATAGAAAAATCACTTCATCCACAAGCAATAAGCAGACACCACTGAGATAAAAAGCACCATCTGCTTAGCAGAACTCCATGACACTGCGCCAGAGTTTATGACAAAAAGTGAAATGCCAGGAGGAAAGCAAACTGATTTTTAGAAGTTGTGTATCTATTACTCAATAGCTCTTCTCCCAGTATGAAATTCTAGTAACACCTGCTCTCTTCAGTGTCTAATATCTCCTCCTTTTACTCCTTTTAGTTCTGCCTGGCCAAGAGATTTATGGCAGTGTGTGGTGTCCCACCACAAAGCAGAAGGGAGTACCCAAGATTCATAGATGCCTGTGGTGGGAATGGGATGACAAAAGTCAGAGTCCACGAAAACTTCAGAAGTTTTATTAGTAAATTACACATTCGGCATGAAAATTGATTTAAGTTGGTCCCTTATCTTCTAGTATAAACACACAGATAGGAATTTTGAATATGGGCTAGAGGGAAAGAGTAGACAGAGAGAAAGAGAAGACAGGAAATGAGAGAAAGAGAAGAGAAAGAAAATAAGAGGGAGGAAGGAGGGAGGGAGGGAGGAAGGAAGCTATCTTGTGAAATCTGAGTTTTAGTATCAGAGTCAGAAGAATTGATGACTTGGGTCATGAAGGTTGCAATCTTCAGCAGAACTTGGCAAAAGCATGCAAACTAAAACAAAATTTGTATCAGGGGCTTCAGTTTAGAGTTTCAGAAAGCTGAATTGAACCAGCTTTGGTCTGACCAAAGATAAAGTCGTAGCAATAAAATAAGGATAATAAATTCAGCTTGTACATATGTCATTCTATATGTGGCAATTTCTCTTAGAAGGATGAAAACAACATTGTGTAAGAGACTTTCATAGAAATTAGCAGTCATACTGGAAAGACATACTGGTTCACACATAGCCATAACTGAAACAGCTATATCAGTACAGAAATCTGTCCTTGGATTACAGTATGTAAGAAGATGGTGTTTTTACTCCACACGAATGACGCTTCATAGTTCTTAAAGCACAGTTCTATCAGGAAAGATTGAAAAAAAGTCATGCAGTGTTTTTACACCACAGTGGTTAAGGCCACTGTTGCAAAGTCAAATCTTTTCCCTGTCTAATTCAGAGTAACCTAAATCTTCTCCATCCTCTTCCTGTTCACAGCTGTCATTCTAGGGCAGCTCACTACATCCTTCCGGCTGAAATCGCCTTATTTTACGAGACCAATTGAAAGCTTGTATATTGCAAAAAGGAAACTGACCTTTAGGCAAATGGACTATTCATTTAGAGCTTGGAAGGGTCAAATTGCTACACCATAGGACTTAATATGTAGTGAAAGAGTCTGGAGAGTCTCCCACTGTGTGGAAGACATGGTGAGGACATTAGGTACAATGTTATTACACATACCAGGGATTGCTTCTGGTGTTTTGATCTAAACAGTTTGTTTTGCTAAGGTATTATTGGAACAGCTATTTTCGCTTGAAAATAGTAATTTTTGATGAGCAAACATTTTCTTGTAAATCACTTTCCAGCACATTCTCGGTCTTGTTTTAGATGGATACCTGTCACATTCGGAACAGCCTTTACACCCTCAGACATTTTCCCATCTAAATGCTAACTAGAGGTGATACTGCCTACTTAGGAAAGTCATATGAAGTCATAGCCCACATTACTATAACAGCAATAAAAGGGCAGGAAAATGAGGAGCTGTGCTATTAAACATGATGAAAATAATAAATGTTGGAGCATTTGCAAATGGGCTGGGGAGTATTTTTAAGCGCAAGCATTTTTCTTCCCAGTCTAGAACAGAGCTCGGTAATGAGGAGCAAGGTGCCAGAAGTAGACACATTGCACTGAGACACGCTGGAACTGGTGGATCTTTCCAGCCTGCTTACTGCAGATTAGGCAAAGAGAGTAATGAACTCTCGGCAGTGCACTCAGGCTGAAAAAACAACCACCTACTAGAGGACAAGGCAGGTTTCAAGGAGAGACTGGCACTTTACAAGGAAGATACTGGGATTTTGCTATACCGATAACTTTTATAGGAACGGTTGAAAGTGGGTATCAAGGTCTTTTATAGTCAGGCAATAAAAAACCAGAACTATGTGAGAAAATCTTCTACTGTAGCTGAAAAATGTATCTGAAGCCAGGGGGGGAAAAAATCAAACCTTTTAGAAACAGAATGAAAAAACGGCTATTTTCTTCTTGGGGATTTTTGTCTTTTTAGCAAAAAGAGAAGGAAGAAGCCCTCTCAATTTTCATACTTTCCTTGTTCAGGTACATCCTTATGGTTCAGGATCCATCCTCCTTTAACAGACTCCTTCCTGATATTCAGCATCAGGTTGATCAAGTCTTGTTTACATCCTGGCCTTGCTGTGCTTTACTCTGAGCTCAATTCACTTGGGTCCCAGCTATCTATCTGCTGGCCTCAATCTGCCCCTTCAGCCCTTTCTCAAAGCAGGAGATAGAACCTCTCTATATAACTCAGGCTAATCCCACAGTGATCATGGGAGCTCTGGAAGACAGTGTTTTTTCCCTCCTCCCATGTTTAAAATGTGGAATGATACAGATTAGAAGTAATGAGTGCCTGAAGGATGGCAGGTGTAACTCTTCTCTGATAACCTGCTCCCAGCCTTTCTTAAGGGGGGCCACACCTTGGGCAGACAGAGTATCGCCTGCAGAGGTAGTCTGTTCCCTGGCTGAAGGAAAAGAACAAGCCAGACACAAAATGAAGGCCAGTCTATATGCCAGACATTTGTTCATTTAAATAACACTGGGGGAAAAAAGCCCCAACAAACCAAAAACATTTAGCTGCAACAGTGCAAGACTCTGTGCAGGCAATCCCTAACCTTGACAAAGTCAACAAAAGAGGAGAGGAGCAGTCACTTGGACTGAAAATAACCATCAGCTAGTACTCTCTCTACCATTTTCTACAGTTACTTTCCACTAATTTACTTAGAAACCATAATCACCCATCTTGTCATGGCAGACATTAATTAACTAAAACATTTATAGAATTATAGCAGTCAGTCAAGTGTCTTGTTTTGAAAAACAATGCAGCCAAGGTAAAGCCAACTGATGCAAGCCACTGGATTTCCTTCAGAACAAAGTCAAAGGCTGTGAAATAAACTTCAGGAAGATCCACAAATAAATCCAACCCCCAGCACAAGGAGCAAAGCCTGCATCGATGACACTGCCCTCAGCTGCAGCACACTTCCTTACTATAGAAAACCAAGGCACTGCGAGCCTTAATTTCCCTCCAAGAAAAAGAACATGGGAGAGTGAGATTGACACAAGCAGCTCAGCATACTCTGGGTAATTAAGTCTTAGCATACTCTAGGGCACTGTAATTCAGATGCCATAACTTTGAAACACTGGAACTTCAGGAGAGGAAATGACAATTCACTTTGTACAGTGCTTTATTTTTAATTTGCTGTCATGCAATGATTAGTTTATTCTAGAGTTAAATTTTTATGATTATAGTTTCTGGCTTCTCAGTCTTTATTCCCTTTCAATACATATATGTTCTCTCTTTTCCTGTTAGTTACATCAGTTTTCAAGAAAATTACATTGTTATTCCGTATGCTTGGGTTTCTTTCTAACATGACAGCTTTTTTTTTTTGTTTCTTCCTCAATAGATTTGATGAATGTTGGCTTTATAATCCCTCTCTCAGTAATTGCTCACATTAATGGAACTCCCCACTCCTCCTAAGGTCATTTGTAAACCCTGGCCATGTCGTTTTTTCAGCTCTGGCTCTGTCATTGTTGTGAACTTGCTTGCTGGGTACAAAACCAAAGCCTTTTCTGGCTTTCTGTGGGGGTAGGGCTATACAAACAGATAATATGAGGCAGTGTGTTCCAAGACTACAGAGTTTGAATATGTCACTCTAAAATTTAAGACCTATCTTGCCTCGTGGCATCTTTGGACCCCTTCACCTCAACCCCTTTATTTACTTTAGCTGAAAGAAGCTTCACTTCCTATTAGCTTTGATCCACTTCCTAACAAATCAGAATTAATGCAGGCAAAGGAAGCCAGAAAAAATCAGAAATTAATTTCCAGCATCCTGACATATAGCCTTTAGGGAACTTATTTGGCTTGGTCTCCAAGTCTGCTACAAGCTGCTAAGACTTCAGTGGACAAAATGTTGTGACCGTAACTAAAAGGAAACAACTGAAAGAACTCAAATATCCTGATGTGATTTAGGTTTAAACAAGGACATAGACATTAGGAAACAATTTGATTTGTGGTAAACATGAAAATAAATAAAACTAAGAGTGTGTGTTGCTATTTCACAACCCACTGTGCAAACATTGCTGTAGGCATGGTGGGTTTTATTGCTCATTAGTAAATAATCAAGTTAAAAATAAGATGGTTGGGAAACTGCTGATTGATGAGGAATAAAATAACATGACATAAACATCTGTCTCCCCGTCTAATATGTGTTAGTAGAGGAAAACATTGCTAAGGCACTTGAATGCTCAATGCCCTGATGAGATAGTGATTACACTGGGAACAGTGTCATGCAACTACAGCTGCCATTCCCCTTCCCACATGGGGAAGGTTACAGAAATGTGGGTCTGGATTGTTTACTTCCAGAGTGTCTTTAATCCCCTAAGACTTCCACAGGGCACAAGCTTTCCTTCCACATAAAATTCTGCTCCCAAGCAACAGAGCTCTTAGACTGTTGCTTGCAGCATGAATCCCTGGAAAACACTTTCCCAGCTACAGACAGTGACAGCTGACATGCCCTCTCACCTCAGGCATGTCCAAATCTACTTTGTCAAAAACACAGATAGATTTGTGCAACAAAGAGCTTTTAAAGCTTAAGCATTTAAGAAAAATACCCCACATAGGTATCCCTACTTCATTAAAAAACTTTCCTGGCAGAGAAAAAGCAACACAGACTCTTCCAATAAGGCATCTTCTTCAGTGGTTTCCTCTATTAGGTTTCACACCTACAGAACTAAAATCACTACAAATTTAACTAGTGAACACAGTAATTTTTTCAATTTCTACTGAACTCAATTTCTGTCCTCCAAAGAGGATAGAAATACAGTTTCTCCCAGGTGCCACCAACACCCTGCTCCTTCAGTCTACCTTCACACTGAGAAGAAGAAAGGCTGCATTTGCAATGATCAGCTCTCCAGAATGATCACATAATGATGATAATGATCAAACACAAACAAAAAAATAGACTCTTTTCCCAATTAAAATATCAAGTATGTAGCACTGCCAAACAGTCTGTCCTCAGAGGTCAAACAGTATTTTGGGTTTTCCATGCTTGGAGAAAGAAATATAAAGACAACTACAAAACTGAATAAATACATGCCATAAGAGATGTAAATAATTTTCAAGATGTCAGCATTTACCTCAGATTAAAATACACTTAATTCAGATTTTAGTAGGCTGACTTCAGCCTATTTCAGAGTTATGAGCAAAAAGACACAGATTTTGCATTTTAAAAAATCTACCTGCTTTCCCATGCCACAGCACTAAAAAGTAAACTCTTTATTCATGCAAGAGTTAGAGAAAAAATACTAGTTATTATAAAAAAAATTAAAACTTGGCTCAAAAAGAATCATCCTGATTTTGATTTGAGATTTGAGTTAAAGAATCAGTAAGGGAATGAAATAGAAGCAGTATTTTCAAAATACAAAGTATGACATCATACCACACAATATTCCACCTGAAAAACATATGCACACACTGCAGAAGTCTCAGAAAAGACTATAAATTAAGATTGCTGACAGATAATAAGTAAAAACAGTATGAAACAAGGATAAAGAAAAGTCCAAAAGAGTACCTATGTCTTGGATTTATGTAACATCCACATTAACGATTTAAAAATAATAAACAATACTCCAAACTTTGAATTGACATATTGAACGGAGAGTAGGAAGCAGCTAGATCAGGAAGACTGAAAAGACTGGGCAGAAAACACTACCTAGGCAGAACACAAGAGATAAACATCTGACAAATATGCATGACTGGTATCCCAAAAGAGACAGAGACCGCAAAACCGGGAATGAAAGTGGAGACAGGCAGAGAAGAGCAAACTCAGATTAATCTGCTGTGCAACCCAGCTGTAAGCAAAGGCACAGCAAGGCTGCCAGTCTGCACAGACTGAGCAAACACCGGGAAGTCTGCAGCCAAACCCACGTCTGGTAGACCACCAGCACAAATGGCTGCACCTTCCTCACGTCTGCTTGCCTTCTGTAAGCACCACCAACACAGATGATGTTTGACAGTGCTCACCACACACACGTTTAGCCTGAGGTGCACACACTGACACGAGCTCTGCGTCGCGCTCCTGCACTGGTCTGGTGGCCTTTCCCAGGGGGGCTTAAAGGACAGCTTCCCCCCAGGAGGCTTGGTACTACATTTCTGGTGGAGATGTCCAGCCAAGGAGATGAAGCTACACCGAATCTAAAGCACTGCTCCCAAAAGAAACATACTGAAAATAGGATGAGCAATATGGAATGTAATCAGAGCTGATGAAAACACCTCCAATCATGTAATTTAAATTACTCAGGAATATTTGCTGGGAAGTAACGCTGCATAAAGAGAGGAACTGAAGATTGAAGAGATTACTTCAGAAGTTTCTTTTTCAGTTTTCGTCAGTCAATAGGCAAAATATTTCTCAAGCTGACTGGGACCTCTCCTGCAGTCAAGAACATCTGGAGGAATTACATAAATCTCTTGCTACTATGCTGTAGAAAATTAAACTAGAAGATCCCAATAATTGCAAATGATAAAATAATCAGGCAGCTAAAATCCAGAGTGTGTTTTTATCAAATCTAATAGTTGCTAGCTATACTTTCTCTGTACAAGTTGCGACTTAAAATGTAGTCTCTTCACCAGTACTTTGGGAAGCCAAACCTCTTGTCATTTGAGAGAAAAACCACAAAAGGTTTCCAAGAGACACGTAAGAGAAATTACTCCTATTCCTACTGAAACTGTCGAAGTTCTTCCCTCAACTTTCCCCCTGGTTAGTTTCCTAAAATTTTACCTTTTTTAATGTATATGATGAAGATTTGTATACATTTGCTAGAAGTGTAGTATTTTGGAGAGCAAAAAGACTTAGCAGATCTTGGCCACACACGATAGAGTCTTGCAATGGTCACATCCTTTTGTTCTAATGACTCTTTCCTTTCATGATTCACCGTTTTCACATTTTATATTCTACATTTTGTTGTTGTGGTTGAAGCCCTACTTTCTATATAGCATGAATTACATATCTTTTTTCCCTGTTCCACACTTTATCATGCAGACAAAAGAAATACATTTCTGTCTATTTTGAGATTATCTTCTCAAGGTCAGTTCCCCAACTGCTCCTGTTGCCAGCCAGCCCAGAATGCGCTTATGCACAATGTCTAACTTTGAGCATGATAATCATCCCACTGTATCATAATTTCCATAATGAAGTCAGAGTAAAAACTCTCTCGCCAGCTGCCTCAAAATTAAGAGACGTGGAAGGTCTAAAATCAACTGCCTAAGTTCACAAATTGATTACCACTCTCTTTAAAAGTCTGTATTTACTAAAGCAAACTACTGAAATCTTAGGAACCCTATTGTCAGCATCCTGTCCTTTTGAGATTGCCATTTCCCTCCAGTGAATAAAGTCAAACCACCAGAAACTGAGCAGAGTTCTGCTATTAGTAGTGGTTGTGCATGTGCTCTGCATTAATAGGGTCAGTTGCCCCAAGGAATCAGCCATCTATATTCATGGACTAAATGAAATTGTATTCATTGAGCAGTTGAAGAACAGGTTAGTTCTTGTATTTAGGACTAAATCTTTGCCTTCTGTTGCAGATGAATGATATTCTCTATGGGTTCCATAGTATTCCACCCAGACCCTTTTCTCCTTTCACCAATGCTTCAGTCTTCTTCTCCGTAACTGGGATTTTAACTAGAGTCACGAGATTGAAGTATGGTTCATGGTGACTCAGAAGAGAACAAAGAAAACTGATTCAAGGAGCACTAGTCATTAGTAAGGCAAAATGCAAATAGCATGTACTTTTGTATTATAATACAGTAATTGTATTAATATGTATATTAGATGCCTTTCATATCTTAAATGGTATCTTAAAGCAAGGCTACCATATTGTAACTATGTTATCAACAAGGGGTTCAGCAGTTGGCCTCCACCCAGCTAAAAGGTTCAATGTCCATCCATAGATCCATTTGAATTTAGTGAGATGTTCAGTACACAGTGAATGGGCAAAAAAAACCCCAAACATGAACAGAACTGACCTGAAAATAATGAAGAAATGAAACAGCACTGTATGGTCAGGTGCTAAGTACAATCTTTCATGAATTCTCTTTTTAAGGTGTTTACTTTCATTTTTATCTTTGCACTACATATTTTCCTCCCTTTCAATGACTCTATTGTGGCACAAGTCAAACAGCTCCTACTGTGAAAGGGGTTCAGGAGTTACCTTCCCTTTACTCTGAACGTTCACTTCATGAAATAACCTCGAAACTAACTGGAGAGACCAACCAAAGGGAGAACAAGAACAGATAGGTCTTTTTCAACACACAGAGATACAGTCATCACATGCCAGAGTCATGTATGCAGCCTTAACAGAGGCACTTCATCTCAATGTATTCATGAATACATGCACCAGTTGGTCCAAAAGATTTCCTTGGTCTGGACAAGCTCTAAGACTTGGTCTTTCCCTGAGGCTCCTCTGGTGTATCTCTTGGGAGCAGGATCCCATCCTATGATTACTTTACAAAAAATGAACCCATACCTTATTTTCAGGAATTTTTCTGCCCTCCCTTTCCCTCTACCCCATAATTCTGACAAACACACTTTTCTTTCTTGAATGTGAACACCTTTGTCTCTCTTGACTGAAAGTGTAACATCTGTAGTATCCTATAAAGTTCACTGTACACACAGACCTGGTGCAGGAAGCTGACACATATCACTACTTCCTGGCTGCTTGGGAGCATTTTACTGACAGATGTCAGCTCCTTCTGTATCTCCAAGGCACGGTGGGGATTGCTCCCACCTTCTGGCCAGGACAACACTCTCCTCCTTACCCCTTTCACACAATCCTGCCCAGAGACTATCTGCTCCTATTTCATTCTCTCTTGCTCAGATCATCTGATGATTCTCTGCAAGTCTGAAGTACTCATACTCCCAGACATGAGTACTCTTGTTGTGCAGCTAGATACTTACACTGCTCTCAACCCCCTGCTTTGTGTATCCTAACATGCTCACTGCTTATTCATCATTAACATCTTCATGGTTAACATCTAGAACTGGCAGGGAATCCACAGAGATCAAGTCATTCCCAGAATGCGAGACTTTTGCACAGCTGCTGTCTCAATGGTCATTGCTGTAAATACACAGAGGGTGTAAGATGGTACAAAATAATATCTGTGGCATTACTTCAAGAAATACCAAAGCCTTCTCTGTTCCCTCAGCCCACAGAAACACTGTGTTCTATTTCCCCATCACAGTTTTTTCTACATCTCTGCAGATAACACAGCCCCTTTTTTTCCCTTTCAAGGTCTCAGCCCAGCATCATATACATTCTAATGCAGAAATTAAACATTTGTTGAGTGGTTTACATAAGTTCAGAAAACAAGAAAATAAAGTAACTAGATTCGCCCCAAGGAAATTAATATTAGAATAATTTTCAACCTTGGCACTGAAGTTTTAAACTAAATGAAGTACAAGTAAGTCCTCCAGCAACGACTATGCCTGCCAGGCAGGTAGGGAACATACCTTTTAACACTGGATCTAACACATTTCACTCTCATTTACAGTTTCCCATTTGATGTTTAGATAACTTTATAACATTATTCATTATTAAGGCTGGATTCAAATCAGTAACCTTCAGAAAGGAAGTTACATATCCCATTTGTTACTCGGTTCTCCAGAAAAGTGCTTCTGCCTCAAACTCATGCATCAGCTTTGATGACAAGGGAAGTAGTGTTCATTCAAGTGTTGCTAATGCATTCCTGAGTCTGGCTAATTACACACAATCAACTGGTTCTCAAACACCAGGACGCCAAATATTGCCTTAAATCACTACCACTTGATGGAAACTTTCTATTGCTTGAAGAGGTGGAAACAGTTGAGTAAGTAATGAAAATCAGATCCAACATTTTGAGACCAGCCTCCTGAAGGCAGCTACATAGAAATGAAGGCCCTTAACCCTCCTTCTGTTGCACAGAAAATAACTTCAGCTATTTTTTTTTCTTTCTTACAAAATTGAATAAATACAAGCCTTTAAAAAAATCCCACACAAAGTATTTTTATGTGTTCAGTAAGAGTACTGTTAAAACTCTCACTTGACTAATTTGTACGACAACACACTGCCTGGAAAACAATGGTGCTAGCTGTTTCTCCAAGGAACATGATTCCACATGAAATTCCACATGCACTATGGAACAGAATCAGCCTTCTGGGAATCTAAAACCAGCTGCTACCTTCCCTCTGGATTGACTAATTTCAGTTTTATCCAGAGTTCTCTGTTTGATATTTGAATTAGCTAAAATGTTGCTGGTCAAGGCACCGCGAAGCATCAGGATAACTAACAGAGGAATCCGGTTGTGGAAGACTATTTCCGTGTTTGTAAATCCCTGCAGATGTGCAACAGCAACAGAAATAGCAAGATGACAAGGCCAAGGAAAACAGCAGCTAATAAAATAAACCAAGATGAAGCTATTGGTACAATAAATCCTACAACAGACTGTACCACCAACTCAGCTTTGTTTCCCAGGCTAAAAGTATAATTTAATTAGGTGCTACAACTCTAGATAACTAGTGCTTGACCTGTATCTGTCAATATGGTCTACTGCTGAAAAACATGGAAAGGATTCATGTACATGGAGTGAGGCATGCCAGGGTTTGATCACCCACCCTCCAGGCACACACCTGTCTGTGCCATCCCCTGCTTCCCCATCAGGCTCTTGGTTGTGCTCCTCATCAAGGGGTTTAGGTATCTATAACAGGTGGGACTTCTGAGTAGGTCAGCTACCTCTGCCTGAGTCCGGTCTTCAAAATACCCACATCTTCGTGTTTTATGCTGTTAATACAAAATACACTTGGCATTATACCCCAGAATTTTTGGGGGTGAGTAACCTGACCAGTGTCCTTCAGAGTTGTGACTGTTCACTCATTTGTAATAACCCTTTAAAAAGGCACTATTTTCAATCACTTCGTTTCACAACCAAAAAAAGGGAAGGTGGACAAAGAGCCTCTAAACACAAGCCAATTCTCCATCAGTTTGGACATCCTTAGTCTAAAATCAAGATTGCACCATCCATGTCTTTATAAAGAACAACATTTGTGTAAGACTCCTGGAGAGGATGAAGGAGGATCTTGCAACGGTTCAGAGCAGATAATTAAACCTGAGAAGGGTCAGAATTCAAGATACAGCCTGAACTGCAGCACGTGAGCTCCTTAGTATAAGGCATTGCTTAGCACTGTGGATCTCCTGTGTGTGTAACTCTCCCAACACCTGTTAAACAGAAGTCAGGCACCAAGATCATAAGTATGGATCCAGGGAAACACAGTACCCCCAAGAACAAAGGCTTTATAGTTACAATGCAAATGCACATCATGATCATCCATGTGTGTGTGCAGGACTTCCAAGTATTTTTCCGGACTCTCCCAAAATCAAACAAAAATGCAGCACTGGCTACCACTCCTATAGGAAGCAGAGATGCCCCCTTGGAAAACAAGCATCTGTATATTGACAAGCTGTCATCTCTGATGAAGTCAGCAGTAAAGTGCTCTTAAATCAACCTTGGAAGATAAAACTTTTAAAGGAAGCCTTGCACTGCTGTAACCAGAAATGGATCTGCAGCTTTGCCTTTTAAAGACCAAATCCTTCTATTCCTTTGTTCCCTTTTTTTTATTTTCCCTTCCCTTTTCTCCAAATTAACATTTGGAACACTTGAAAATGCTAATTGAGTTTCACTTCATTCAGACAGGAAATAATGACCTCAAGATAATAAGACAAGTTAATAGTCCCCTGCAGGTAAATTAACACAAGACCAAATGCCTGAAGACCTTGAGGATCACAACTGTTAAACTTAAGTATGCATTCAAAGCAACTCTGAGCACCTAACAAAGCAGGTCACAGATCATCAATCAGACCTATTGAAAAAAAAGTCTTCTAAGTAGTAAGAGAACTGCAGGAACACATGAAGGTAATTTCTTTGTAACATCTACTGTAACACAGCCAACTGAAAGATGCTTTTAAGTAAATATATTAAAAAACTACAACCTGCATGCTCAATCTGTATGGAAAGGCTCAGTGAAGTCATTAACTCATCCCCAAAAATCAAGCAGATATATTTCAGTAAGCCATCCATCAGAAACAGACACGTTTCCATTGCAATAACATCATATTTTCTTTGTGTAATCACTTTATAGGGTTCAAAATATGAATTTGATTACAGTATATCCATGAAGATAAAATGCTTGCAGAAATCATAATGCTGTTTTAAGTCACAAAACAAACATTTCACAGCCCATAAAATGAGAAGTGCCCAAAGCACAATAGTCACTCCACAAATCACCTTCACATCAGAATAGACAAAAATGTCTAACCTAAAAACACTCACAGAAAAAGATCCTCTCTCTTTAAAATACAGCTGTTTACAAATAAATGGGTAATTCTGAAAAACTACTCAAGTTTAAATTCACAGCCCTCTATTAAAATAGCACCAATGTGTTTTAAGAATTAAAATACATTGCTGGATAATGTAGAAATTAAAAAATCAAATAACACTAGTTAAAAAAAAAAAGATTATGAGATATCCAGAATCTATGTGCTCAATATAGTTTCAAAGATATCACTGTATCTTATAATCTTTTAGGATGCTAAATTCTCTTAGTGTTCAGAAAGTAGAAAAGCTGTTATTTACAATCTTCTATTTTTAATTTGAAATTTTTCCCTTAATTACTTTTTGTTTCAGCACAACTAGCAGGTGTCAAGAGCATATTTTCTTTGCTTGCACGAGTTCATCTACAGTTAAGACAGCAAATCTGAACAGAAAAACCTGAAAAGCTCATTTTCCTCTCCCAACACATAAATATAGTTTACGTGGTAAGAAGGGGGACCTGGCAAATTGAAAATCTGCAGGACATGCCCAGATATTCATGGGTGCCCAACAGTACAGGCAGGCAGCAGAGACCTTTCTGACAAAACATTGTCTCCACTGAAGCACTGCTGCAAACATAACCCTGGCACTTTATCTGCTGGGACACACTCCTGAAGGCTTTGCATTGCTAGCTGATTAGACATCCAGAAAACCCAGTCCAACAGCGACTAGAAACAATAATGACATTTAGTACATCTGTTGCTTCAAACGGGAAACCTGACACTGACAGAACTACAGTAATAAAGATATAATAAATGCAATCATTGTAAATGTGGTGTAAAATCCTAGCTTTTCTTTTTAAGCAATTATGTCCATTCAAACAGGAAAGGCAAAAATCATGAGAGAAATGATAAGCAAACATGGAATACATCAAACAACATTATCTGTGCAATAAAAATTAAAGAGAATAATTTGATTGGAGCTTGATAATGATTAAACCACTTGAATTAATGTTCTGCATAAACAGTATGCTGGGTTTGCAAAGCGAGGCCTCAAAAATGAATGTGAAGATTGTTTTAATTAGAAAAAACTATATATCAGTGGGTTTTCCTGTTCTTTGCTCCTTCCTCTGGAAAGAAATGCAAAATAAGATTAAAAAAAAGCCACTTAAAACATAGTTGTTTATTTTATCACTACTATCATTACATTAAGCTGTCATTGGAGACTTGAAACCTTCTCTTTAAGCTGGTTCACCCTTCACATTTCTGTGCAATTCCTTAAGTGGCTCAGTTTGCTTTTCCAATGATTTTGGGTTTTATCCATTCTGAACACTACAAAAACTCCAAATAATTTTCTATATGGTTTTATCTGTAGTGGTTACATGCATCATAGCAGTACTTTCCCAAACAGCACTGATACTATCTCATGGTTTCTCAAAGCTTTTCAATCAAAAGGCTGCATCATCCAGGTTCAGGATGGTTGCTGAGGAACCCAAAATGGCATCCAGAGAGATTTCATGCAACTACACACAGGTCACAGTTACAATGACTGGCCCAAAGCAAAGAGAAAAAGGTGCTCTGGAAAAGAGTTGATGTTTACCTACACTTTGCTGCCAGTGCCCCAATCTCACATGAAAAAGAGTTCCTGCATACATGCAAATGCATCCCACACCACTAGAGCAGCACTGGTACTAGTCCATGCATCATTCCTATCTGAACAGTTCAGTTGCTTTCTCCATAGCATCATTCTCATTTTCAATAAAAAATGATTCCCCAAAGTCCTGTGCTGTGCAACATCTCATGGATCTGTTGCCTTCAAATTAAAGAAGAGTTCCGACTTTTATGAGAGGTACTGTGATAGACATCAGTTTTTAGAACCAACAGGGTTCTAAAAAGGTTTAGGTTTAACCTAAACAAAGAACAATTAGGTAACTCGGCCACAATTAAAAAAACACAGATCAGTCTAACTAGATGTCTCTTATACTAAACTAAAGGTATATATTGATTCTCTTTCAATCAGTTTAATAAAGTTAACACTCGGACTAGGTCTCATTCACCTCACAATGGAGGCCTCCAAAACTAAATGTATATATTGATTCTCTTTCAATCAGTTTAATAAAGTTAACACTTGGACTAGGTCTCATTCACCTCACAATGGAGGCCTCCAATTAGTCTGAGAAACCTAAATCCTTGTGTTTGCCAGACTTTGTGGCATCACCTTGAAAGCTACTTAATTCTACCTCATTCCCTTAAAACTGAATGCCAAAAAGATCTGTGTAATATTTACAGAATGTTATGCTACCATATAAAGCACTTTTTCTAAGTGCCCTTGTACAGAGATACAGCATATTAGAAAAACTCAGTTTCACAACTTGTACACGATTCAACTCCAGATGTGGCATTAATTTTTTCATCCTGAGGCATCACAGTTGGAGTTGCTCTGATTTGCTGATTTATACCAAAGAAACACAGGTGCTGCAGTGTCTTGTTTAGGCAAAGAGAAGAGAAAATGGTACAGCTTTTCCATATGAAATTCTGAGGAAATATGCATGACTCAACCCAAATTTAATACAGGTTCATATTGTCCTTGTTTAGATGCACATACGTAATAGCAAATTTAAAAACATCAGAGACCCACTCACAGAATTTCAAAGCTAACTGGGCTTAGTCAAGTTGAAAAACTCATAAATCTGTGGGAAACTATTTGACATTGTTACAACTAAAATCTTACATGACAATGACTGAAACAAGGTAGTGAAAAAGATGGCTAATTTTAGTATTTCCTTATGCAGTTTGTCAGTTCATCTTTCACAGTTATAAATATTCATGGGAGAGCAGAAATTAAAAGAAAAGTTAAGAGGACTTTTTGTTTACTAAAAAAACCAGAATTTGCTTTCTCACTGTGAACTCTCACCTTCATCCTACCAGAAGCAGCTTTGGCTACTCACTTTTTAATTTGGCTTTTTAAAGATTTTTTTAACCCTTCTCCTTACATTCTTCTTTGTCTGGGGAAGAAATGGAAATTACCAGCTCTTTTGGTTCTTTCTTTAACAGCAAGCGTTCTGTTGTTACGCACATGCATTACTAAATATGACTACTTTGACGTGAATTTATGAAGACTGACTTCTGTTTTTAGTGCCTATGTCTCTACCTACATTCTGTCCTTCTGCTCATCTATTGCCTAGTCAAAACTGTCTGAACTTGAGCCAGCTTGTGCACTGCTTTATAGTGCATGCCTGACTGAGACTTTAACTAATATTCTAAGACATCATTCCTTGCAGAACTGAATAAAAATATTCTAAAAAGGAAGAGTATTGGTTAAAAACTTATCCCACTGCCATGCAGACAAAATGTCCAGGACCAGACACGCTCTGGGCTTTCTCCCATAGATCTGCAAACACATTTTGCCCTGTAGGTGTGATGGTCCGAGTAGAAGCTGTCAGCAGATTTTCAGAAACTTTGTGGTTCTTGGTAACCTTTCAGATTATAACCCTCACTGGAGCAAGGAGTACAAAGTGAAACCAGGTGGCACAGGGAGATATTTGGGAAGAGAAGACATGGAACATTTCAGATCCCTTATGCACCAGTCTGCATCACCACCTCACAATTTTTCTCAGGTATACCTAGTGTCTAGCTGCAGCATGAAAGGACAGGACTTAGAAGAAGGCAAATATTCTTCAATTTAGCTTGAACAACGTTTCAAGTTGGCCAACTGAAGATCAAGTAGACAGCATTCATTTTTTTAATACACATACAGTTGGTAGGTTTGCCTTTTGTCTCTCACTAGTATGAGGCTGTCACTCCTAGTGACCATCAGCAGCTTCCTGAAGACTTGAACTTTCTGCACATACTGGAAATACATTTAATTCATAGTTTTCCATCAGTTATTACATCAACTGTCTTCCAGCTTTTGAAAAGCAACAATATTTTTTTAAGAAACAAGGCTGAATCCAACTCACAATAATTATGTGTGTAACTTCGTCATAGACTACAGCAGGGGAGTAGAGAGCATCCTCTCAGACCACTGTGCTTACATTTCTTCTGCAGAGCAAGTAAGTCCTTCTGGAAGTGTAACTGGAATATCTTCTTGATTCCATTAACGCACAAGAAATTAGTGCATTTTGAGAGGGAGACTAAGCCTGCTCAATTTGTGCAATTACTGTGAGAGAACAGGGTACCAGCCTGAAAATGGAACCCTCAGTCAATCAGATCCAAGACTGTGTTTTGCTTTTATCAGTAATGGTGCAGTTTGCATCCGTATTCTGATGAACCTTGAACTGGGAAGATCAGGTCAGCATCCTCCTCACCCATTAAACCAGGTTTCTTGTTACCTGCTTTCTTATTTGGCCCAACTTTCACAGCACAAAAGGTGAAAGCTCTGCTGAGGACATTTCAAGACCAATTCTCTTACCAGGGAATTGGTCAGGCCAATTCCCTTACCAAGAGATTAGGTCATCCATCTCCAAACTGATCAGCAAAGCAGAACCTGTGTTCCCCCACTCTCCAGCTGACAATAAAAAACCAGCCTCCCACCAAAATTCATTTCAGATCTGCCCGTATCTTGTTTTCTGGACATCTCCTGGAGATTCATACACTACTTTTCTAAATCCATCTGATAAACACATGCAGGCCTGAATCTTCCACAGGCCACTGGAGTTAAGGATTTAGAGACCTTAGTGAATAAGCAACAAGTTCAAGAATGCAATTAGGTAGCTCCTGAAATTCATCAGACTGGGTGTCTGTCCGGGCTTGAACTCTAGGTGTTGAAATTTTAACACAGGGTTTAGGAGTCTAATCTCATCCGTGGTCATTACAACAGATCACAAGGGCTGCAGCACAAGCAGCTCATGAGCCAGGCCTCAGCTGAATTTCTACAAAAGTGAAATTACCTGAAATCTATGGCTTCAAATAGCCTATGTAACCCTGAACTAGCTACATACACAAAGTGTGGGAAGCAAAATCAATAAATAACTCAAAAGGTCACCTAGTCATGGGTATGCACAAATGCCTTCTTGACAGACATGCTTAACAACCTCCAGCACTGCCTATGGAAACTAAGGCATCACCTCATCCATTCCAGCATTTCACTACCATCACCATAAAATATTCCTAATGTTTAACGTGATTTTTTTTTTGTTTTGGTAGTGAAGTTTGTGATTTTGCTATCCTGTCCTCTTCCCCATGTATCAACATTTATGCATAAAGACTATGTTTTAATACAAAGATTTCCTCAACATCTCTTCTTAAGTTGCCCAAGTATCACTGACAACAAAATTACCAATCTCTGCTTCATAAAGTGTAATAGCGGCTTCATTAACTCAGATAGAATAATTACAGTCATTTGAAAAAAACGTGAATTACACCCATCCAACTAAGCAAACCAGTGTGATCTGGAAAGTTCCCAATTTCAATTAGCTGTTACTTCCTATGCCTGAAAGTACTGTGACCATACTGACATAGTATTTGAGGGCTGCTGTTCAGTTCTCCAGACCAGTAACCATACTATAAAAAACATCATAGAATATGGAAGTGTCCTAGAAGAGACTAAAGGACTGAGGGTAGTTGGACACCTCATCCTGTTTATTTCTTTGTTTGAATTAAAAATGAAGGTTTGGAATGAGAACCTGCCATTTTTCCTAAAGCTAACTTAATATTAAATAATTGTGCAGAAGGCAAAACTTTCAGTACAGAAACATTCTTCAACCCAGGAGAAAGCAAGCAAAATGCAAAAATGCAGTTTTCTCTCATTAGCATGAAACCTTAACTAATCAGGGTTTCTGATCATTACATTTCCTCATTTATTTTACATGAACAAAACACACCTTATGTAAAAAAGCATAGCTCTGTATCTTGTGTCTTAAATCTGCCTTTAATTGTCAATAAAGCACAAAATAAAAAAAAAATGCAGTACTGAAGGAATGCCTATAAATTTAACCAAATATGACCCATTGCTCACCACTTTCCAACAGCTAGGGAAAAAGGAATTGAGCTGTAAAATTTGTTCTGGGCAGGAACTTGGCATTTGCTATCAAGTCAAGGTCCAGAGAAAATTAGCATCATGAATTTCAAAAACATTGGCTTATCTCATGTAACTCAAAGCCCACAGATTTGATTTAAATCCTAACAGACTAAATCCTGCCAGGCATCCGACCCAGGCATGAGACAGGAAGGATTCTGGCAAAGGGGGAAAAGGGGGTAGAAAAGTCCCGAAAGATTTTACCTTGGTAGGGTAACTGACATCTATTTTGCAATGCTAGAAGTAGATGTAAAAAAAATTTAATCCATTCCCATGTCTCTCCCATTACATACTATTTAATAAACAGCATTTGAGTGCTGCATTCATCAATCCCATCCTTTTTGACTGCACAGAGTTTCAGACATCATGATAGGCGAAGGCTTTTTTTTGATGATTCTCTAAAAACGCTATTTTCATTATTAACTAGGACTCACCAGCAAACAGCAATCCAGTTCTCTCATCAGCTCCCAGCTTTAGAAGATATGCTTGAAGCTAAAAGAGTGTGAACCCTCTACACTCTAAAAACAAAAGGCATAAACAACACTAGTAAGGAGAACCAGAACTGCAGAAGGAAGACCCTGTAGCACACAGAGCCCCAAGGAAGATGGTACTCTTGAAAGAGCAGGGCTGGAAAGGTTAGATTCCTCATATTTGATACACCAATCTCATTATAAATAAGAAGCAAAATGGAGAGAAATACTGGAATTCCTCATTAGTAATTTATCCAAAACTACAGACAAGTTTACTTTCATTTAAGAAGAAAACATCTGCTAAGGTAACCAAGTGTGTTTTGTACAGTTGTAAGATTGAAGCATTCATAGAATTTACAGCAATAAGGAGAAGGTGAAATACCTTCTCATCAGTATTCTGCAGCACTTTGTTATCTGAAATGCTCTTTTCGAAACACTTCTATCAGTCATCAGAGATTATACTCTTTAGGGGAGAACAGAATTAATGTGGCAGTTGCCATGCCTCTCTTCAAGCTAACTCATGCTAGAGCAGTTCTGATGTCTTCTGTGTTAACTTGTACACCTGCCATTGGCTTGGTATCAGAAAAAAACACTACTTGCTTCTACAATGTGAAAAAAACATTTTGGTTTCCACATTTTCAAGGAGCAGTCAGAAGCATTTCATCAAACCTGTGAAAGGGCTGGGATTTCCAGAGTGGGCCACATTCTTCAAAGGCACAAGCCAGATCTAAAAGACTGCTCAGTGCTCAACAGTTCAGAAGAAGATGCTAAAGTGGACAAAGTGCTTAGCCTATGATTTTACTCATAACATTAGATACTATTTTGGTAATCAAGTTTGTAAAACAGAGTCCTCACTTATTTTCAGTGTTGTCACCTTCCCCATGATGTGTGTTGCCTTCTTCCTTCTTCCTAACCTGGAAATGAAACTTGAGATAATTTTAGTAAGGAGGTAATATAAAAGGAGATCTTTATTTGAAGGCCTTCAAAGGCAGTTCTGGGAAGATGTGCACAAAATCCCACCCTTTCCATGGGTGAGTACATTTTTACAGGTTTTAGAGGATTAAAATTATTGATAAAAATCATAAATTTGGAGGACAAATGATGATACAATTCCTCCTTCCAGGTCAAGCCCCCCCTCTGGAGCTCCCCTTCAGCACTAGTTGTACTTTGTCCATGAGAATGTATCTCAAACAGTTTTTCTTGGCCTTGGTTCCCAGAAGAGCCAAGAGAGCACAGAGGCCTTGTACCTCCTGGGGCTTGGAGCTCTGGAGTTTGTTTTGTCTTTCTGCTTAAGGAAAGGCCATGGAAAAGTACTGGGAAAACTAGTCACTAATACAATAAACTACAGAGTTACAAATCTATGTGTGAAGAATAAAGAAAACACAGAAAAAAAGGCAAAACCCAAACAGCCATCATGTGTGTATAACTGCAATTATTTTGGCATAATAATTCATAACTGAAATTTCCTGGCACCTCATTTACCCTGTACAGCTCCATTTGAAAAACATGAGAGCAGTTTGAAGACAGTCTCCTTATCTACAGTATCTTCTTACTGCCTTTCTTGACCTGGGGAAGAGGTCAGTCAGTCTTTTGGAAGAACAATTAGTAAGATTAGTCAAGGATGAAGGCAGGACTTGGAGAGGGCAATTTCATCCATAGCAAAGATGTCATGTTTTACTCATAATCAGACAGCCACTACAAATAATTTGTAAGTTCCAAACCATTCTTTCTATTCATACATGTTTTAAGTGCAGTCATTTCAAAGAGAGTTCAATATGTGGTGTGTACATTGCAAAGCAAACAACAACACATAATTATTTCCCATAATTATTTAAAACAGCTCAAACAATTTCTTTTCTAAATTACATTACTGTGCAACTAGAACCATTACAAATGATCATATTGTTTAATTAGCCAGTTTCTTCTAATTTCTCCTACATTTCAGATTTTAATTAACTTTCATAGCTCTTAAACTGAGTGTAATTACTAACAGCTCACATGAACTCCAAACTAAAATTAAATCTTTTAATAAACTCCTATTCTGAAAACTGTAAGGAAATTTACTGTTTAATAATTAAGCATTTGTCTGGCTAAAATCCTTACCTATTCCAAATTAGGAATTAGTTCAACAGTCAACATAAAAATGAACTGAAATGCCCAAGCACACAGCAGTCTCTGTCTCAGAAACTAAAATAACAACATAGAAAAAAACCTGCATGCTGCATCATATATTAAAAAAACATATTCTCATTTTCAGCTTCTAAAAGAGATGAAAGGCAGAGTTTTGACTTGGTTTAAGATAAAGGGCACAAAGAAGGTCTAAAAAGGCTAATTTAATGGTGGGGAGCTAGGCATTGATTTGCATAATCAGTGTGTTTAGGGTACAATCCAATATTTGGGAGGTATAGCAGGAGACTGTTCCTAAAGTTAAAGAAAGATATTAGAGAAGCAAATATTACAGATAGATAGACATGTGATAGATATTAATGTGATAGACATTAATGGGAAATTATGGGGAAAATCAAGTGAAAGTAAACTCAGCAAGGCTGAGAGGAAAGCAAGAGAACCTGCTATTGTAAGGAAAGGAGTAAGTGTAAAGGGCAATCGCCTTGAAAAGTGGAAATCAACCCAGCCAGGGAACAGGTTGAAAAGGTCTCCTGAGAGAGGAGCAGAAAGGGTGGAAGTGTTCTGGAGAGCAGAAAGAACTTTATTAAATACAAAAGCAAAGAGCTATGCTATTGCAGAGGAAGGGTACAGAGCACAGTGATAAAACAATATGACTGCATTTAAAACCCTTCAACAACCTCAGAATAAAAAAGCCTATATAGAAAGCTTAAATAAGGACACTCAAAGTATGGACAAGGACAGAGGAACAGCACCAGCATGCAGGAGTAACACTGCAAAGGTTGTGACACAGGACAAGTTATAGTTTGTAAGGGACTTAAGAGGCAACAAAAAAGGTTACTAGAAAGAATATACAGTGAAATGCTTTATTCCTGTAATGGGAAAAGAGAACACACAATGGATGAAGAAATGACGTCTTAAGTATTCAACACCTATCTTATTTCAGTCATTTATTCTCCCCCACCCCAAATTAATTAATCCCGCTTTACCAGCTGAACAGGATTGTGAGGGAACAAATTTCTGAGTAATAGTTATCTGAGTCAGGCCAGAATCTGAACTGCCCCTTACACTCCTTTAGGAAGAAGGTGAGGATGTCTCTGAACCTAATCCACAAAATATTGTCAACAACATGAATTTGTTTAAAAGCAAAAAGATCTGAACTGAAATTCCTTATTTAACTAGTTCAGAGCAGGAATTTCTGCCAAAGCCTCCTTTTTTGGTAACATTCCTGTGGCACAGTATTACATGAGAGCCTAAAACAGTGTCTTTAGTATTTTGTTGGAGCTGTTCCCTCTTGCATAGTGAGCTTTACCAGCAAATGAAACAGACAGAAAGAAGAAAAACACTCTCTAATTTAGATGACAGGGTCCTAGTCCTTGTCTCTTATCCAAAGTGAAAGCATGCTGGTAGGAAAGGCAGAGGATGAGATCTACTGTTTAGGTGTATTTCAGATTTGGAAAATTTCTGTTTGCGCCCTTGAGACAGAGAGAGGAACTGAATAAAGTTCTCCCACACCAAGGGTGAATGCTCTAATCACCAAATTAGTTATGGGATTAACAAATGTAAAACCTCCAGTTAGGCTTTGGATTTCTTCCATTCCAGCCACAATTATTTGATGCATTCAAATGCTTCTGAGACTTTAAATCACACTGTTCAGCAGATTTGCAGTTTCTTAGTAAATATAAACTTACAGCCCTAATGAATATCACCTGAATGTGAACAGAGAAGGAAAGAAATGCTGTGATTAGTTGAGCCAGGGTACTATTTTCTGACAAAGTTTTCAGCGGGCAGTTATGGCCTCCATCCCTGCCACGCAACTTCCCCTGGCTTCTTCTAGTGGATTCTTTCTGCAGCTTGGAAAGCACTTTGCTTCCTGCAGGACATGGCTGAACTCCAGAGCAGCAGCAGCTACTTCACCATAGTACCATTTACATTGCATAAATATGGAAAATCAGAGTGTATTACTTCATAAGAGATGCTTATAAGCTCCATATGTTCCCAGCACTGTTCTCACTCACCTGTCTCCCTTCTCACCCTCACATTTGTAAAAATAACACCAAGTTATTATTCAGTCTTTGTGACAGAAGACACATATAGAGCACTAACTGTCAACAAATGGCAAGAAAAGTGTTTTAGCTAAGACTTGAAAATATTTCTTACTCACACATCCATTACCTCACTTCTATCAGGCTCACATCTGAGCCAGCAATTTTGCCCAAGCTGTTGTTCGAGGAGCAATGCAAAAGCCAGATGGCAATGGTAGCATCCACATCATCTTCATATTCAGTGCTCACTCAGAAGGAGAGGAATGAAGCCACATTTAATCCTCAGAAAAGGTCTGAGGAAAGCAGTGCAGCTGTTCATCAGATTTGGACTTCATCACCACTCCTTCTTACTGCAAACCATCAATGTATTGCAGGGGATTGCAGCCAACCATTCCAGAACTGCAAGTCTCTCTGTCCAGTTTTGCTGTGTATAAAATATGTTATCAAAGCCGTCCCCACATCCTTTTCTTAAGGAGAATAGGAAGTGGTAGATTTGGTGGAGTCAGCTTTCTTCCACCTTCCTCATAGTTTTGCATAAGGAAACCACTGTTGCCAAGCTATCATTTTAAACTGCTAAACTTATGTGTCAGGAATATTTTATTTTCTCCTTATGTTTTAAGTCAATCATCTTAAATGTTTCTGCTGTGTGCCAGTTATGTTTTGCTGTTTGAAAGTGAAATCGAAGCTATCTAGTATCTTAGTTTTTGCTGTAGGACAAATCTCTGTTTGTGGTAAGAGAAGTAAGGTTCTGTGAGCAACAGTCTGAAGTTTTAAGTTTTTTGTCATCTGGGGTAAATGTACAGATGAGATTCTCTGAAGAGCATCTTCAGTATCCTGCAGGCTCTAAGAAGCTTTATTCCAAAAGGGGAATTTTGGCTTAACAAAGAACAAGTTTAGCTATTTCCTTCCAGTTAAAGAGAATGATGGGGTGCACCATTCTACATGGTCACATTTGACACTTAGCAACCCCATTAAGATTCTTCCAAAAATCAAAGTATTTACATTATTGACACAGGAATCAGCAACAGGCACACAACAGAATCAAGTCAAACCTGAGGAGCATGAGTGACAACTCACTAAACAGCTCAGCCCCATACTGAATGCATGTGCTGCATTACTTGACTTGTAGCTCAATGACACACAGCATGTGATAGAAAAAGGAATTCAAAAAGAAGAGTGAATATCTGCTTCTAAATGAAAAAAAAAAAAATTCACATAGGACTAGATATATTTAAACAATCCCTAAAGGAATTCCAATATAGTTCAACTGTATTTGTGCATAAACAGCAGCACATTACAGACAGCCTGTGATAAATATCACCTACAGAAAATGAAAGGCTTGCAGAGAGCTGTAATCGTGGTGAATACAACAGAGACAGTAATTTGTTTTAATGAAAGTTACTCTCAGCCTTCACCTAGTTCAAGAAGCCAAAAAAAACTCTCTCAGGATCTGTACTGCCCAACTTGCAAGCTTCATTTTAGGTGCCTAGAAAAGCACTCCTCAAAGCAATGGGAAAGAGGCAGGTGTCCCTGAAGGCTTCCAGAAGGAAAACCTCCCTGCCCAACTTTCAGCCTTTTTGTTATCGGACACATTTCCCTAACATATTTTAAAAGATTCATCTCTAATCCCAGTAGCTAATGCTGTATTATTAAACACCTCACTTTAATTATGAAATAAGTATTTGTTAATCTTCCTTGCTTTCATTCTGGATGTGATTACCCTTCCACATCTCTGCTGCCAAAAATTATTGGCTTGATTTCAGAGATTGAGAGATGTTAGATTACTGCAATGTTTCTGCACAGGCAACGAGCAACCACCAGTAACGGACGACAAATATTAGAATCATACACAGAAAAGTTGCAAGAAAAACATCATATGCTGGGGAAAAATAGTAAATTTCAAATGTATGATTCTTCTCTCATTATATATATATATATGTATCTGCAGAATACCTTGATCAATAAACACTTTCTAAAGCTGAGAGAAACAGAACAAGCAAGCAATCCTGGCTGGCCTCAGTTATTGTAACCAAAATTAACCAAGTAACAGAAAAACGTATTTTTAATTTCATCTGACAGAGAAAGAAAATGAGGTTCAACTGTGTGGTTCCTAAAGTTCTTCAAAACCGAAAAGCTGTGTAACAGTTATTATTAGCTATATAAATCTTGGAAGCTTGCTGCAATCCAGACTGTGATCACTAATGACTACATAGCAGAAATCATAGTAAAAATTTAGCAAAAAAGTGGTTTATCTACTTGAAGCAATAATGAGATGCTCTACACTCCTCCTGGTAACTTCAGCTTCCACTTGTCTGACCTGTTTTAGTTCCTTGTTCCCATCACCAGGAGGTTTCATTTGATCTGTGGGGTCAAATGAACAACTCTGTGGCATTTGTTTTGATTGTTGTTGTGGTTTTTTTGGTTTTGTTGGTTTGTTTTGATTTTTTTTTTTTACAGAAAAGCCCATTCATCTTCTCCATATACACTGCTTCTCTCTCAGAAGCCTCTGTTGTTCAACCCTCCCGTTGCAGGCATTACCAGCCCCTCTCTTCATCCTTCTCTAGTTACCTTCTGGCATCCAGCTTGTATGGGATGTATAGTGCCACAGGAATTATGACATTTCAGCAGAATTCAAGACCTTTTCATGCCTCTCCTGTGACAAAGCTGTTTCCAATTGTCTCCCTCCTTTCCTTTACATAGCCCATGCTGCTGATCCCTGGGCCTGAATCATTCCAGTATTCCCTTCCCCTGAACCTGCTTTTACTCCTTTGGTGAATACTGGAAAGTATCCCCAGTGACATTCACCACCACTGATCCACGTACTCCTCCTTTAGCTCTTCTCTACTTCCTTTTAATACCTTATTTTAACACCAAGAAATCTTACATGGACAGTCACTGAGACCTTGTCAATGACCAGGATTTGTTCCTCAAAATCTCAAAGCATTTCCCCTCTCTGCTTGTCTCTACACATATAATATTGTTGATTTCTTTGAAAAACACCAAATGAAAACTTATTTTGGCCATCTTCTTTCTTTCAGTCCTACTTTCCATGGAGAGAAGTGAGCCAACCTGGCTCTGCCATGTGTCCCATCTCTCTCTCCGATAAAACCTGCTCTTCCCACCTGTCTTATCAGCTGGGATTCACCTCACCTCACTGTGGACACATCTGCACTGTAAATGTCTCTCAGGCAGCCTGTTTGACTCAGATGGTAATTTCTTTGCCTTCCCCTCAACAGGGAAATACGACCCCTTAGTGCACAATTGATCTTCCCCCAAGTCACCTTTCAAAAGAGGACAAATGAGTTATGCCCCCAAAGTCTCTGCTTTTCTGCATCACCCATTGTCACGCCTCCTTTCATGTTTCTTCTGATTGCCACCACAGTGCAGATCTTGGTCCTGCAACTTGTATATCAGACTCAACTCTGAGTTTTTAAAACTCTTTCTTTTAGTCAGGAGATCCCTAAGTCCTGCACATGTCTCCAACTTAAAGCAAAACTGCTCTTCAACTGTCTTCCCATGGTTCATCATGGCCTCCAGCCTCCCAAAGCCAGGCCAGTGGTACTCTGTGCAAAAGTTGTTTGTCACATTCACAGTTCAGAGCACTGACTGACACACTGCATCCTATCAGCAACTGTAACAATACTGCACTGCCCTGTTCCTTCTCCTCCTGAAATAACTTATTCTCTTACCTAAAATTTAAATCACTAATTCTTAAGGACAGAGATAATACTTCTGTTCTGCATTGACCTATCTTGCAATGGGATACTGTATCATGACTGTGCCTTTGAGGTATTATAAACAGAAGTAAATAACAAATACAATAACACAATTACATTGGTTTTGCTTACAGCTATGCAATTTTTCTTGGGCATTAAGGGGAAAAAAATTAGACCTAGCTAATGCTTCTCTGGGACTCCCTCAAATGAAAATATTTCCTTTATGAGAAATGCCACAAAACAAAAACGAGAAGAATAAAAAAAAAAAAAAAAAAAAAATTAGCAGATTTATGAAAGGACCAAAAAGCACAGATATAATTATATCTAGTTTACTGCTAATTTGTAGGGCTCAGAATACTTCTGTACATTTACTTTCCTGTGTTTTCCTGATTTAGTTTTAGTTTCTTCATTTTGCTGTAGCTCACACACTTGAACTTGACAGCACTAGAAAAATAAGGCAAGTCTACAAAGTTGTTTTCACAGATTTATCCAGCTCTAGGAAAAATATTACAAGAATGTCCTACTTATTTTGATATTCTGCAACTGTAAACCTTTCCAAGCTTTCAAAAGTAAGGTTTTAAGAGCAATTCTTTCAATTTGGAAGAGGTTATTTAGTTATTCCCATCTGTCAGTAAAAGTCAGAAACTGCCTTTTTGGATGGCAGGCAAAAACTGTGCAAGGTCACCCCTGCAACCTGAAGTTTTTTAAGATCTCTTAAGTTATTTTACAGTTCAGTTTATAAATAATTACAATAATGGGATTTTTATTATCCCAAAATAAAATCATTATATTAATGTTTAAGAAGCACAAAGATATAAATGGTGTACTTTTTAATACCTAGACTATCCATTACCATATTTAACCCCATAGCTACTAGGTTATATATGTACATATACTTGCAAGCAGGACAGGGCTCATTTGCAGATCTTTAATCTGATGACCTTTTCTTTTCTTTAAAGGTTGTTGACTGAAATCAGTACCTTAATGTTGCACAGCTCTGTCTTTTGTTTACTACAAGTGATTAAGACAACCAGTGCCAGTAATTTTTTCTCAGCGCTATAAAACAACACAAAATAACACTTTCCAGTTCTTCATTTATTCATGTTACATAAAATACAGCTGGAAATTCACTTCAATTCCAGTACTGCAGTTCATATGCAGGCAACAGCTAGCTGCTGTCAAGGGAGTCAAGCTTTAACACCCCTTGTCCACAACACAAGAGAATCCTGTGTTGGTTATGTATAAGGTTTTTTGTGCTAAGGCATGTTCACTATGAATTGGCACTGGCACTATGAGCTGAGTTAGCCACTGGCATAACTCTGTGTGCAGATTGCATCAGCTTGACTAAAATTCTTGGTCTGTCAATAGGAAATCTGGACAAAACAAACAATCAGAAGTAAGAATGACTCTGAATGTGGTTTTTTGTGATAGTCTCTGTGTCACATTCAGAAAGAGGAGTTTTAGTTCCCTGAGATGTCTAATATTCTTCTCACATTTCCTCTCCCAGGCAGTTACTGCACTCCTTTAAATGACTTCTGAGAAAACTCAGAAAATATAGTGCAGTTCATCCAACCTACATTTCACAAACTTAAAAAGGAATAAAAATGTTATTAAAGCTGCATAAATGACAACTTAATCCCACATCAGGTAGAGGTAAACATAGCAAGAAACCAAATTAAATGCCATGTCTTTCTCTGTTTTTCTCCTTGGACTGCCACATACCAAACATTTCATATGATCTATGAGGTTTCCAGGATAATAAAGCAAAAAGATACATTTGTGTAATTCTTTCTGTATTTACAGCAAGACAAATTGTCTTGTTTTGAAACAGCAGGGCTGATAGGAGTTGTACAACAGGGTATAAAATAGTCATTGCAGCAGCCTATGTTTGCATATAGTCAAATATCACACTGACAGTACAAGAGGAGTTCATTGTGCTTTGAAAGAATTGCATCTGTACATTGTTGTCAGAACTAAACCCCAGAAATCATGCTTTACACTTCTAATTTACTAATTTTACTCTGTTTCCAATGTGTACATTCAAGATGCAAATGCAAGTCTGGAAAAATACCAGAAAGTTATTTTTACCTATGTTGTGCTGGCTCTACTAAGATGTTTTGGTATTTACACAAAACATGTTTTCTGTTTGGAATTTTTCTTCTGTTTATTCTGTGAAAAACTGAAGTGATGATAGCCACCAATGTTTTCAATGGTGGTGCCTGAACCTGTCCTTCCATATTTAAGCTTATGGCCTCCAGTAAAACCAGACATATTTTAGAAGACATTGGGAACTAAAGCGTTTCCAACAATTTGATCATGATCTGAAAATCTTGCATCTTATAGACCCAGTAAGATCAGATGTTTACACGTGGCACAGTTTCCACAGCTCACTCCCAATCCAACCAAATCCCAGAGTGCCCAGCATCTGCATGGAGAAATCTCTGGAGTGCTCAGAACTGCTCCTCCACACCCTGAGCTCTGGGGCACTGCATCAGTGCCCAAGGCCAAGCAGCAGCCCCTTCTGCAGCTGTGAGCAGCAGCCAGGACTCAGGATGTGGGTGGGACCAGTTCACTCCACAAGCAGCACAAGGAGAGAGGTGGGGACAGATCACAGGGTCCACAGAGCTCAGTGCCAGGAGGCCACAAATGCAGAAGGTTAAAGTGCAAGCATGGATAAACTCCTGGCATGCACCAACTTTTGATTTGTGCACTTTCTAATCCACTTCCAACATGAGGGGATTTTTCTTTCATTAATTTGTTCAATGCCTTTTTGACCCTCTAAAAAATTAGAGCATCCATTCATTGTCACCCAAGGGGAAAAAATTCTACAGCACAAACAAACGTTGCATGCAGAAGTATTTCTCTGACAGAGTTCTGCACATTTTGTCATCTACCTCTAGAATTACAACTATTGACAAGATTTGCTTGTCCTATCCAAAGCACTCTCTAATATAAAAGACTGCCTATTTCTAAAAATCTCCTCCTCCCTGAAGTGAGAGTCATGAACAGCAAAGTATTCCTTCCCAATGCAGAGCAATATAAGTCTAATAGGAATAGCTGGAAAAACTTCCCAGCTTGCTTGGTTAAGGCACAAAATGCTCTTCGACATCTGTACTCCATAAAGAATTTGAGTATAAAAAGCTTTGAAAGAGGGACAGCTCTCTGGTATATATCAACCACTCCCTCCATTATATACTGTCTGTAAACATGCTAAGGGTGTATCCTGTCCCATCATCCAGGTCACTAATGAAGATGTTAAACAGCACTGGTCCCATTACCCAGCCTTGGGGCACACCACTGCTTACTGGTCTCTAGTTGGACTTTGTGCAACTGATCACAGCAACCTTTTAACTTTATCTCTTCAGCCAGTCTCTAGCACACCTCACCATCAACTTATCTAGCAAAATAAATCCCCAAGAGACAACAACATAAACATTCTGTACTAAACTGAGTCAGACAGAAGAATCCAGAACGTTTTGGTGCAAAGTACATCAGTTTGTGAGTCAAATACTTCAGTCCAACTTCGTTTACTTTCAGCTGCAAGGTGCCTGCTGTGAAGAAAACAGTGGGATACCCAGTGCCATAGGCATTCTCTGTGGTGTTCAGACTTTCACTGTACATGACAGCACACTAATGATGCTAGTCTTTCCTTAGCTTTTCTACTCTCAGATAAAAGATAAGGTCCTCAAGTGGGATGTAATATATCCTAATATAATACTGAGGCTTTTGTCAGTAGCATATAAAAAATTTGATTCCCTTAAGTAGATTATCCTATGGCCATATGGATTTTCTGGGACATACTAGGCATTGTGATGTCCGTCAGACATCATGTTTTTCACAACTCCACTAGCAGCAACAGAGCTTATAGCAGGCCCTGAAGGAGGGTTTTCATGGTTCAGATGCTTTGCAGGAAGCATGCCCAGGATCATGATGTCTCCCCCTGTCCCCCCAGATGCTGTGTCCAAAACCCACACGATCTTCATAGAGCCTGACTGGGCCACTGGTCACTCCAATGCAAATCCTTAAGAGTATTCCACAGGCCTGGTCTGAATCTGACACCTGCTGCTTAGAGCTCTGCTGAACTTGCAGGATCCACACAGTGGGACAGGATCCACAAACTGGCACATCACACTGTCCATGTGTCACACATCCACCTCGTGGTAGAAAGACTACAGCACCAACATTTTACAAGTAGCCAGACAAATTCAGAGGCCACATGAAAGTGGGATCTAGAAGTTTTTAATCTGTTTAGTGTGTCTATGCTTTAATTATTTTAGTGAAAATGGGATTTCAGTAAAGGAAAAAAAATCAATAGCAGCTCTGCCTTTGAGCCTTGCTTCTAAGGGCTAAGTGACCCTTGAGCCTGATAATCCATAAAGGGCCTGTTCCCCATTCCTTTCTATTTCTCATTTCATACCTTCGATCCTCCTAAAATCTCCTTTCCCCAGGCACTTAAGTCAGTGATTAATTTGGATATTTCACACTTTGCAGTGTGTGAAAGTCAGGTTTACTTACAATCATAAATGAACCAGGCTGTAAATAGAGTCATCACTGTACACTTTGATTCACAGAGCTCCTTTCCTTTTCAGGTTGTTTTTTCTCATCTATCTTAAGCAGCTGTATTACAAGATGGCACTCTCAATTAAAACAGGATGAAGAGACACAGGGCTAATTTCACCTTGTGTAGTTATTTGCCACCAGACAAAATGAATATAAGGCTGTCACTATTCTGTTACAATTTCAAAACTTTTGCACCCACAAGTCTCAAGCAGTATACTTTCCAGCTACAATCATATGGTTAATCTTTAAACACGAACCCGTCATTGTATTTTGCCTTGAATAAAGTCACATAAAATAAATAAAGTCACATAAAAATGCAGATTCTTAGCCAAAGTTATCTATTTCCTGGTTTCCAAATTAAACAGTTGCAAATGCTGAGATAACTACCAATATCTCTCTTCCTCATTAATTCCAGTTCCAATGAAATTACTGAAAAACTGTAAGTTCGCTTCTGTTTTATCAAGGATCATTGAGAATTTCACATCACATTTCAGAAAATCCTAGAGTACTAAAGGATCCCAAAATGTTTGCAGGTGATAAAGCAGTCTGGCATTAGACTTCTCTCTGCTGATGCAGCATAAAATCCACACAGGTGAGAAGTAACTGGTAATTTGAGAAGAGCCTGGAAACAGATGATTTTCATCTGTCAGGTGAAATATAAATATTACCTGATTTTCAGGGAGAGACAATATCTTTTATTATATATTATAAAATATATATACTATATATAATATTAAAAAAAAAAATCAAAGCTCAAAAATGCATGGGAAAAAGATTCAAATATAAAATGAAGGCCCACACAAAAATGTGCTAGGAGAAAGAAGCAAGGGGATAAAGAATGTTCTGCTTAAAAAAAGCCCAGATGCTATACTGCCATCACGTACAAAATCAATTTTCTGTATTTGATTAAAACCAGCTTTGTGTAAATCTCTCATCAGGCATTAATCATTTAACAGATGATTTCTGCACACACGTAGAGGGGCGGCATTCCCTGTATTTTCTTTTTGCCAAGAGAGATTAAAGATGATATAGGAGGAGGACTGCTGCCTGTTCACAGGCTCAGTTCAGGAATCACTTTGGAAACTACAAAGAGCTGGTGGCACCCTGAGCTTCCTTAGCAGAAATCAATGGCATATCCTACTTAAAGTTCTCAGTGCAGGTAAAACATCCTGTATGTTCCTTCACTAAGTGTCCTGATGTAGCTCCATAATGAAGGACTGCTTGTGCAGGAAGGCATATGCAATGCTCACTGCAGAAATAACACTTAATTTTTCCACATTTAGAAAGGGCTGATTCAAAGCCTGCATTAAGCCTGCTGAACCACTGATTCCAGCTTAGAGGTCCAAGCTTCCATTAGGAAGTAAAGCCTTTCCCACAGACAAGAAAGTAAAGTTATGCCCTCATTCAAGAAGGTAGATGGGAAATGAGGAAACTGCAGGGAAAAGCAAGAAAATACTTTTTTTTACATCAGGAAAAAATAAAAGAAGCAAAAAAATTTCAAAAGATCTTTTACATCAACTTTCTTCAGTTAAGAAAGATTCAGAAGAACTTCAGTGAAACAAGTAAGTCCCACACACCTTCTGGAAACCCTCTGCAGTTGCAATTTACAGTGATGAAAAAAAGGTGAAACGAGGTTAGTGTAGACCTGGTTCCATCCTGCCATACTGGATGGGTATTACCATAATTATTTATGACATATTCCAAGAGCACTCTAGGAAAAATTACTTGAAAATTAATTTTAATTTACCTTTAGATACAAAAGATTTACATCATAAAGCCAAATTGGCATCCCAGGTTAATAATGCTCTTCTTCTACTGTAAAACCCAAATGCATGTCCCTTTATGTCCTGTTCAGTATTCAGCATTATTTTTTGGGGGGAGTGGGAGTGGGTTTGTTTTGGTTTGGTTTTTTTCTCTTAAACAGAGTCATCAAATCTAAATCTTTCATGTAAAACTTACATGCATGTTGATAACTGTGCTGGAAATAAAAAAAGCTGAAGCCATTTAGCTCAGTCTAGCATGTGGAAAGACGGCTGGAGGTAAAACGGAAGTCTCGGCTTTCCTTACAGACACATCAAACACTAAGAGTCAAGGAAATTTTACCCTTTTCATATAACACAGTGACATTAAAATGTGCACAAAACACCTATTTGCCATCTATTAGGAAACTGTAAGATGAATTTCTTTCAAAGTTTCTAGATATTGAAGTGTTTCTCCGGAAAGCGCAGTAATTCATGGCAGTGCTCACAGAACTGGTCCAACACAGAAGGCTGGGCATCAAGCTGATTTAACAGGAGCCTGTAGTGGCCAAGGAGAAGTAAATCTTGACACATTTCATTTTTACACACTGAACTGTCCAATCACATCCTATCTACTAAAAAAACCCAACCCAAAGTCGTATCTCACTGATAATCATTCCTTCATGCACTTTTGGCTTTAGATACCATGGTTAGAGAAACAGGCATTGGAGGAAGTGTCCTTTTCTTTCAGTCCCACTCAGAGTTTCAAAATATTGTCTATTAAAAACACAACTAACTTTTAACTGGACATAATTCAGAAACAGAAGGTGAGTAGTAACATATAAACAGGTGCTCATGCTGCTTCAGTCAAGCGGACGAGACAATCTGGGAGAATAATACTTTGGAGACCTTCTTGTCATCCAACAAGGTTCTTCTAGGGAAGAAAGAAGGTCTTCATTTTAAAAGCACTTTAGAGGCAGTCACTGTCATGCCAGTCTCGCTATACAGACTGGATCTGTAACTGCTTCTAGCTCCTCAGCACACATCATGCTATAGACTGAACAGAAACATAGGCATTCTCAAAAGAAGAATGTAACCTCTTGGACTACTACATGCGCTAGTCAGGAATATGCAATCACTAGGAAAAAAAAAAGGATTTTAAATGAAAGTAACTAGATTTCTGTGTTTTAAGAAACAGACAATTCATAATACAATTGTCCTTTCATTGACTGTGTACTATGTGGGTTAAATCCTATAAAAGAATGAAAACACAGGAAAGTCACGGAAGTAATCTGTTACTTTTTTTCAGTTACATAAGGAAATAAGTATGATTACTTTTCATATTGTTCCAAATAGGCACTTATTTTTTTCATTAGCAGAATAAATTAAGTTCTACATTTTGATAACTGTAAAGTAGTTAATTTGTTTTCGTAAGTTTATACAAAATTTCAACATGATCAAATACCATTTATTTGTAATTAATGATTCAGGAAGCCTCTGCTACCAGATCTTTTCAACAAGTTTGCTCTGGGCATGCTAATGACAAGCACTATCCTATTCTTTCAATCTCTACAGCATCATTCCCAGAAATTTGTATTGAACACCTTAATATTTTTCCAGTGATACAAGCTAAGGAGTACTTAAACCACTTAAATGACACACTGAGGTCAGCACGTCAGTTCTTGGTACAAATGTCCCACTTTCCTCCATTTCCAGGCTCTGAGAGCCCATCAGCTTCACCAGCATTTGTCATTCTCTGTTTCTTTTTAAGAAGCACTACTTAAGGAGCACAAAGTCTCCAGCTTTCGACACAGGAGACTCCCAACAAAGCAAAGCAAATACACAAAACTAACCAAGCAAGCAGTCCCATCGTGTACCAGCCTGTCTGCTGGGCTTGGAGGGAATTTGCACTCAGATTCCTTTTCTTCACTTTTAGGAGTGGGAAAGCTGGAACCAGGTGAAAAGAAACCAGAAGGAAAGTTGCTGCTTATATCTAAACACACAGACCTTGTGTAAACATCACAGGAAACTCTCCTATTTTTTGTCACAAAACTTTCCACATGGGGAAATTTCCTCAAATGCCCTTTTCTAGGGGCAAATTGAGAATCTCAGCCCTCATTTCTACACACACACACCCTGATGTGTAATTGTTTCTAGTTTTCATTATGATCCAAGTTGCGTGGGTACTGCAAAACAAAGATGTCTATTCATTACTGACCAAGGAGAGGTAATTTGTGCCTGAGGGTGACAGACACACCATCTTATCATAACAAACAGGTCTGCATTGACCACCGCTGGATTATTGGGTGGGAAGGCAGATGCCTTGTGTGCTATCACTCCTACAAATCAGATCTCTTACAGTCCCTAATTTTTTCCCTCAGATTAATTTTTTTTCCTCCAACCTAAAACTTATTGGGATGGTCCTTCTTATAATACATCAAGAAAAAGATGGTGCAGGGGTGGAGCACCATAGGTTTTCAGAAGTCTCAGTTAATACCCACACTCCTCTTCAAATACAATAGACCTGCTCCTTGTGTCCTTTTTTGTTCCTTTCCAGGCAAGCACTGACAGTATACTCAACTGAAGGTTTTGCAAAATGGTGAGCAGAAGCAGTTATAGTGTCTTAAAAATAATAAAATAAAATACTTATGATTAAAAACCCCACAGAGTAATATAGCTTGCAGATGCCAGCTAAGAAGGCCACATGGGAAATCAGCTCCTGGATTTTCCCAGCAAACAGACTCACCCCACACTTTAGGACCTCCTTAATAAGTCTATTTACAAAAAGTAAAAACTAAAATCCAAAAAAATACAAGGAAGACACCCAGAGATACAACTTCAGAAATTCTCAAAAGTGAGGTAATTAGTCATGGACAAGCTGAAAAAAATCTTTGGTGGTAAAACTTTTAATCAGCACATTTTAAAAAACCTCAAGTCTCTATTTAGAAATAAGTGTTGACACTCACTTTCTCAGAGTAAAACATACTGTAGATAAGCCATCTCATAAAATGCATTTGAATCACTCTTCTATTTCATCATTTTGTTTTCAGAAGTTGCAGTACATGAACATGTATGGATGACCCAATATCCTGATGTTTTGGCAAGAACTTTGCTTTACTGCCTGCCTGCCTGCTTAAAAGCCAGGCTGCCAAGATTATGCAGCATTTCAGCACTAGGTCTGGTGTTTCTTATTTAAATAATTTACTACTGACATTTTCCAGTACGTGTCCTCCTCGCTCTCCTCCCGCTTTCCCGGAGACTCGTGCGGCGGACGGCTCAAATGGCGTGACACACGCCTGGTGTAGAGAAGGAGGTTGGAGGGGGCTTTGAGCCATCTGCTCTAACAGAAGGTGTCCCTGTCTGTGGCAGGGTGTTGGGAATTAGATGACCTATAAGGTTCCTTCCAACCCAAACCATTCTATGAGGTTGTTGCTGGAACCCTGGACACGGTCCCCCAGAGCCAAGGCTCATGGGTTGAGGACAGCCATGTCTGAATATGAAGCTGGGTGGGTTTGGATGACTCGATGTACTTTGTGGTACCTTTTCTCTGTTATTTCTCAGACCTTTTCTTGCTCCCACACCAGGAGAAACTAGGATTCTGATAAAACACAAGTACAGAAACTGAACAGCAAGTCCATATTTTTTCCTTTTCTTCCTTTTTTAAACTGTTTTCATTCTTTTGAAATCCTTCTTCCAAGTTTTCTTCTTTAACAGAAGATTTTCAATTTTACATCCAGAAAAAGGAATTTGAAAATGACCAAATTAATCACCCTCATATGAAAGCTAACCGTTAGTAACAAAATTTTAAGTAAATGCATTATATTGTATTTTGGCTAAATTTGTGTGTGTTCTGCACCAATCACCTAAAAGAGACTGTCTCTCACACTCCCATGTTCATTGATCTGGATTTCTCTGAAACATTAAGATTTCCAAAACAATTCACAAACAAACAAACCAGACCAAAGGAAAGACATTTGTTCAGGCTTGTATTGGACTTTCTGTATTAACCTGTCACTTACAAAAAAATATTGAAAATACTATCAAGAGTATCTACACAAGCAAATGTGAAGGAGTCAATAAAGTAAAGAATTTTCTAACCCCAGGACATGGGATATTTATTTTGCCCACTTCTGTGAGTTTATTTTTGTGTTAACACTGTATTAGCAAAACCTTTGCAGCTACAGCGCCCTGCAAAGTAAAATATTTTAGGGAATTGGTATCATTTTGCTCCACCAAGCATTTACATTAATTTTGCATTATGCATGCAACCCCACACTTTCCCATTTACTAGCTACAGAGTAAACTTTAACTGAAGTCAATAATATACTTTAATAGCCTCCAACTGTATGTTTACTAAGATATTCTCAAGCACTCAATGCATAGCATGAATAGCACGATCATTTCACAAGCCATTTCATCTCATTGTGAGGATGTGCCTATCTCCCTGCTATTTTAAGAGCAAGTCTACAATTCCAATATCTAACATAACACTGAGAAAATACTCTTTGTTTTCTAAATCTTGTCAGCTCTCATATGCTGGGAGGCAATGTGGGACTAACTGGATCATATTCTTCCACGAAGAATATTACCCAATGGAAGAAAAGGTGATGTTACTTTGGTTTATTTTACTTTTTTTTTTTTTCTTTGATGGAAAGGCAAGGCTCCCCTGTTAAGCAACCTTTGCCAGAGACTAATTCACTGGAAAATTGCTTCTCTAGTCCTAGCTCTTTTTCCTCTTGAACTGCATCTGATTGTCTCTACTGGCAGATTAATACACACAAATGACAGACATGGCTAAGAACTACTTTGCCTTTTCTGACTTCAGATTACATATATTAATCATTGTTCTGATTACTATTTTCAGTGTTTGAAGTATATTTTTCTAATACTATAACTATCTCAAATCATTATTAGAAATGTAAAATTTGTCAATGCACATTTTCTCACAGCTTAGTTATGATTCTCTACGGCCTTTATGCAGCCAATCACTGGGATAAGAGCGAGCTCCACATGAAGAGCCCAACCCCTGAGAGGAAAAAAAGTTCTTTCACTTACTCTAGGAACAAATGGTCAATTTCTTTGGAGGTGGGTAGGCATCAAATAACAGAAAAGTCTTTCCCAAATAATAACCAAATAACTGAGAGAAGATACTTTGTTATGGTGGTAAAATCTGTTATTTTTTTTTTTAAAACTTACAACCGAAGTGACTGTGTGTTAAAATTCACTTCAGTTGGAATAATCAGCATGAATAGCTTACCTCTTAAATAACAAGGAAGCATCTAAATAAGAGCAGCTTAATGGAAGTCATGTTAATAAATTCACTTCAGTGACAACACTTGAATTATCATTGAAAAAAATAAAAAAATAAAAAAATTCTTTTAGTGCAACTGATGTGCTGTCTCTTTCAATGAAATTTTCATTTGCCAGTCATTATCATTTTGGTGGAAGACTAAATTATTTGCTGCTTGTCAGTAAGGGGCAGAATGTAGACGAAATGTAAGAAGTTGACAAGTTAGATGATAGAAATGAATAAAATTTATGTTCTTATGAACCTAATGGCAAGTAATTATCTCTGAACTGGCAGTACAAATGTGCTTTTTCATCATGAATATCTGACGTGCATTAGAAATTTCCAGAAGACATATTATTTATATAGTAAAGCAACAGAGTGGAAAACTTGTTAAATATATGGCTTCTGCACCCAGCATTTAATATAAAAGTTTAATTGAGTGGTGAATCTTCTAGAATTTTTTATGCCATGTTAAAAGGCAGGTGCTAAAAAAATCCCAGAAAAATACCCAGTAGGTCTCTAAGCCAACATTCTAAATTTTTTGTTGTTGTTTGGTTTTTTTTTTTTTAACAATTACCAGAATCCCAGATATGGTTGCATTTTATCTGGTCACAACCTGCAGCATTAACAAAGCTGACTATAGGAGGATGAGTGTGAGCGTGTGGGAGTGTGAGTGTGTGTGTGTGTGTGTGTGTGCGTGTCTACATAATCCAACAGACAGTATCACAAAATACTGCACCTCCTAACCACAATATTAAACTGTAACTCAACAGCCAAAAAGTTGCATAGATCAGAATGATGGTGGACTGTGCTATTGTTGTTCTTTCTCATATGCTTGTGTACACTCACACTCCCAGCACAGAAGTCTTGATTCATACTTTTTCTCATCTAAGATAGGGGCTGTGCCTCATTTGGATGCACGGCACTCTAGTCAGCATTTTGTGTATGACCCTGTACCTCGATTAGCAAACAATATTCAGATGCTGCTAGAAAGACAGAATGTTTAATTTCCTTGCAGACGGTACAACATTATTCATCCCTTAAGTACTTAAGTGGTTCACTAATAATTTATCCTCACAATAACCCTGAAAGATGAACAGCTGGTATTTTCCAAACTTACAGATGAGAAAACAAAGCACAGGAAAATCAAGGTCAAACACACCCGTTAAAGGGAGATGTCTATTTAGAGCATCTAGACCAGGCCATGGCTGAATACACAGCACAACATGGCTACAGCTGCAAACATTCATGAGCAGCTGGAAGGAGCCACCAGAGGAAAGCACAGTGATCCCTTCCTGCTCTGAGTGAATATTTTTGCCTCAGAAGTTTCATTTAGCAGTTCTGTATAAAAGAAAGTAATTTTCATATCTAAAAACATCAGGAATTTATAACATGCCTTGTGCATTAGTGCTGAAAAATTAAATGCATGTGTCTTGGAAGTTTTAAGAAGCAAATGAGACCTACTCACTATATTTGGCTTAAAAGTACTTTTGAAGGAACTAAGTGTTTTGAAGTTACGTAGGAGTACTACAAGTTCAACCTGAGCAAAAATTATCTCAAAGAACATCTTATATGCAAGTGGGCAGGATTTGCTAACTGATTTTTTGAGCTGATAAATCTAAAAGTGACTAAGCAAGTGTGTCTGATACTTTAGAAGTGTTATTTGTGTATAATTATACTTCAGAAAAACTCTTGAGCACTGCCTCCTAACAGAACAATGCAGAACAGGACAAACACTCCTCCACGGAACTGACAACTCAAAGTGGATATAAAAAGCTACATTGGACAGACTGCCTTGTGCTCTTCAGCTACACAGCACTGAGTCCTTCCTTGCCAGGAGGAAGGAGGTAGGTGTGATTTGAAAAAACAGCACTCTCAAAGGATGACAACTACACTCACAGGCACCATCCCCAAGTTCTCTTCCCCGGAAGAAGTGCCTGTGCTCTCTCATAAGTGATTTTCCCTAGGTTCTTCCATCCAGGGGCCTAAGAAGAGGGTAAAGCCTGCTTTGATTTTCTCCCATTTTAATACAGCCCCCCATGACAGGTAACATTAGTCTCAGGACATAGAAGCATCCTTTTATTGAGCTGGTGTCTCAGAGAGTACAAACAATGGAAGATTTTACTTAAGTGAAAATCAACTTGGCTGAGGTTTTCAGTCTACAAAGAAGAAAATTAGGGGGTTTTTGCAGTATGTCTTCACTGCCTGTCCCATTATCAAAATTTGTTGAATTCTGCTTGAGAATATCAAACTCTCTAATACTGACAATAGTTCTGACAAATTCAGTATTGAAAAGGAAGCATTTCAAAAAGCAGAACCCCCTCAGAGCTTCCTTCCTGAAGCCAGTCCTCCCAATAAATTTTCCATTTCAGCAGATAAGAAACACAGTACTTTGAGCAAGTTTGCTTTCACTGCATTATTTCATATTTACAGAGAAGGCATTTTATTGACAACAAAATTACAATATTTATGCCTTTAACCCATAAAAGGCTACATGTTAATATCTGACAGCCATCAAACACCAACAGGTATCAAGAAATGTTAACTTTTATTACTTGTGTGTGACAGAGGGACAGGATCAACAAATATGGCAGGACAACAGCATTAGTGCACACATACTTCCATCTGCTCATAGAAATGTTTCCTAACCAGAAATATCTAAGAAATCAGTCTGTACTTAACACACAACCTAGACTGGAAATTGTTTGCTGGGCGGATTGCATGTGGGTTTTTCCCAACAGAAGGAGAAGCTCTTTGCTTGGTCTTCTGCAAAGCATCTGACACTGTCCCACACAACCTAAAGGGGGCCTCTCCAAGACAGCTGGACAGGTTTTTGGTTTTTTTAAAAAAAGCAAGTAGTAACAGTACAAGGGGGAATGGTTTTAAGCTGAAAGAGGGCAGGTGTAGATGAGGTATTAGGAAAAAAAATTCTTTATTGTGAGGGTGGTGAGACACTGAAAAGAGGTTGCACAGAGAAGTTGTGGATACCTCATCCCTGAAAGCCTTCAAGGTCAGGCTGGATGGGGCAGGAGGACTGAAACTGGATGACATTTAAGGACCCTTCAAACCTAAACCACCCTAAAATTCTATGATTTACTAAAAGAAATTTGTATCAATTCAGTTTGCTGGAGATTTACAGCCTCCTTGGCTACTCCCGAACAGAGTGCAATTGGCAAAAAATTTAAGAGGTGTGAAGGTTGAGCAAGGAAAAATCCCTCAAATCAACAAACCAAACCCACGAAAAAAATCCACACCAGAACAGCAAAGGCAGTCTTCTTACTCCATCAATTTCTGAAAAAAAACCCAAAAAAACCCCCAGTCATTCAAAGAAGACATTTGTGGGCTTCTCAGGAATATCAGTATGAGAAAAATGTAAAAATGCTGAAGCAACTTCCTGAAGTCAGTTGCTGAGTTAACTACCTGAACTGACAGCATCTAGGTTTTCCCCCATACATAGCAAAAAAAGCCAAAGAAGGTTAATTTTCTAGAGTTACAAAACTTCATTAATTAAAAATAAATAAATAAATCAGCTTGGGTGTTCTAATAATAAAATTTTCAGTTAAAAGGTAGAGATCTCATGCCTGCTAATAAGTGTAGGAATATGGACAAAAGGAAGGTTTGCGATGGGCATTAAAAATGAATCCTCAATCTGTGAGAAGTGAAAGATTCCCTCACGGTTTCTGTTACTATTTCTCAGCAGGTCTACACGTGCAGTAGCAGTTTGGTGCTCAATAGCAAAAATACTGAAGGTTTAAGGTCAGTCTCTACTGTCCTAGTAGGAGAGAGAAGATAAAGCACTGAGCAGCAGCTATCTTCAGTTATTTGGGATTATACAAACCTGAAGGATTCCTTTTTATTTCAAACCCATGCTGGGCAAATCAGGTTAGCTCTTAAATCAGAAGACTCTGTTACACACCTTTCAGCAGATACATTATTACAGCTGTCACTGCAATTGTTTTCCTCTATTTTCTTTAGAAACCATAGGCAACTGTACAGTTTTAGAAATTTCCTCTATTACATACAGATACCTGTTTCTCTTCCCTCTGTCTGATATGAAGGACAATAGATACACTCTCATTCAAGTGAATACGTGACACTTTCACCTTTTCCTTTATCTTCAAATTTCTATTTTTACCTTTACCTCCAGTTTCTAAAAAACTGTACAGCAGGATCACATCTGTTTCTCTTAGTATATTTCAGAAGTCACTATTTTTACTCTATATTTTGAGCACAATACTTGCAACTACATCTGCACATTTGGTATTTACCAACTCAGTCTGTGAAGATGGACAGAGACATGTCAATTTATCTCTAACACCTCTTACATCCATGTGGGGATGGACACAAAATGCCTTCAAGGAAAGGCCTTCTTCTTTTCTCACTTGATAGTGAAAAGAAACTGCATAAATCATTAGTTCAGTCCATCCACTTACACTTTCCTATCCCATATATCCACTCCTTTGGCAGGATCAGTCCTGTCCATCATCGCTGCACCAGAATACCGGTAAGGAGGGCTTGTGCAAGAGCTTTTTGGACTTACCCTGCCAGTGGCCAAGTCATTACCTGACTCTCAGTGAGTCAGTGCCCCGTGCCCATCCATCTCACTCATTTTCATCTGCTAAACCTGACCCCAGTATAAGCCACATTTTCATTCTGCCTAAGGACTCACCCTGCCATTTCTCTCTGGAGCACGTTCTCCCTGGCTGATCCTTATACAGGGAAGCAAAGTGCAAACAAAACATTTAAACAGTATCCCCATCTTCTTTGAAATTCTTCATGAAAATACATCTTCTGTGGTCTTCTGCAAAACAAAACACCCTTGCACTAATGAGACCACTGGTTACTCAAGACTGCTCGGTAGTACTGATTTACACATGCAGTTCTTCCCAAATCACCCTCCTAAAACAATAAACTCTGTTGTCTTCAGGCTTCCTGAAGCTACTAAGCAAATGCATTTTATTTACTTGTTGAATCCCTCCATAATCCTAAAACTGAAGTCCTCTGGTTGGTTTAAATTTTATTCGTAAATACAGCCTATATAATTGTATAATCCTCTGGCTACTGTCATGTACATTATTACAAATAGCTCTTGCAGTCTCCTGCTCCTGGTTATAAAACTGATTTGTTTTTAAAAAGAAAATTACAGCATTTCTCAATTCTCTGAATAAACTCAAAGGATTAGCAGAGACTGAGAACATTTTGGTAAAGGTAATAGCAAACCATGCCTAGTGTAGCCACCACCTTGAAAATTTTCCTGCAACTTCAGTAATTCTTTTAAAGACTCCTTCTGGAGCTAGAGTCATTTGCAGTGATCTTTCTTTTCACATGAAACAAAGAGCTAAGCACCAATTTAGCTCGCTAAAGCTTAATCATTAAGGTAAGGTGACTAATTTAGCACTAAAACTATCTCCAAAGTGTCTTTTGCACCTCAGTTACCTAATCGTGAAGAGGCTTATCTTCCTCGGTTGACTAGGAGAGAAGCATAAGCAATTGCATCACTAATACAGGTACTTCCATCAAGTGTGTGAAGGCAGGTAAGGCGAGTATATGCCTCACGCTTGTGTCATCAAGCTTAAACTCAAAGTCAACGTGTTTGATAAATAACAGGCAATTAAAATCTCAGCATTAACTTTTTTTTTTAAATCCTTTCATTTTAGAGGGCAAATAATAGCTTCAGACCCTATTCTATGATCACCAACTTACCATATGTTGGAGAAAAATAGTAAGTCACAGTGCTTTTGCAAGAAAGTGTAATAGGATAATTTAAGAGTGAGGATACTTGCTGAAGACATGTTACATCTCCACATCTCTCAGCAGAGCACAACCCAGTTCAGCAGGTTAAGGTAGATGAAGAATGGAATCTGTGAGTTCTTGTTTTGAGTGTGAAGCTGAGCTCATTAAGACATGCCTGAAAAGTCTCAGTTTCTAAGGAGAATTCTAGCCTGAGCTTGTCACTTGTTTACATCAGTGGAGCCCTTTGGCCTGCTCCTTTCTCTGTGTATTTCATTTTATCACACACAGGGAGTAGTCGATGACCTCATTTGGACTACACTTTCCTCTCAATTGACTTTGAAGAAAAACTGTGTCAGCATCAATAGGCAAATTTACTGGTATCCACCCAAGCATGACAAAAGGTAAGAGCTCATGTTCCCCTGCCCCTGCATTCATCAAAGCCAGAGAGACAGACACAAAGAAAGGGCACACTCCAATGACACACACATACACCCAGTGATGGGAAACCTGCCACAACATCAGCACAGTGCTTCTCAGTCACACTATATGGCAGTCACACAGGCTGCTTAGCTTAAACCCCTGGAAAGCTGCTGATTTACTGTAATGCATATTTAACAGCCACAGTCACTTCAAGAAACAAATTTTGTCCAGTTGGGCAGCTAGGTTGGTTATAGGCACCTTTTCTCTTTAACTGGCAAATAATTAATTTGATAAACACTATCAACATTCAAACGCTTGACTTCAGGGGGGGAAAATAAAAATATTTTAGATTATTTCTATTTTTTAGTAAAAAACAGACTAGAAAGTAGAATAAAGAAAGATTAGAAAGAAATAGTAGAATAGAAGGAGAAAGTGCTGAGTCTGTTGGTCCAACACAAGTGTTACTATTTTGGAGATTCTTCTTATCTGATTGAAGATTCAGAGAAGTTACCTTTTTCATCTTTTCCTTTGCACTGTCAGTAGTGATAAAGGAAGGAAGTGGGGGATAAAAAGGCTACCCTGCACTGTTGAGCACACCACTGACTTTACAGGAGAAAAATAAAAAAGTGTCACCTAAAATTGGGTGTCCTGCTCAGAAGCAAAGCCTCTGATCAGTGCCACCCTGCAGAACCAAAGAACAGACATACTCAAATAACTCTGCGGAGCGCCGCTCATTAAAGGGAACCATCTCGGAACCGGTGGAGAAAGAACAGGCAGGAAGAACAGAACAATCAGAGCAGCCCAGGCAGCAAAACAAAAGAAGCCACTTCTGTGACTTGCAAAAGAAGAGATTTCTTCTCTCTCCTCTTCCCAAATTTAGTAATTTTGTAGAAGGGAAATCAACAATTGGATAAAGGAGAGAACAGAACAGTGATCTCATGTATGACAGGGAATCAAAAACTCAAGACGAGGCAAGGCATGAACTAAAGGATTAAACAGAAGGACTGTGCTGGATTAGGCATTTCTGTTCCTGGTGGGCTTGTTCAGCATTTGAATCTGCTGAAACACTTTTGGTATTTTTGGAAGGGCTGTGGGATTGAGCTGGGCTACCCTTCAGCTGAGTCAGGCCCTCAACTAAGATGTGTGGCCTCAAAAGCGTTCATAGCAGCACAGGACATGGAAATGAATGAGCAGAAACTGCTTTTTTAAATTGGTAGAGCTTCCTGAAACAGTATGTACTCTGTATGGAAAATGTTCCGTTTCTGCAGCTGACAAAGGCAATTTCACACAAGGAACAGTGAGGATGTGGGTGCTTAATGGTAAAATGTTGGCTCTGCAGACTTTCAGTTAAGCTGCTTCGTAGCATGGCAATTTTAACTTCAGCTATTTAACACTGTTGCTAACACCTTGAACTTTTACATACTACAAAACCTGCAGTTTTTGTTTCCTGCCACACTTTCAAATCAATATGCATTAAGGGAGTGCTCTGTAACACTTGAGCAATGACTTCAACAACTCATCTCTGTGTCCCTCTGCAGCACGCCCATAGAAGTCACACAGACTGATTCCATTCAGAGATCCTGCCACAAGCCCACCTGTATTCCAAAATAGCAGTGTATGCTCCTCCTGCATTAACCACCTGCTACTGAGTCCTTTTATTTCTTTTTTTGCTTCACATGCTTGACACACCTGGCCAGCTCTAGTGACGCATGGGATGGTGGAACAGGGAAGAAGCTGTGGAATTTCTTGGCACTGTCCTAACAGGAGCCTTTCTAGGAAGCATGAGCTCATGCTACACCCTTGCATCCACGGCTTTCTGTCACATGGCTGTCACTGTAGCTCACTGTATGGACTGATGCACTGGGACTTCATGAACTACAGAACTTTGATGTGGTATTTCTGAGAAGCCATGAGATCTGCCACTTGGTCCTGCTGACCTCCTCATCATCACTGTTATTTTCAGTCCTAGTTTGTGACAAAGCACCAACTAGCAAATGCTGGGAAACATCATACGTTTATGGACTAAAATGTCATGCTTAACCCCATCGAGGAGAGCATCCAGCAGAAATGCTTCGAAAAGCAACCAGCCCAGATCCAAAAGCATATCTGGAACAGCATGGTGCTACATCCCTGTGAGTAACCAGAGATGAGGCTTGCAGAGATCACCTGTTATTTCCCTCAGTTTGTTTTTTTCTACTGATCCATCTGTTCTCTTAAACTGGCAAATCACTTATTTCATAACGACCACCACTATCAGAATGCTTGTCAGTGTTCGGATGAACGGGACATAAAATGGTAAAAATTATGGTGAGACGAGAACATTTTTCTAGTTGTAAGAAGACAGACTTAGGTAGCTATTTTGTGTCATTTACATCACTCTCTTCTCAGTTTTACAGCCATGTGAAGCAAAAGGAACGGATGAGTGTTTGTTTCAAATCTGTGGACAGATCTCAACTTAAAAGGCTTAAGTAAGACTGCAGCACCAGAGCTGACCATAAAAAGCATGCCTGGGGGATGGTGTGCCCAAAGCTCTGCTGCTCCCAGTTACAGCAGTGTCCCGACTCCATTATCAGCTACAACTAGCTGAAAATGCCCTTGGAACCCACCCAAGGGACTAAACCAGTGAATTGTCTTGTCTATCAGCTTATTTTTCGATAGATAGCAATCTACTGGGACCACACCCCTGCCTGACCCACAGCTCCGATCTCCCAGCACATTTCCCAACAACTGCATAGGGGTTTATGCTACTCAGAAAGACAGGACACTGCCCAGCTCCAAACTGCACTTCACTGTACCAAATGATAAATATGTGCATGTGAATTCCATATATTATAATTTTTCTAGCTATTTCAAAACCATATTGCTTGATCCTATCTTCTGATGATAACATAATTGAAAAAATCTCAAGTGTACACTTCAGCTATCTTTATCTGTCTGTCGCTGAGTTTTTTTAGGATTAGTGTTTCTATAACACCACAGAAGTTGATGTGTAGCACCAGGTGCTCACACAATCTTCAAGAAGAACTGTTTTAAAAAATCACTGATTGAGGAAATCATACCTGATGTGTGTCAGGACAGGGTCCTATCTGTGTTCCAGGTGGTAGCACCTAAAGTCTCGGCCTCAGGAGAAGGAAGTAAATAATCCACCATCCTACACTGCTCTGCAACATGCAGAAAAGCTGGTTGCTTACATAACCCTCAGTACTTGAGAAGCCCTTCATTTGTCCATCTAAGTAAGCTTTTATTGTCAGAGCATTCCTCACCCATCTCCCTCCAAGTGTGACACAACAAGCTACAACTCGCTGCTTTGCAGGTCAGCAGCACACAAAGACCCTGGGACATTTCCAGCACTGTTTTTTGATAAGAGGAAAAGATTTTTTCTCTCTTTATTAGCAATAATCCCAGGTACTAGGTTGACCGAAATCAGTAGCAGCAACAAGACCATCTAAACTCATGCCTGACACAGCCCTACTCAAACCAAGGGTGTAATTCTGAGTGACGCTCCCTATGGCACGGTACAGTGCTGGTCAGCAGCTGGCTTGCAAATTGACCATAGGTCTGTAGATCAAATCAAACATTTTAATTATCTTATATTTTGCATGAAATCATTACATCTCCTATAATCACCACCTGTAAAATTACTGTAGGGATAGGGAGCTTTATAACCATCCCTGAGGCAGCCAGGCATTTTATTCTGCCTCTTTGGTATCATTCATGTCTTACATTGCTATTAAGCAGCCAGGTCTGACACCTGTCTCTTTAACCCACTCCCACAGATAACCACACAGATCTGCATGTAGATGATTAACACTCCCCCCTCTCGTGAAGGCACACATCTTTGCGCTCCAGTGACAATAACTGCTTATACCATTGCAAATAATAAAATGTGTCATTCAATGCTTGTAATAAAAGCTTAAACTCCAATGTGAGGTGATGTGGGTGTAAGTCAACACCAGCAATTTGGACTCAGAGGCAGTTTAACACTATTCACAGGTTCAAAGATGAGTAAATCATCTCTTCTGGCTCCTATACTCTACCATCATCCTAGTATTCAGACTTCTGCCAACAATAACCTATTACACACCACTCAAACCCCCACAGGGATCATTCCTCTTTGTCTACTTTCTCCTCTTAATTTTGGCACATAAATTACACTAGCTTTGGTTGACAGGGAAAAATGCAAAGCTGATGTGTAAATAATCCACATATAATAGCTTTCAAAAAGTTTACTTCTTCAGTCATCCTTACTGTTGGGCACATGCAACCTCATGAAGGAGTACAATATTCCAGAAGACATTTACCAGTGAACTCTAATCCAGCTGTAATGTATCCATACTTCCATTTTTTAACACAGTTAAAAAATACATTAAGATAAGTGTTCTGCCCTCTGCCACAGATTTCAAGCCCTGAGTAACTAAGCTCCAGAGGTGCACATTTCTCCTAACTGTACCCTACCATGAGACACTAATATAAGGGAGAAACATGGAGGAAATACAGATATTGTTTTAAATTGGGCTGGTATTATTTAGTTGGAAAACAGTTTTTCTTTGTATTTCTTCATTCTCATAGGATAGCATGATTTGTTTCTAGTTTTGAAAATCTATTCATAGGTCCATGACGCATGACCTTCCCTTTTTTCCACTAGAATTCTATGTTCTTAAACCGAGTTCATACTGTATTTTATGCTTCACAACTGCTGCCAGAAATGCTCTTGCTCTTTTCCCAGGATCAAGCAAGCCTTCACTAGAGGGAATGCTTACAGGTGCAAAGAAACCAGATCTCTTACCCTCTCAGTGCTCCTAATTCTGGGTGCAAGAACAGTGACATAAGCTTCTTGTACCTTTGTGATGCCATTTTTTAAAGAAGAGAACTTCAGTAATCAAATCAAACTGGTAAATTTACTGAAACAACAAAAGGAAAGGAAATTCAGAAAGATAGGCAAGTATCCCCTTACAGGGAGGAAGTGACATACCAAAGCATTTCAAGTGTTATCCAACTACTACTTACACAGACCTTTTTGTGAAAACACTCTCATTGCCTGCAGTTTATCAGCCTTGCCCAACCTACCCAAAAGGTGATCTAAGGGCTCATATGCCATTTCCATGGGAGATGGGACATTAAAATAAAATATATTTCAGCTCTTTGATTCCCATTGATTTTGTGGGTAATACAATAACCAGAATGAGATAGCGGAAACCAATAAAAACTGATTTATGGCATTAAAGGCATTCTTTATAGCACTTATTTATGGTACATTACATCTGAAATCCAATTTCACAGGCTGCTGTTTGAAACTTTCTGTTCAATCATAAATACACTACATACAGCATAGCTCAGTGCCACAGAGTCAGATTACACAAATGCCTATGTTCCCAGAAAGAACTGTACTTCTGCTGTAAATGAATTTGACAGCAATTTTTCCAAACCAACTTCCACCCAAAAAGTTCCAGGCAGCACTCAATAAATTTAGAATATATGGTTACTCCTTTAGTCATAATAAACAACTATTTATTAACGTATTTCAGTTATTGAGAAGGCATTAACAGAAATCACAGAAAACAAACTTGGCATATGCTGCATGATAAACTGCTGAGCACATTTAAGCATTGCAGCAGGGACATTGTTTGAAAGGCAGACAAAAGCAGGCACGTGTTCCACTCCCATTTATGGGGAAGGGAATGCTACAATCCTGCCTGTCTAATTTTCCAAGAGTGAAAAAAAGGAGCCTCCTCCGTGGATCTCAAAGCTGCTCACTTCAAAGGAACACACCACATTCAGGTCACTTACTATAATCATTGTCAAGAAAACGGCAAAAAATCAGATCTGACTTTTACAGAGACACTGTCATTTGAATCTGCAGCAAGTTCTTATTTATTTGAAAAGACTCTTCCCTGAAAGTAAAATCACTGCAAACTATGTATGTCAGGCTTTACACAAATCTAAGTTGAAAGATGTTTTCTCTGTCTCTGATATGAAGGCAGACTTTGTCTTTGTGTGATGTTTCCTTTCTTGGTTACAGAAGATTATTTTAAAAGATGTAACTACATTGACATGTTACAAAACAGAGTACCTGTAGTGTTACTACTTAAAAAAACCAATGGACCAAAAAAAAAAAAAATCACACTGTGCCATGTGACACTTTGCTCCTCTAGAGACCCAACTCCACAGAGAAATAGAGCAAGACAAAATTGTATCTCCAAACATACAGCTCCTCAGCTATAAAGCCACAGACTCCTGCAGGGAATAGAAAATATACCAATATTGTAGAAGCAGACGGTGTCTGGAGACCTAGTGAGAGTAACAAAAAAATGTCAACTTGGGTTACGTTTTGGGGGTAGGGAGGGGAGGATGGGAAAGGAGAACCCAAATCCCAGGTTATCAACTGAGAGCAGACCTGACCTGACACGTGTACTTCACTCAAACTTCTACAGGAAGCAGAAGGGAGGGAAGGATGCTTTCAGTGAGGAAATCTGAGACAGCAAAGCATTAACAACTCAATATCCCCACTTTCACCTCCAAACCCCAATTCAAACCCGATCCACATCAGCGGAGACCCCAACTTATTGAATGGCCTGCATGCTGAAATGATCTAATACACTTAACTGGTTTCTAGTGCATACGAAATAAAGTAAAACCTTTGACTTTCATAGCCAACTTTACAATGGTTGAAGGCAACAGATGAGAAACACTCCCCCAGAAGCATCTCCCCACTCCAGTGCTGAACAGTTCCCAGGAGAGACACTCCCTCACACCGTGAGCAAAATAAACCTAGCTGGCGTTAAAGCGATGCAAAAAATATAACAATGGGAATTGATCAGTGTGTGGTATTTTTCCAGAGAGTAATTACTGTGTAACACAGATATTTATTTAATTTTAGGGTTTTTTTGGGTGGTTTTGCCGCTGAAAGAAAGGTCTGGCCACTAAAACCAAGCATTGAGTGAGACTGCACAGTTGGCTGCCATGGGTATGAGCAACCATTTGCCATCTCGTATTCCTCTAGATTATAACCCATATCCTACAGCTGTAGCATAGTGGACCCAAGGATAAAAAGGGGCAGAATGGAAAAGAACTGCAGATCCCATTACCCAGGTCCTGGTCACAGGCAGAAAAAACTTTTGTTTTCCTTGACATCATCTAAAATGACTTGTACCTGAGAAAATAAATAACTTTGTACCATCTTAGAGGGCTTCAGGACCTTAAATACAGACTTTGGAGCCTTGTGGAAAAAAAACATTTATGTACATTTTACTGAAATGAGAAAGTATCATAGCACCTATTCTGAGTTTTAATGAAATAAAATCAACAAGGTTTGATCACAAATTATTTCCATCCACATCAAGATTTCACTTCAAGACAAGACATATCTTAAGTATGTATTTCCAATTTTAATGACATCTCCAGATCAAAGCCCTTTTCATAGTCTCCCTGCATAAAATGAGTAGTACTGCTACAGAATTTTTTTTTTTCAATTTTTCAGCAATCCAGTGTTTTGCTTACTCTGCAGTTTAATTTGTGGAAGAATTTATGATGAGTCTGCTCAGAATATTAAATGTAGCATGCTAGCACATTTGATGAGCTTTCCCATGGAATATTGTCCCCACCCAAACCATGAAACAAAAAACCCTAAAAATTCTGTGATCCATCTCAAGGAAAGAATAGAAGACAGTAAAATATTGCAAATTAGAGAAAACATTTCAGTTAGTTGATGAAAATTTTAAAAAGGCCTGAGGTCACTAGAAATATTTCACTTAGATCAATGTACAATATTAAACATATCATCATATACAATGTATAAAGCTTAGAAAAGTACTCAGAACACTCAAATTTCTGAATTCTTCACTAAACCATTCCAATGGGAAAAGAATGAAATTTATATTGGATAGTTCACTGGCAAGTCCCACTTTATGCAGAAGTTCAGTTAAGATGAAGGAATGAATTTGAAAATTAATTAAAACAATAAATCCATCTTTTATGTTTTAGATTGCAAACATGCAAACATGTTCAGTTCCAGTAAAGTACACTCTTTGAAAAAGAATACAGAAGTGTCAGAGGGATCCAAAATTAAAGTGATAATGTAATTTTATAATTATATTATTAATATAATATAATTGAATGGACATGAGAATATTATTTAAGCAGATAAATTACTAAAACTATAATTTTGTATTTTTATGCCTTTTCTATAGGATAGGATCAAATTCAAACATAATACATTTAAGTCTAATTAAAGGAATTTAAAAAAAAAGATTAAATACAATACATGCCCACAAGATAAAGAGCAAACAAGGCTGCTATAAACACAAAAATACAATCCAAAACCACTATGGATTACGACAACACCTCAAAATTACCCAAATGTCTTTTTGTTATTTTCTGTTAAATGAAATGCATAGCTCCTGACACATGCAGAAAAGTGACAAATGTAATGCTGATGCAGCTGTAATGTTTCACATTGACACACAGTTTTTCTCTGGATACCTGAATAGGAAATTAATAGCATAACAGACACCAAAGTTACTATCTCATGGAATCTAAGCTCTACCTGCTTAACCAAAGAAAAGCAACAAAGAACTGCAAAACGGAGTCAGCTGCACCAGAAATTCAGACTTCACTGTCCTGCCACTGGGGTAGATGGGTGGGTGGACAACAGGGCACACTAAACCTCTTCAGCAAATCCTTATTCTCAAAAAATAGGGCAATTAAAAACGACAAGTGCTTTCCCTGTTTATCCTTTGTGTTCACTGTTACCAGCTTCAGAAAACTTACTAAAAAAAACAACAAAAGTAACAGACATGGAAACATAATGTCTGGATAAGACCTCTTGAGTTCTCAGATTCAGTTTCTTGAATAACAGCTACCTCTCCCATGCCCCCTCTCCTGAATGGATCATGCTCTGCTTCAAAAACAGCCAAGAGGGCAATTAGACATAAAACAGCTGTGCAGCCCAGAATAGATGTCAAAGATATTCTGTATGTGGAGCCCGTATCTCTCACAAGAGCAGTTCCAAGCTGAAGAAAAGAGGCACATTGTACATTTTACACTGAAGGATGGCACACAAATCTCCGAGTACATTACCCAGAATCCCAGCTAACCTCAGAGATGTCAGAAGTCTTGTGGACACTGCAAAAGGAGAGCCAGCATCTCATTCTCTGTCCCACCAGTAGCTCCATTTTCTTCTGGATTCATCCCACCGAGCCCAGACTGGGCGAAGCAGAATGATTTTTGGGGGGATTTTCAAAGCACCTGAAATGGCTCTGATGCAATAAACAAGAAGAGGGCTTTATATCAAGAAACTGAGCAGGCACGTGAATGCCACTGCAGGCAACATGCAGTCATGTGGCCATACTGGAGAGGCTGCTCAGGTAGCACCAGAGAACTGCTCGGAGCAGGAAGATGAACCATTGCCTTGTTGTCCACAGCACTGTCCGAGAGCAGTTCCCACAGTAAACTATCCTCAAGCAAGGCAAGCCCATGCCTGGCAAAACCATCTCCCTCTAGGAATGTGATGCATACCCCAGGAATGGCTCTCTCTGGAAAAGAAAATGGGTGACCGCTACAGTGACTTAATCACCAAAACAAGATGCCTTAGAATCGGGACAAAAGGTGGAGGAGATGGTCCAGGGCCAGCATGAGAAGGGCATCAAAACCACTGGGAGGAATGTTTTATATCTCTTATGTCAGCCTGGAGTTGCACAGTCTCAAAATCCTCTGTGGCTGCAAGGAGGAAAGGGGCACGGACTCCGAAATGGCCCCACAGTGCCCTCCTGCTTCACACTCTGAGGCAGCCACAGTCTGACAAGCCATTAGCTGGCAAAAACCCAGCCCAAACCTTGTCACTGTCATTTGGTTCCAGCTTTCAGGTAAATCTAAAACATCTATTTTCCCTAAGTTCTGAAAGACAACTGAAAGACCTCTGCCAGTGTTTTCCCACTGGTATGTGGAGGAAAGTCTGAACATCACAGTACTAAAAGTACACAGCACTCCCAACCTGAATTGACAGTAATTCTACCTCCAATAAAAAGACTCTTCTTGCATTAAAGTATAAGGAAAGAAGAGATAATACACCAAAAAGCAACATTAAAAGAGTTTCCTAAATGTTCCAGAGCAAACTATTTTTGATGCATATTATGCATTTTCCTAATTTTTCCTTTTCATTAAAATTTCAGTTCAATACTGTGCAATCTACTATAATTCAGGAACTGAAAAAAATGTCAGTCTCAGCAAATCAGGGTTAAGTTTTAATAGAATAATGTTGAAGCACACAATAAACAATTATAATCATTAAAGCAAACTAGTCTTTATATTATTTCATTTTCATTTATTTAGCATCTAAAGACTTTATTATGTTTTATTTACTAATTCATAAGATTGAAAAATTTGTAAGGCACTTTAAATTATTGATGTGACTTCAGTTTTCCAGTGTGCTCAACATATTTCTGGCCTCATAATCTAAAGCCTAGAGGCTCTGAATTTGTTGATGTAACTCCTATCCAGCTGTTAGAAAGAGAAAAGAAGGGCAACTCCCCAGATCAGCCACCATCATGCAACACAGAATCATCAGAGAGTAAGAGAATGGTTTGGGTTGGAAGGGACTTGAAAGATCATCTCGTTTCAGCCTCTCTGACATGGTGAGGAGCACTTTCCACTAGAGCAGGTTGCTCAGAGCCCTATCCTGCCTGGTCTTGAACACTGCCAGGGATGGAGCATCCACCTGAAAGAGACATGTGGAAGTTTAACCTTGATTTTACAGTCTAAAATGACAAATCTCAGCAGTAGCTGCCAAGGGGAGCCATCCCCTACACACTGAGTACGGGATACAGAGCACAGGTAATCACAGAGGATCACATGCTATCATTAGAAATCTTGCATATTTGGAGGGCTTCACCACTTCTGCAAAATGTTATCAACTTTTAATGAGAAAATCTCTATGGCAGAGAAATTTTTTTTCTTATCAACCATGACAATTAAACAAAATACACTTGATTGTTAACTCTACTTCCTGGGAACATGTGTCATATTGTGAAAATTATAAATTCTCACTTTCTACTGACTTTTCCCTAATTAATAACCAAAGTGCTTCTTATGTTTTTATGACCACTATTAATGAAGTCCATGAACTCATTGCAACTGGGAAAGTTACTGCATACCAGAAGTGCTTCATAATTTTTCTAAGTTGATGAATAATTTTTATAGCCAGGTAGATCAAAGCCAATTCAGTCAACTTTCAGGTAGAAGTATGTTTAAATGTTATTGTTTGCAGCAGTTGAACCAGATGGCAACCAAAACGATCTGCTCTTTTCTGAAAGTTCACAACATCCCTTTCACCAGTCATCTTCTCTACTGTAATCCAGTATTAAATATTTCTGAGAGTTTCTTTGACTGACAAAACAAGTCATAACTACTCAGAGAAAATACCCCCTAATATGCACAGACTTGCAAATATCTTTTAAATGCATCAACATTTTTTTCACATTTTTAGGACAATTTTTCATGTTTATGTCACCATTAAGCTCACAGGGGCTTGGAAGGATTAAAAGAATAAAAGTAAATATCTGACTTCAAGTAATGACCTGCAGAAATAGCATGGAGGTATGCAACCAGTGCAAGTGAAGCCAGTACCCTAGAAACAAATCTTAGTATCTGTCAAAGCCTTCTGCAGAACAATGAAGCCCCGTGGAGCTGTCTTGCAGTTAGGGAAGTGAGATCACACTCCCATGATTAGCATTTATTTGAGTTATACTGCTTGAACTCCGACTGTAGGAGCAGCAGAGTACAACTGGTCAGGTATAAGCTCACTTTGGCTGTGCCTTTCCAATGTGAAAGGGTGGGGGTACAGCAACTTCTGGAACTTTCAAGGATGTTTATATTGAAAATCTCATCCCATGTACAAACCCTTGGGATACTGATGATGTATTGCCAAGAAGCTTCATGGGTTCCCACTCTATGCTCTTAAGTTTCTTGACTGCAGATGCCGGCAGGATGCAGGACCTTCTCTGATGATTTCCCTGCAGCCACAGGCTATACAATGTTCCTACTGATGTTCTCAGAGTCCAAGGAGAACTCATACTGCACTTTTTTCTCTTCCTAACAGATGCCCAGTAAAATAACCTGGACAGAGATTACAGAAGGCTGACAAGGTGAACAGCAAGGCATGAGAGTGCCAATTTGTTTAAACTGGAAAAAATACATTTCTGGGCAAGCAGTTTTCCTAGACAAAACAAATGCTGAAACTGCCCCTTATGAAAGGGAAATGTTCTCACACAGAGCAAGAAATCTACGAAGAAGCATTTCAGCCTATTATTAATTTTTAAATATTCTTTTCTCTAAAACAAGGAGAGGGAAAGAGGAAGAGCTTGAGCTCCTGCAAAACTAAACTGAGAAGGAGGAATTGAAGGATAAGGTCCTGTTTCACAAATAGGTGCTAAAGTAGGATGGTAAGATAGTTCAAACTGAATTGCATGATAGCAGTCTGCCTCTAGGCAGAAGCACTGTGGAGCCTGCAATTTATGCTGTGAGGGAAGAGAACTGCAGAAAAACCTCATGAAATCAAGTGATTAGTCAATAAAATGGCAAGTGAAATTCAGTGTAAACAAATGTGGTGCACATGGGGAAAACAGTAATCTGAACTATGCATTCAGCCTAGCAACGAGATCTTAATGGGCTGTTTCCACTCAGAAATGAGACTCTGAGATAACAGGAATTTTTATGAAAACATGAGCTGTGGACCGATCATCTGCATTCACTCCAGGGCTGGTGGGTCATCTAAACCAGATGCCTTTCTCTTCTAACAATGTATTCAAATGTCTTTCTGCAACATATTTCTGTTGCAAACATTAGATTCTAAGGCTTGGGCTGTAATTTGCTTTGTGTTTCTGCAATATAACCATAATCACACTGGAAAGATTAAAATGCTTTATTAGGTCTATTTAGGTAAGCCCTACTATGCAGTTTATTACCTTCAATTAATATTATGGTAAATTATTCTTCAGCCATCCTCAAATCTTAAAAATAGCACCAGAACACTCAACATTACTTTCCCTTTTTTTAAAAGGGAACTTTAAAAAAAGGGACTTACTTTTCACTGAAAAGGCTTTCCCTACTACCTCGAAATGCTTATTCATTTAAAAAACATACCCTGGAAACCTTTCACAAAACAAAGGAACACTGCTTATTTGGTTAGGCAGAGGAGTAATGCATATTTACAGAACTGTGAGACACAAATACTGTCTGCTGTTGCAGCAAAGCACAAAACTGAGGTCTAGTCTCAGAGCACACTGGCAACCACACACTGACTCCTTCTCCATTGCCCCTCTTTGGTAGGAAAGGGGAGAAAAAGAAAGAAATGAAAAATGTTTTGCACAAGCTTCGTGCCCCTGAGCCTGTCAACTCTGCTAATCTCAGCAAACAGACAGGTCAGAGCAGCCTAGGAGCTGTTCAAAGTGTTCGCAATCAGGCTGGAAAGGGCCTTGAGCAACCGGATCTGCTGGAAGATGTCCCTGAACATGGTGGGGGGGGTTGGACTTTGAAGGTCCTACTCAAATGATTCCACAATTCCACATTTCTGTTGAAATGAAGACTTAGGCAGCAACAACCTAGGAGGTCCATATAAGCAGCCAGGGTAAGCAGAACACAGCACACCTCCCCCACTAACTCTCCTACTCTCAGGAGAGGCAATTACCCAAAGGAAGGGAAGACAGTGATAGAACCCCACTATTCATTCCTCCTTTGTAACTCCACAGCAGCATTAGAACCACTGTTGAAAACAAGAACAGGTACAGGAGAAACTGGAATTATAGCAAAGGTGTAGTTCATGTCATTTGTCATATTATGCTTTGTCTTTTCCTCTTTCCAAACAACTGTCCTCTCCCTGCACAGAAAGAAAACCTTTTTCATGGTAAGGTAGGTTTGTGCCACGAAAAATCTACTGAGTAGACAAAACAGCAATTCATTATCTATTTAAATACTGCAGTGGGTTAATCTGGCAAATAAAAATGGAGCATGAAGCAGATGGCCCTTTATAGTTCTCATGATTTCTTAAATATTCCCTCCCAGTGCACAATCATTCTTGTATTTAACATGAAATGCACAGCTTTCACCATGTGCACATTATGCAACCATTCAAACAACCTCATAAACATTATATCTTATAAAGCAATTATTTTTTATGCCTCTTTTAAAGGAAAAGCTGTATCATGTCATGGCAAAGTATTCTCAGACGTCTTGAAATAATTTGAGGTAGCCGCCAATAGCAAATGATAAATCCCCTAAATGTAAATATTTGGTCAACCTACTTTTTGGACATATATCAATATTCTGGGTTCAAGAAATAACACAGGAAAAGCATTTTGACATTGGATTTGTGTGTAATATTTCAAGTGAAATATCTTTAGTTTAGCATCTTGCAGAAAACATGCCAGGAAAATAGATATCTGAGCTCCTCTCTGCTTCATTAAAGCAATTACTGTTCATACTGAAATAGCAACTGCTGCTTTGGATTTCACAAAAACTTATTCTTTGCCACTGATAAAAGAAAATGTAAAAATCAGTGATTGTCTCTTAGTTGTTTGCATACATGACAATCCAGTCCAAAGCTGTCCATATTTCTTGCAAAAAAAAGGCTATGAAAGTACTTTAAAAAATATACTTCAATTCTGTGGCCCACATAAAGTGAAAAATTTCCAAAAATAATTTTTGTTATTAAAACACACTAAGATGCTTACACACCAAATGCAATTAATGTACCACAAATTAGATCTGCTGTGTGCAAAAAGCCAACATGAGTCTCATACACCAACTAATCTCAATTACAAGTAAAGCAGCACTTATATTTTGCAATAAGGCATTGCCCTCCAGATAGAAACCAGAATGTAACCATTATGAAGTTTTATACTTTTGCTCCTTTTTTAAACTACTATATTGGTACTAAATACCACAGTGTAATCCAATGTGCAAACAGTGCAGCACCCCAGAAAAGACAGGAACGCCTAGACAGAGCCTGAAGAAAAGAAGCTGGGAGAAGCAAGGAAGAAGTCTGAAAAGGGACCTGGGCAAAAAGAAAAGACAAAGCAGGACAGATCAAAAGTGCTTGGTAAAAGGCAGCAGGGACATGGGCACCCAGAAGCACCCTTTGTTCCAGAGTTGGAATTAACCCCAGGATTTCCATCATGGTAAGCCAGTTTGTAAGAAGCTATTGAAAAAGCCATTCAAAGAAAGCAACTGCTGACTGCTAAATGAGGTTTAGCAGCAAAGCTCTGAACTGTGCATCTTAAATTTTTTAATCCCTATTATGATCTATTTCCGTACTGAATTAATTTCTGCTTTCTTCCTAATGGATCTTCTAAAATTACTGGAAAGTGCAGGCACAAAATTGTGTTGATACAACCTTGTGATGACTTCAAGTCAGGCACTCCAGAGACATGACAGCAGGAATCTGGTTTCATTTGCCAATTTAACTTACTCCCCTCCATGCACACAAACTATAATTTGGTCTTTAATTGTCCCATCAGAGTAGTCCATGGAGGTCGGATTCAAATGATGGGATCTGTTTGCAGACTAATGTCCAACAAATTCCTGAAGCAGCAGACTGACTGTAAGTGACAGTTTCTGACAGGCACAGGAGGAAGTATTTGGCTTTTTAGGCAGCTGTTATGCAGGGACTGAAAACTATAAAGGTCAAGTGAAAATATCCTTAGGACAGGTAAAACCACCTGACAGGCACAGCAACTGGACCACATTGATACCTGCCCAAATACACCTCTTTACTACACCGTTTGCATGAAAACCTAATGCACTGGAAAAAAAAATTGTAGACATTGTATACCAAAGGCATATAATGACAAAAAAATTAACATTAGCAGGGTGTAAAAAAAAAAAAACCATTGTGGGGTTTGGGGAGTACAAAGACACTGCAATGATCCTCCTATCACAGTTAGATGTTTTTCACATGGTATGAATCCACATGAGGAAGTGCCCAGGTTAAGTCAACTCCTGAAGCACCGGAAGGTGGAGTTGGAACTAAGTAAAAGCTCTTAGAGTGCTCCTAAGATTTCTTAGCATTACATGGTATTTCACAAAGCAAAGAATTTAAAAACCTAGGTCCTGCAAAATCATTTCCCCTGTAGTTCTCCTCAGTGGCTCACTCCCTTAGCTCACACCAGGCAAAACACCACTGAGGCACCGACAGAACTCGCAAGTTTGTGAGGCAAACAAATCTTACTGTGACCAGGAAAAGAAATTTCTCGCATGGCCAAGATTATAAAAAAATACTGAAGTAATTATGGGGAATAGGCTGAAGAAGACTATCATAGCAGGTTATTATATTTAAGGAAATGCCAAGCTATCTAGTGAAAAAGCAAGGAAGAGATTCCGTATAAAAAAATAATAAGAGATCATTTAATTGAAGGCTATGTCACAGGAACAAAAATTAAGTTTGCATGCTGCTTTTGCAAGCTGATTACAGTCTTATTACAATTTCTGTATTTGCAGCAAATTTATATTAATATTTCATGCTACACTGAAGTAAGATAGATGCATTTAAACTGAAAATAATTGGTCTTCTGCTGTATTTATTTATATTCAGCAGTTTATATTTGTTTTTCTATTTCATATATTCAATTTGCATTTATTTTGGCTAGCACATAATATTTAAAATGGGCATTATAAAGTCAGAGATATTCTTACAGCATGAAATAAGATTTAGAGAGAAAAATTTTGTCAGTTTAAAATTGGACCAAGCATAATTGAATAATGAGAAGAAATCTGAACCATCTAAAAGAATTATAATTAGAGCCCAAGTCAAAGATGACAAATTTCACCATTTAGAGAGATCATGATGAAAATGGTAAATATGAGTTGTCATGCTTTAATTAAAAAGGAGTGAAAACGGCATGAATGCATTCATTGTTAAAATGTTCTTAGCACTGTAATTATTTTTATTGATTAAAGTAATTATTAATTCATGAACAGGCTCTAAAATGTTGATACTGTAATTCGCGAAATGAAGAAAGGAATATGCCATCTCATTTATTCATGAAACTCCTGTATTTCCATAAATAGATTTTATAAATGCATGATAGCTAAAAAGACAAAAAAAAAAAAGCATAGCCTAATCTAAGACAAACTAGTGAACACAACTTAGAAGAGTGCAGGGCCTCACTGAGAAATCCACCCTTTGCTGTTTGCCCAGCATTAAATTACACTACTGCTCAGCTACTCACTGCATCTGAATGGTTTTTCAGTAGAATTGCCTTCAATGTATTAGCTAGTGACAGGAATAATATTGATACATTACAAAAGAAGGGTTCTTTTCCCTCAGATCTATTCTTCCTCCTGGAGATTTTTTGTGCCTGGATGGTAGAAAAAAAATTGTGTCCCTATTTCTAAACTGTGTGGGACATTTTAAGACCTACATGCACAAGCAGGTGCGGATGACAGGGACCCCCTGAAAAAACACTGCCTTGACACACAGGAGCACAGCAGTTCCTGCCTACATCAGCCTTGCTGTGGATATTGTGTTAATTGAACAGCAAATGGCAGCTTCCCTGGAAGCACCAGCCTGACAGTTCAAGAAGCATTTGGACAATACTCTCAGGCACACGGCATGATTCTTGGGGTATCCTGTGCAGGGCCAGAGGTTGGACTTGATCCTTCTGGGTCTCTTCCAACTCAAGAGATTCTATGATTCTGATTTTGAGTCTGTTTTTTGTATGGAGGGTCAAGAGTCATAATTCCCATCCCCTGCTGATTGTAGCTTAAAAGGCCTTATTCTACAAAAGGGCAAAGTTCCTGAATTCCTGGGAACTGAGAGTGGAAGGAGATAAGACCTCTACAAGCATCTCCCTGGTGTGCTGCTGGCAATAACCTACACACATCAGAGACAACAGCCATCCTCAGAGAACTGTTCTGGCAGCCTCTAGAACACTTCCCCTGCGCTAAGAATTTCAGGGTTGGCTGCTGACACCTGAGTGAGCAAAAGCAGGCACTGGGAGAAGTCCCTGCAGGTGCACAGAATGGGACTGCACAGACAGCCAGGTCAGCAGCTGGGCTGACTGGGTGACATGGGGGGCTCTGCACAGAGGGAGAGGTGCTGGGAAGAGGTGTTCATAATGCCCTGTGAGGCAGCCTAGCACAATGTCTAAAGTCTTTTCTGCCTGGCTGCTGTACACTTCAGACAGAGTTGCAGGGCAGAGGTGTCATAAAACTGGCTTTGGGGTCTGTACTTTGTGTCATCTGATATGCTCTGAAAAGAACCTTGCAAGTCAGACTCCAGGTCAGCCTGCACAGGATTTGCTGTACTCTGCCAGTGTGACGTTAGATGTAGCCCAAAGGTGTTCCTCCCCTTTGTTGACAGCCTGCAATGCTCCAACTTTCTTTACATTTATTATTACTATAATTATTAGTATTATTTTTATTTCTATTTATTGTTATTTGTTTTAACACTCTTTCATTTTTAATGCCACACTTGTAATTAATAGCACATTGCTTTCACCCTCCTCTCCCGCCCAGCCCTGCTCCAACTTTTCACTCATTTATCATCTCTGAACTCTGGGGTTGGGGACACTGCTGCACCTGCAGCCTCTGTCACCCCATCAGCCCTCCCTGATGTGCTCAGCACTGAACGCCCATCCTTCCCAGCATCTCCTTCCCTCTCTACCCAGACAATCCTGATTCAGGGCAACATCTCAAGTAAGCTCATGGACAAGTCTCTGCACCTCATGTCTCACCAGCAAGTCCCCATTCTGGTGGAGGGAGGCCTTGATGACAGCCCCAGTGAGGAAAACAGGCTGATGCTGATAAAAAGGTGTCCCACACTGCAGTGCAAGTCTCTGACAGTCTCTCTCACAGATACAGCCCTAGTGCCAGCCCTGTACATCTTAGCCTAACAAGAAACAGCCAAAAAAGGCAAGAACTCATTGCTTTTGGCAAAAAACCTCAAATATATTATTATTGAAAAAATGACAGTCTTCTGAGGCACAGTATCTCTGTTGATAGCAGTTACAGGGACACTGGGATGATGTGGGGTGAGGTGGATCCACAGGTACCCAGTTGTCCTGTGAAGAGGCACCACCAGCCAGAGAGCAGCTTAAACAAGTGGGCAGAGTTGGGACATCTGCATCCTGGTCCTTCTCCTGACTCTGCTTCACCTCTACCTCTAGTCTGATCTTTGCTTTTCCAGACAGTCAGTGCCAGCTCGTCCCAGTGCTGCTCCATGTCTCTCGGGCCCCCTGTGCAAATGCATTTCAGAAACAACTACTCATTGGTATTAATTAAGAGGAGAGTTAGAGGACTGCACTAGGGAAATCTCAGTAGAGTACTGCCAGCAATTGCTTTGCCAAGCCAGCAATAAATAACTGCAGTGAAAAGCCAACTCACGTGTCTTTCTCCCTCAGCCATGACATGCCTATGCAACATAGAACAATCCAAAGCAGCAGCACACACAAGGCTACTGCCATCCCTAGAATATAGTACATGCTCAGCAGGTCGGGATCCTGAGTCTTGGCCTCTTCAGGTTCTTGCTCTGCAGGAGAAGAGGAAACAGCACACATTACTGTGCTCTGTGCTACAAATAATCCCACAAGTGGCCTCATTCCCAGAAGAGCAAAGTTCTGAAATTCCTGTGAACTGGGAGTGGTGGGAGGTGAGCAATCTCTCCTCCTATCCAGACATGACATAGACAAGGATCTCTGTGGCACACTGGGGGCAGTAACCTCCACACACTAGAGATAACAGATATCCTCAACGCTGCCTGCAGCCCTGGCAAAGCCTGCTGGTTCCTGAAAGCCAAAAGTGCCTGTATCCCCTCTCCAGCAGCCAAGGGACCCCTCTCCTCCAGTGACTGGCAGGGTGCTCTCACTCTCCTGGCTCAAGAGCTGCTAGCTCCTCTGCACATCCCTCACACGCTCCAGAAGCGCCACCAACAGTCCCACTCATCTCACCCCAGCTATCAGTCTGCTGGCTGAAAATCCATCACAAGCAGAAGGGCCCGCAGAATCTCTCATGAGTTGTCATTCTTGCCTTCAAACTGGGCTGTGCATGAGCTGAACACAAATTCAGCACACACCTGTTCCTGACATCTGGATATTCACATCTGCACAAAGCAACTCTGACCAGTAATTATACAACTGCAGCAGCAGCTGCCCCTGGGACTCATCCAGGAGCTCAACTGGTAGCAGACATTGTGGTGGACCATCTCTGTGGTTCTGCTGCCCATGCAAGGTATAAAATCAAGTGTCTCTGCAGTGAGGCTCTCATCGATGTCTTCCTGCTGCACAAGCTACAGGAAACTGAAAGCTCATCTCCTGTCGTCCTAACGGTTAACAGAGTGAGTTACATTAACCATTTTCAGTTTCCTCAAAGTCTTTCAGAACCTTCTTTGTAACTCCAAGTGTCTGCTAGGAATCATTCCCAGCTTTAGCTTTATATGAGGACATTAACAGAAATGACAAAGTTGTATTTCACATGAATAACATGGAAAAGGAAAGCTTGCTCTGTGAAGTCAGTAGAGACTCACAGATACTCACCTGTGGGATAGAACCTGGGAACCAGCACAGAATCCATCTGAGGAGCTGGAAAAGCCCTCTCTCTGGCAACATCTACAACCAAACACCCATGAGACATACTCATTACATACTCTGCTCTCCACTGTCATACCTGAATACAGAATGTGTGCAGAGGTCATGTAGCGACAGGGCACACACCAGGAGGCTGGCTAACCATCATCAAAGTGGTGAAGAACCCACTGCCAAGTTTCTGGCCCCACGCTGTCACTCCCCACCTCTCTGCTTTTTAGGAACCCCTCATCCCCCCTCAAAGCAGCTGCAGCCTCCCACCTCTCCTGGTGGTGTGTTAGCCCCATGCTGCACCGGGGGGCCTTTCTGGCTCACCCAGCTTTAGCCCTGGCCCTGCAGCTGCAAGTCTGGGGCTGGGTGCAGCTGTCTGCCGGCCTACCTGCTCCCTGCCCTCGGACTGGAGCAGACTGGGTGTGCGGGGCTTGCAGGAGCACCAGAAAAAGGAGGAGGCACTGGGTGAGAACCATGACCCTCCATGATGGAGGCATGCTGCTGCTGTTGTTGCTGCTGCTGCAGCATTGCCCACAGCTGGCACAGAACAAGGCAGAGGGAGGGACTCTGTGACCTCACGGCCCCGTGGGGCCATGCTCTCCACCAGGGCTCCCCAAGGTGCTTCCATTGTCTGAATTCCTGAATCTGCCCAATGCTGAATATCCTGCTTCTGCATGAGCACGGAAGAAGCACAAGTGGAGAAGGGTGGACCTATTTTGGGAGGCAGTACTGTGCATGGGAGTGCAGAGCCACTCAGGTCTTTCTTCTCACAAATCTGTATCAAAAGCTCCGTATAAAGACTGCAAGAAAGAGCCAACTGCAAGTGCCTTTTGACTATTTTTGTCAGGCAGCATTCTATCAAGAAACTAGCTTTTCCCCTCTCCTTTTGCTACAGTTTCATTACCATTAAAGACACCGTTCCCTACCTCTGCTACTGTCCTCCTAAAATCAGTGTGCTGCCACTAGGCTTATCCCCTTCCCCCTTCAAATCTAGTTTACACCTCTCTCAACAAGCCATGTTAACTCCTGAGCAGAGATCCTTTTCCCCTTGGAGACAGGTGTACCCCACTGCAGCCTGTAAGCTGACCTGTGATCAAAACCCTCAAAATTCTGCTACTAACACCAGGCTCAGAGCCAGGTGCTCACTTGTGTGATTTTCCTGTTAAACACATTGAATAACAGCAAGAGTCACATTCTGCACTTGCAACAGGGAAACCCTGGATGTAGGTACAGACTGACGAATAAGAGGCCAAAGAGTGGAAAGAGACTACTCTGCTCTGTGCTGGTGTGGCCTCACCCTCAAGCCTACGTGCAGTTTAAGGCAACACAATAGAAGATGTAAATCTATTAGAAAGCATCCAAAGGAGGGCTGCAAAGATGATGAAGGGTCTAGAGGAGACACGACGTGATGTGGTTGTGGTGACCAACCCTATTCAGCCTGGAGGGGTCTGAGGGAAGACCTCACAGTGGTCTGCAGCTCCCTCAGGAGGGGAAATGGAGGAGCTGGCAGTGATCTCCTTTCTCTGGTGTCCAGTGACAGGACCCAAGGAAATGGCACAAAGCTCTGTCAGGAGAGGTTTAGGCTGGATATTAGGAAAAGTTTCTTCACCCAGAGCATGGATGAGCACTGGAACAGGCTCCTCAGGGAAGTGGTCACAGCACTAGCCTGACAGAGTTCAAGAAGTGTTTGGACAATGCACATGGTGTAATTCTTAGGATTAGATTATTCTTGTGGGTCACTTCCAAGTTAGGAGACTCCATTTTATTCTTGGTAGGAGGTTAAAAAATATAGCTGTGGTGATATTTAAGGTCATGAGTTCTCAAGTGGTGTCTGATGTGAGGAGAGTGGGTTTGTAGAAAGATCCATCAGCTGTGAGCCAGATGGATACCAATCGTGCTACAGGATATGACTGTAAGCAGGATGTCAAAGATATTTTAATTATGCAACAACTTAAATCTAAGTAAGAAGAAAAAAAAGAGGGGGGGAGAAGCTCATTTTGGAGATGTCAAGAATACTTTGTGTGACAAATTGCTAGATTCTTTTGTTTAGGAGGCTAGACAAGGGTCATAAGCGAGAAATAGAGGGAGCACAGCAGCTACTCATTTGTTTTTAATACTCAGAATTTTTCTTGCAGATTAGCTTGTCATTATGCTGGAGTCCTCGGGAAAAGAGCTAGAGGACTGTTGGGCATGGCACACCATGCTCAAATCACTTGCGATTATCTAACTCCTTCCAAAACACAAGCACCCCAAACACAAACTGGGAAAAGAGAGTAAAACCTTGGTGATTTTTGAGTTTGTCACTGTATTTTAAGAATTCTTCTGCCAATGCACTTCTCTGACATAAAACTGTAACTAGAAGCCATAAAACAGTATGAATGGACAAAAAACGCAAGCACCGTTCCCTGTTCATGGGCACACAGTAACTCTGCAAATCAGCACTTCAGGGCACTGGCAACAGAAGTGGGAAATACCCCACTAAATGGTAAATAGAATGCCTGATCACTTAAGGAAGATATCCTTACTGTGCCTATTCTGGACACATATAGGCACTGTACCTACACCTCTGAGTTTGTAGCGCGTCAGGCACACAGCACACACAGTCAGGGTCCCAGCCTACAACTACTAATACTGATTAAATAAGGAGTTCAAGAGTGCTAAAAGGAGTGAACGACAAGAAACAGATGGTCTCTAACGGAACAGATTTGCAAAGACAACACTTGAACTCCTGCAAAGAGCACTTCAGCCGTTGCCAAGAAGCCACCTGATGCCCAGTGTGATGCTAACATGCAAATAAATGGAAGACACAGTAATCCCAACATCCAGCCTTTGTCCCTTCCTAATGCTAACGATCTTATAACCATACAACTTTGACTTTCTCTCTAAGGTTAGCCTTAAAAAAGGCACACAGAACACGAGTAAGTCCTATGATCCTCAAGTTCCAGCAATGCTATGAGAATAATCTCTGTCATGTGAAACAGACACTTCAGAAATCCTGCAGAGCCCTGTTTCACTGAAGATCACTAATACAGCTGAGTAAAATCCTGCCTAGCAAGCTCTCTGGAATCCTGGACACTTTGGATCAGCCTCCTCTAGAAGGATGGACACCAGAGAGACTTCTAAAGATATAACACCAGCCCTGGGGAAGAAATTCTGCACTGTAAATTGCTTCTTGACAAACAGGACAAACCAAATAATTTCCAAAAGCTTATTTAGCTCTAAGTTTCTGTAGACATAATGATGAAGAATAGAGACAGGCATCTCTTCCCATATGTTTTTACAGGAAATTATGACACAGCCTTAGTAAATGGATATGATTAATCATTTATAGAAACATTCTCATATCTGACACTACAGGAAAAGAAAAAGGCACAAGGTAAAGTTAAGATTCTCACATCTTTTCCACACCATAAAAAAGATTACCATAATCAAGACTCACAGAGAAGCCTGTTCCTCCTGCAAAGAAAGATGGGAAATTGGTTCTGCTAGAGCTGAAGAATTTAAGAAAAGCTAGAAACAGTATTTGGGCTACAACCAGTTGTCAGAGGCATTACTGCAAGGGAGAAGACTCGCACACCTGCATTATTGAGAGGGAGAAGACTAACCAGACATAGGAGAGAATGGCCAGAAGAACTTCATACCACAAATGGCTCTGGCTGTCGGATGAGAAAAATCTCACCCTTTACTGCCTGACCTGTATTGCTGCTATCTATAGTCACTTTGCTTTGCACAGGAATTTTTTAACACTGTTTCTAACTACTAGTACTATAACATCCGTCACCATATTTATTTCTTCAGACAAAATTTTATCTGGGTAACTCACCCAAAGAGACACAAACTTTGAGGGAAGAAAAAGAAATCTTAAGATCAAATGCTTATGTACCACTCATTTCTCTAAAAGTGTTGGCAGCTATTTGAGTTTGCATTTAGGATAAACCCGATTACCTACAGTTTCACAAAAGAGAAGAAAAATATTAAGGAAGTATAGTTTTCTATTTTGAATTGAATTGCCCCATAAACAGAAAATATTGTTCTATTTGTTCTCTGTCCAACATGTCATTTTTGCAGACTTTTGGTTTTAGTTGAAAATATAATCTCATCTGACATTTATACTACAGATTTCAAAGAAAGGTATCTGCCAGGCTTTGAATCTCTTCAAAGAGAACAAGAGGTAAATAAATCCAAAGTCTTTAAACTGCATTGACTAACTTTTCCTTGTCACACTAGAAAACATCAGTGAATAAAGTATTCTTCAAAGAAGCTGCTAGATCATTACATTTAAGACATCCCAAACCATTTCCACAATCATACATTATAATGTGTATTCTTCTCTTTTGAAAAACATAATTGGAAATGCACGTGATTCCATAAGCCTAAGCACACCCCGGATAAGATAACACTTATCATTAGCATGCACTCAAACAGCCTCATAGGCTGTCAGGAACACTCAAAAGCATCCTTGCACAGACTTGGTGTACACAGGAGACAGCAGAACAGAGAAATGCTTTGGGCACAGCCACCACATACCAACGAAGCCCTTCTTTAATTGTTGACACTGTGTAGTAAAGTAAAACTGGTCTCAAGCAAGGAAGATTTTATGAGTGTGAGCATCCCATCACTCTTCTTCCAGCTCTACCCAGAGTTACTCAAGCTATACACTAAGGAGAGTCTACCCTTACGTAGTCCTAACTCACTGGACAATTCATTATATTTGAAAAGTGAAGGGCATTTACTTTGCTAACCTCACTGAATCTCTCAAGAAGGAGCTGCTACTAGGACTACGAAGTCTTTGGAAGTTAGAAACCTTGACTTCTGCATGAACCCTCTTATCAGAACACAAATCAGACTCATAGTCTTTCAAGGACAGAAACATGAAGCAAACTGAATGATCCTACAGATTTAAACACTGCTCTGAAAAGTTGTTGAAAATAAAGCAAGTAGGTGGTGTAATCACAGACCTGCAAGCATGAGATAGCAGTGAGTTAAGTCTTTGTATCTTACTTTTACAATACATATAAACCCCAAACGATTTCCTTCTAAACTGCAAAAGCAGATTCCCCCATTGATAGCGATGCTGAAAAAACACCTTCTACTACCACAGAAGCAAATTTTAAATACACCAAATTATAAATGCATCAGCATTTAATTTGGCATTGAAATATGATTAAGCTTCCTCATTGAAATTAAACAAGAAAAAACAACTGCAGTCTTGCATGTCTTCACTGATAAAAACCAAGGAAACCTCAGAACACCTTCTCACCACAAGAATATTTCCTCCTCATCTCCTCCCTTGCCTAATTACTGAAATCTTGAGGTACAAACTGTACAACAGACACAATGCAAAATAAAATTGCTTTACCATATATTATCAGAACAAGAAACCTAATCTCTTTCGCAAAGTATGAGCTATTTTTCACAGTTAGTAATTATTAGGAAGGAATAAGGAAGAATTCAGGAAAAAATGACATTAAAAAGTCCGGAGCGGCTTAGCACAGAAACAGCAAATGAAAAGGTATTTCTCATTAATTCCTTCTCCCAGTTTTACCAGCAAAAAAACCCCCATACCAATTATTTTGAAGCATAACAACTGTCATGTTGTGCATCAGTTCAAGTTCCATAGCATTTATATGCATCCAAACCAAATCTGCAAACAGTGTGGCAAAATGTACTTGCAAGTCTCAGCAGGCGATCACGCGGCTGAAGGGAAATGCCGATGTAGTCCTGCTCACAATCTACTGGTCTTTTGATGAGAAGAGAGGCCAGGATCAACCAAAAGAAGACATGTGAGAAAGTTTAAAAAACATTTTTTTTTTTAATCTCTGTGTCTTTCAAAAGTACGGTATTGATTTACTTGATGGAAAAGTCAAAACTAGCAAGAACAACAGACACACTTCCTTGCTTCCTGAGAACAAGACGGTTGATGCAGTCATATTTATGGACATAATGCTGAGTGCTTATATGTGCTTTTTATACAGAGGAACACACAGATTATTCATTTAAATGCATTTAACATGCATATTTCCTTTTTGCAGGAACCTTTTAGAAGCTTGAAAACTATAGCAGCAGAAAAACACATCGACTTACCATAATTTAAGGTTGTTAAGTAAACCATACATCTGTTGTAAATCCTATAGAGCTCAAACACAATCTCAACCAATAGTCACTGAAGAGATTTAATTTATGGACCTCAAAGACCCTTGACTATCAGATCCTTCACAGACTTACTAGCAAGTCTACTACATTGTATTTAAGTATCAGAGATGAAATAGCAATGAAAAGGAAATAAACTACTGATTCTTTTGTCCTAAGTATTGTTGTTGTATATACAATTTACAGTTGAATTTCTTTGGAAAAGAACTGCAAGTTTTGTACTATAATGCAAAATTCCAAAGAAACAAAGACCATGCCGAGCAAAATCTCCAGCCTCATAGAGACCTTGCTAAATTTGCAACTAAACCCACTTTTTTCAAGCAGAAAGGACCAAGTTCAGGCTGTGTCCCTTCGAGCACATTTAAGTATGTGGCCAGAGCTGCAGTTCTACAGAACCCTTGCATCACTAGAGGTAATTCTGCACATGCCTCTGATGACTTCTGCTTACTCTACTGACCTGAGAAAATTCCAGGCACGGCTGCAAATGGCAGGGGGGCCTTCTTGTGCTTGGTTTTTTGTTTCCAAAATAAGACCACAAGACATAAGGTGAAGTTCTTAGAAAGAGATATTCTCATGGACTGTTGTGTAATTCACTGCACATTCCCTCCTCAGCAGGAGCATTGCATTTTTCTCCTACATGGTGTTTCCAACCACAAGGAGATGCTAGGAGCAGCCAAGATCCTTTCAAGCAATGTCATCTCTACCAGTTAAAAAGACTTCCTTCCTTCCTTCCTTGCAGCTACAGAACGGAGAGAAATTACCTTTATCAAACTGCACCCTCATTCACTTTCCAGCGTGCACCCCAAGTGGAAAATGAGTGAACTGGAAACATGCTCTTAAGGACTGCAGTATAAGCTTGTGAGAAAAGGAAGGAGCAGTAAAGTGAAACAGAGAATTCTGGTTTTTTATTTTCAGCTAAGTTTATCACTATACTTACTGTATGTTTGCTGCTAAGTTTTCTATGCAGTTCAAGCAGAAAAACTGAAAAACTGAGAAAAAATAAATCCCACTACATTCAACAGGGTATCAGACAGCAGTAACACTTTCATGACAGACACATTCCTGGTGAAAGAAAAGGCCATACTTGGTATTATTTTTTCTGCCTGAAGACCAACAAGTGAAACAAAAGAGGGATATACCCCTCCAGCTTGCTGTACCAGGAACATTTTGTTTAGAAGAATGGACTAAACTATTCCCATTAACTGGCTCATTCAACAGTGCATAATTTTGTAGAAGTGCTTAAAAATAAAATCACTGTACAAAATCAAGGGAGTAATTTTTGTTTTCATCTCATTTCAAATGCAAATGTAACTTAATGAAAGGCCTATGTTAAAAGATGATCACGTGATTTTGGAACCCCTCTGAGCTGTTTCTGAACCCTCTTTCTGCTCACTCTTCAAAAAGCCAAACATGACCAGATTGCTAGTCCAAGTAACTCATAAGCTGACAGTCAACACGAAAGACTCTTCCCTTCTTTCCAGCTTTGCTGCCTCCTACAAAAATGACCATGATTTCTTAACATCTTAGGGCAGAGAATCATATTTTCTACTTACAAAGAATATTTTTAGGAAGAAATTAAAAAAACAGTGAAGAGCTCGTGAAAATTAAAGAACTCACGAAAAAATATTTATTTTCCTATGAGTGCAAAATATATTAGTGCTGTGGGAGAAATTCCAAATTCCTACTTGGGTAGAAAATAGAGCTGGTAATACACTAAACTTGAGAAATTATAGGCTGGTGAAGAAGAACCTTGAGACTGAGGAATGCTGATTCAGCCTCACCTCTACCTTGCTCTAGAGCCTTCGGTGACATCGACGTGCTTTGCGCAGCAGAGAGCGAGAAGCACAGCAACACTTACACATTTATGTTGCCATTCCCTTCCCTATACTGGGTCTGATGTTTTCTGAAAGTAATTATGATTATCTTGTAGCAAGACATACCTAGTGGGGACTGAAGTCACTTACACGATTTCTTGAGCAAGTGCAGTGAATAAAGTCAATAAAATCCTACAGTGAAATTCCATCTTTATTGAACCTGTTACTCTCAAGATTGCAGAGGTTATGAAAACATGCTCTGTGTATCCCCACAGTAATCTGAAAAAAGCCATTTAATTACTTCCATCTGACATAATGAAGTTTTATCTTTACCTTTGCATCAAATCCAGACGTATCCTTCATTTTCATCTGCTATTTTGATGGACTTACTTCACCTGGAAGTCTCCTTTGTCTTCTTAAGAAGTATCAACTAAGAGCTCTTCCCATAAAAAGTTTTTTGATTGATGAGCAGATGCTCAGTTCCTAATGAAATTTCCGAGGTTAGTCTACTCTAAATGAAACAGATTAGCTAAGTTTTAGCCACTGAAGAATCATCTTAAATAAAGGTCACAGAACATCTCACTATGCAATTAATAAAGATTCAGCTAGTAATTCCTTGATCAAATATTAGTATTTTTGATTGGTCCCAGAAGAAATATCCTTTTTTAATGCAAACCTGGCACATGAATCAGAGCCACAGCTGCTGCCTGATATAATCAGTGTACAATACTCTAATCCCATGAACTCTGACTCAGCAAGCATCTGCTTTCCAAATAAACTTTATCAAACAACATTTTTTCTTCAGAATTTTGTCTGTGAAGATTTAAAAGGCAACAAATTAAAAAACCCTTTCACAGATGCACTTTGAAGCCAAGTACTGTATTTTACCTTCTTTCCAGAAGATATTCTCTGGGAACTGAAATGGTTATGACACTGAGTTAGACTGTTTAATTAGTAAAGAGGACACTGCTAAGTTTTTTTTTACTGACATTTTATTCAGGCAACAGTAAGAGGATTTGTTGGATCCACAAAGCTTGATGTGCAAGTTTTAATTCTTAGTGTTTTATTATATCAACAGTCCCTTGGATATTAAGAATTAGGTAAATTTATAACATCCATGTTTAGGTCTGTACATTGATTACCTGTCTGCTTCTAAGCACACACAGAAAAACAAATAGTGGAGGTCCAGAGCTACCATTCTGTACTACAACCTTGCAATTAAAAACCCATGCAGTTTATAGACTGAGACCTTTCCTATCTCTGACAGAAAAAAATTCAGATGCAGATTCTTTCAGAAATGAAAAATATTAATATCAAAACACACAGACCTTTCAGGAGAGGCAGAATGCCAGTTTCTTGTCATCTTTTTGGCTTAATGCTTTTTGAAGTGCTATCATTTGGATTGCAAACAAACAGTAAGATCATTCTACATAGCTGAGGGTGAGCCAGAAGGAAGGAACATCACAGGAACACCATCCCATAAAACCAAAAGCACAAAACTGAAGTAATGGTGACACAGAACGTGGTAACTTTGATGTCCATCTAGCCTTCCACTCAAACCAAGACTATCACCAACATTGTACCATTAGGTCACCTAGAGTTTTATCAAGCCAAGTCCTGAAAAACCTTTAAGAATGGGGATGTTGGATGACCTGTCCCAGTGCCACACGATCCACCTCCTCAAAGTTCTTTTTCTAATGTGCAGCCTAAACCGCCTCATTCACCATCTGCAGCTGCCACTTGATATATTCTCCATCACTACTCAGAAGACCTTGCCTTATCTGTAAATGCCTTTCAAGGCATTTCTTCACAATTGGAAAAGCCAAATTCCTTCCAAATCACTCAGACTGGATGTGAATTCTAGCTCCTGCTCATTGCAAGCTGCCCTCCTTCAACACCTGTCTAGTTTCTCAACATCCTTACAACACCAAAGTCTTAGGTGCAGCCTTACAGGAGTGACACACAGATGAATAAAAGCTCCTCCCAATCTGCTGATCTCATTCCTTTGTATACACCCGTGAAGAACTGCTGAGGAGAGATGGTGTAAGCACGTAATTAACAAAAAGGAGCCTTAGCACAGCACACACATTTTAAGGGTTTGCTATGCTATCTTTGCCAATTATAACAGGACTTAGTATGTATAGCTTAGATGGCTGCCTATTTAAGGGTGGATTAATTCCCCCCTGAAAACCCCTCTCTTACTCAAGGGAAAGTGGAAGGGCTCTAGAGTTCATTTCTCTTAGTCAAGTGAAAGTTGAAGGAATCTAGAGTTCAGATTCACTGTACCTGTGTCAGAGCTCTACAGTGTAGGTGTCTACAATTAGTGAGTCATTTGGGGTGAATACATACAGCCTAACACTTTCACAGGTTTTTTTTTTTAACCAATACAAGAATCATTTTCAAAACAATGTTACATTATACCCTCTAAGTTATTGAGAGGTTTGAAGATAAACTACTACAAAATGACACAGCTTAAAGACAAATTAGTGCTATAATTGGTTAACTATTCCCCTTTATCCAACACATATTAAGAATGTTCCATATGCATTCAATCACTATGGATTCATTAAAGATAACTGCCACATTGATACAGTCTAAACCTATTTTCTAAAAAGAAACAAACATAAACAAACCTCCATTGAAAGATTCCATCTTTCTCCAAGTGTCACACACCTAAAATAAACCCTCTGTATTTAAAACTAAATGTTAGAATTAGCATAAGCAACTATAATTGAGGTAACAGCATAAGAAATATTATTGCCTATTATTTCTAATAATTGCTAATAAGTCCAGAGTACTACTGTTGTAGTTGAATACAAAAACATGATTAATAGTAAAAAACTAAAATAGTTAATTTCAGTCTGTTTTAGCGTCATGAGAATGAGAAATCTCACAGTGCTAGGACTGACTTTTTTAGCTCCCTAAAGTATTACATTCTCATGTTCCAAAAGCTACTTGCACACCCCAAATCAGCTCCCAGTTATATACCTAATAGTTTTACTGATTCTTGACTTTTCAGGGTTTAACCCCAGCCAGCAAGTAGTAAGTACTGTACAGCTGCTGACTCACCCATCATCTCATCCTTTATGGGGTGTGGGTTCGGATAAGACCAGTTTAATAATTGAAATACAATTGTTATTATTGATGATCACATCCACTGGGACCTCATGACATTCATCTTGCCAATTTATTCCTAAAAACTGGATTCTCCCCTTCAGTCTCTCGACCTTGTTTTGCTTTAGGGCAAAACCGGCTTTCTGAGAGATCTAGAGTATTTTCTTCCCCTTCTCAAAATTTCTTCTGTTACCTCACATGATGATCTCAGCAATGTACTGAGGTGTCTCCCAGCTTCCCTCTGTTCCAGTACAGTCTGGATCAGCCCATGGCAGGTGGCAGGGCTGTGTGTTCATCCCTGGGAATGTCGATTCTTGGTGTACTGAACACCCTCATAGTGAAAGCAAACTGTGGCCTGCACTCTACCACTAAGGGATTGAGAAAAATCCCTTAGTGGTATCAGCTGTGCTTTTCCACCTGGCTGCCTTTGCCTCAAGTTCCTACTGAAGGGAGTAGGATATATCCATTTTAAATTGCTGAAATTAAGTACTTGCCCCTGTTATCCCACACACTGTGCCACTTCTGATTATCCACTCTCAGGACAGATCTCTGGGTGGCATTCTTAAATAGCTGTTTAACCTTAAATAAGACCTGGAACACATTCAGAAGATACAGCAATAGGAACTTGCTGGTTTGAACATCTCAAGTATATTCAAAATTCTGAAGAGCTATTGTTATCATCCTGGAGGAGAAGGAGAAGACAAAGGGAAGTGTCTCTGCCATGACTTGGATGTCAGAGGAGAAAAGGTAAAAGGTAAAATAAACTTATTTATAGTTTCCTAGAGTACAGATATGACTCCAATGCTGAGTACAAATAACAGATTAGTTTCGTGACCAGCAATTCTATCACATCATAAACCAGTGTTTGTTACAAAGTACAAGGTGATAACTTTAGTCCAGTTCTCACAGATGTTGAACAGCACAACAGAATATGTACTACAAGCCTGCATGCAAGGGCAGCTTTAAGAACAGCCACATTAACTTTGAGAGCAAAGAAATCACTGTGACCAGTGACTATTAAGTATAATGAATGCTTCTAACATTTTTGTTCTAACACATTCTAGGCAGATTTGTTGTTAACTCAATCCAATGAGCCCCCATTGGGCATCAAAAGGACTGTCTTGGCTTAACCCAGCTGGCAACCAGACATCACACAGACACTCACTCACAGCCTACACAACCCCAACAGGATGGGGAGGAAAATCAGAAATAAAGGTAGAGCCTGTGGGTTGAGATAAGAATCATTAAATAATTGAAATAAAATGGAATATAATGAATGAAAAGAGAGATCTATAAAAACAGGGAGACCTAAACCCCAGGCAGAACAAGCAATGCACAGCACAGTTTCCCACCACCCACTGATGGGTGCCCAGCCCATCCCCAAGCAGCCATGTCACTCCCAGCCAACTCTCCCAGTTTGTGCACTGAGTGTGGCATTCCATGGTATGGAGTGGCCCTTTGGCCAGGGCAGGTCAGCTTCTCCTGGCCGTGCTCCCTCCCAGCTTCTTGTGCACCTCTGTGCTGGCAGAGCACGGGAAGCTGAAAAGTGCTTGACTCACAGTAAGCACTATTTAGTCAGAACTTAAACTTCAGTGTGTCATCAACATTATTCTCCTACTGAATTCAAAACACAGCACTGAAGCAACTACTAAGAAGAAATTTAACTCTATTCCAGCCAAAGTAAGGAAAGTCTACATTATTACTTTTAATCTACTACACCCTCAAAAACTCCTGCACTTCTATAATTATTAATAACAAGTTATTAGCTCTAGTTTCAGGTCTCATTTAATGATACCCAACTAGAAAGTCACACCCCAGGTCTTGCCATCATCCTCTGTGAGGATTTAAATTTCATGCAGGTCCTGCAGGCAGAGATGCAAGTAGTATAGAAATCCGTACCACTCGTGCTCTTGGAATGGCAACACAAAACAAGATATCATCACATGTTTCCCTAAACATTGCCCTCACAGGGGAATGGAAGGAGGAGTTGGAAGGAGAGCCTTGAAGATCCCTAGTCTTCCTTCAGCCCAAGAGGTATGAAATGGCAGGCACTGTGGGAGACAGTGTGTCTGCCCTGGAGATGTGTGTGTCAGCATGCACCCCTAGAATAATGGAGGAGATACAGATATGGCAGCAGAAAGGAAGCGTCCAAGGAGGATGTGGGCCGCAAAAGAGAGGGGAAGCAAGAGTTCTCTGGCCACCAAAAGAACAAGTGGAACAGGTAGAAAGGCAAGACAAGTATCAACAATGGATACTCATGAATAACATGAAAATGATAAAGACTAACCACATGCTGACAGGGAATAAAAGTAAACAGGGAATCACAAGGCAGGGGTGGGAAGTGAAACTGAAGAAAACAATAGACAAATCCAGGAAAGAAAGTAACACTGAAGTCTCCACATTTTATTTATTTCAGATCTATGTGTTTTGATATTCATTTGTTGAAGGCAAAATTCCTTTTGAAGCATCAATCATTTTTGCAAGATGTGAGAAGTAGTTTTGCATCCAGAATCCCTTCTTCCATTTCCTTTTTCCTTGCCTTTCTGAAGAGCAACTGATCACTTCACCAAGCTGTCTGTCACTAGCACTGTAAAGCAAGGCAGCAATCTGGGGCCTACAGGCAATCTGAGGTGTAATTCTTCTGAGGAACTGAGCATACCAAGAAGGACCTACCTTACAGAGGCTGCAGTATCTGCAAAGAGAAAATCACAGCACAGGCTGGGGATGCTGCAGCTTCCCACAGAGACTTCCCAGAGTCAGCAGCCACATCCAGATCTCAGAAAGTCAGATGGAAGGAAAATTCCTCAGTATCAGAGGACTCAGTGCAGCATTCACTGCTATTTAGAGCCATTAAACTGCCTAGAAGCAAGCACCTTTTGAACACACACAGCGGTTTTAAATCAACAAAAATGCTATACACTTTCTTTTCATTCTATCTTATCTATCTACTCTGGGTTTTCTAGATTTGAGAAGTTACTTATTCTAGCTTTGACTCAGATAAAATCACTCTTGAGTTCAAAAGCTTTTTGTCTTCTTCAGAAAGCTTATTATAGGATAAAGATCTATGAACAACTACCTCAAAGGTATGACTCGAAGATTTATTCACGCAGCAAACAAGGAAAGCAGGAACAAGCCTTCATCTGCAGAAGACCTTGTTTTGCCATGAACAGGTTCACATTTAAGATCTCCCAGAAATTAACTCTGCTATTCTGTGACCTTGCCAGAGCAAGACAGTGCATAAGCAGGCACAAGGACATATCAAAAATCTTGAAGGACAAGAGAGCTGGGAATTAACCTCATTTCAGTCTAGAAATTCATGGGAGATTGCCTGAGGTTAAGACAGAGCAGTGCAGAAAAGAGTGGAATTGTCCAGTGCAATTTAGTTCCCATGGCTTCCCCTCCCAGAAAATGTTTGTAGTTTCCAGCAGCTGTGTAGGGAAACAGGGCTCAAGCCTGACTAACTGACTGCCCTAGAAAAGAGCAGATATTGGCTGTATGAGCAAGAAATGGCCACAGCTGGGACAGGAAGAGGTCTTCCCTGTGATCTGGGTACTCCAGGCAATTCACAGCACAGTAGGTCTGACTAGGTTGATGGTTACTGACAAGATGTTGCTTCACAGAGCCTACTCCAGTGACCTAATGCAGAGGGATCCAGCATGGAGGATTTCCCAGAAACCTCCGTGACTTGCTGTACTTAGCAAAAGGAGAAGTCAAGTGTAGATGGTGTCTGAATGATGTGCTGTGACTGAGGAGAAACTGTAGGTATGGACTTCTATGGGAAATAGACAGCTTTAAGGCAGAGGTAGAACACTATGTAGAGTACCAAACTTGTCACACACTGGTTTACTGGAAGCAGAGTGAAGTCCAGTACCTTTTCTTCAAATTATATCACTCCTAAGGAAATGACAAGTTGGAAGCTGATTTTGACAGAATTAACCTGCCAACTCATGGCGATGTCATGCACCTTGATTCTCTTTCCCCTGGAATTCCCTGAAGACACTCCAAGACGAGTGAGAACAACTTTGAAATGAGGCCTCTACAGTCAGGGATCACTTCCATGCGAGAAAACAACCAGAGTCCAATCTTCTGAAGTGCAAGGGTCTGTAATTACTCAAACAAAAACTGGAGATGTTTTTTTTCTTTAGAGACAGATGAATATGCAGGTCATGCTACACTTAGGTCACCACTTATATTAAAATCTTGGACCTCTACTCCACAATAGATATGTGTTTTCGTCAAAGTTTTCCACTTTTTTCCCATGCTGACAACAAAAAAAGCTTAAACTGACAGAAAAAGTGGTATCTTGCTTTCTTAAAAACACAGGCTTCCATGAGCAATCAAGTACTTATTTCCAATCCCAGATCTCCCCCCCACTAGGTTTCCCCAGCATCTTTTTGTTCCAGAACTGTGTGCTCTAAATTGTATTTGCTACAATTATGAGATTGTCACTGGAGCAAATCAGGATGCCTTGGTCTTTAAAATGCATTTAGCCAAGTGATAATAGGCAAGCATTGGCTTGTAAATGTTTACTGCTGTTTCGTGCATTATTCCTCCCTTGTTAAACTGCTGCAAGAAGATTATATGCAATTTAAAACTTGATGGATGTATACATACCAGAGAAAGAGGCATATGAAATTGTTACATGACTGCTAAAATGATTGAGACCATGTGAATACAGAAAGCTCCATAAAATCCTGGAAAAGCTTTCATTCAGTAGAGTGGAGTAATACCTGAACAAGGTCCCAACCATCATGTTGTTCAACTGGACACAAGTTTCTATACACAATAAAAAGACTATAGGAAAGACCAATATTTCAACTTTTTTAAGAACACCAGCTAAAGCCCATTCCTCTCTTTTCTGCACCACATATAAAGCAGTTATCAAACCTAAAATACCACCTTCTATTTTTTTCTTAGCTGTATTACTAAATCTGTCATGAAATTTTAGATTCATGAATTTAATAGTATGGGGACACTGTAATGTAAAAAATTCTGGAAATTTTGCAATAAAAATATAAGAAAATGTTATTTATTTTAAAACAAGACAGAGTAAAGTTATTTATCAAAACAATTCTGCTACACTCTGTTTGTTTTACTCTATTACTCAAAAATTTGAAGCAGCACTATTACTTCTTTGCTAGACTGGATGGCTACAATCAAAATGAATTTTCTGCCTCAACTCACTCTTTTATTCCAGACAATTCTAATTAGCTTTTTCTCAGGAATGAAAATTAACAAAATATACAAACTAAGAGATATTTTCTGTCATATCAAAGCAAAAAGCCCATAAATGCCTGGTCTCAATGAAACCAATATGCAGCAACCACAAGCAATGGTCTACTGCCATTCCAGACAAACTGGAGACACTCTCGCTTAGATGGAGGTTCATAGACTGCATTAAAAAGTTGCTTCAGCATCCAAGAACAGCCTTATTCTGAGAATCCTGTGAAAACACTCTGCTGGCATGAACTAATACATACACTGAAGAGTTTCTCCTCACTGGTCTTTCCCAAAGCAGCAGCCTAGCAGTCAGTTCAGGCATGTGCAGATAAACAAACAAATGAACTGTCACACTGGGCAAGACCAGGAGGAACACAAATGGCTCAGCTGCATGTGGAAGCTACAGCCAGAGATGGAAAGCCAACCGGTCCTTAGCCAGCCCAGTCCATACTGCACCCATTATTTAGGATCAGAAACCAACACAGCCAAACTTCATCACAGCTAATTTAGGTGTCAGAATTGGTGTCTCAATATTTTCAGTTTTTGTCACTCTGAGTGTACCTTTAAGTTTTCAGATCTACACAGAAGAGAGTGGATCAACAAGCAAGACCTGCTGCCCAGAGGATGCTTATCAATCCACTCAGCTAACAGTAAGGCCAGTGACAATTAATTACAAATTGCACCAGCTACTGATGTGAGAAACTCTGGTCTGAAAAGGACTATCTGATAGCTGGGATAGGAATATCAATCATGCAGACCAGCAAAAAAGACAGCAGAAAAGTCCTAAGTCTTGAACACCTCCCAGCCTTTGGCAAGAAACATTTTTCGGTGTTGAAAGGTAAGCTATACTTCATCAGCTTCATATTTTTTTAAGAAAAACAAAAATAAGCCACTCTGACAGAGACAAAACTGTTGCACCCTTAGAGATTGATTAGTTCTGGTACGTATTCAGCTGCCACTCTACACAGGTGCCCCTAATATAGATGTCCAAGTGCAGATAACACAAAATTCAGAACATGTCTGGTGGGCAGCTGCCTGGCAGAGTAAGGGACAAGTTCTGGTGTGTGGGTCTTTAAATACACAGTTTGCTTGTGCAGCATCAGTTCCAATCACAAAACCAGCATCATCCCATCAGTCCTTACAGCTTTCCCAGCAGCAGCTGTGCAACACATCTGCACTGGCAGTGCTGGCAATGCATCTGTGTTGTGGCAGCTATCAGAGAGGCAGTGCTTGTTTGGCTTTTTTGCTCCTAAAATTCTGCTTATTGCTCAGCATTTCAGGCAACACTACTCACCCCTTGCACCTTCTACATACAAGAGAGAATAACACCCCCACAAGGTGACTTACCTTAAGCAAAGAAGCAAAAATAGCATATTCAGGCATTTAATTCCAAATCTTGATCCACTAATAGCAATACAATAAAGGAAAGCAATTTTGAAATTTTATTGTAAGTACAAAATCCTTATAAACAGCTGAGTATGCTGAGGAAACATAAAAAAACAAGGAGCACTATTATTTGAACTCAAATACTCAGCCACCAGGGTATTTTTGAGCAGTGCTGTGAATGAAAAATAATTTTCAGAAGATCTATTAGCTCCTTTCTCTTGATGACATTAATTTTGAGGACATTAGAAGAGACAGTACAAGACCTGAGACAATCTTAAAGAATCATAGCTCAATTACTAGGAATTAGAAAAATTGTGCTGTTATCTTCAAGTCTGAAAGAAAAACGCTTTGGGCTCATTTATAGAGGCATTAACACATCAAATTAAAATTAAACATGAATAATAGGAATAGACAGTGGTGTTACAAAACAAATGCCTGGACATTCTAAATGGAAGCAGAGGTGGGGGAAAAAAGATCCCTCACCAAAATAAGTATCTGCTTTTAAAATAGTGTCATTTCATTGTCTATGATAAATTAAAGAAATTCAAAAATTTTTAAAGTAAAATTTGCAGGCCTAATATCTACAAGGTTTTTAGATGCTTTATGTAAATCTGGACACTTAAAATGTTCTCTGCCCCACTTGAGGCATGAACAAAGCAACTGGTTGCATCTTTCCATGTATTCCATATTGTTTTACTCCTTAAGTTACCTTGAGATTTCTTTTAATGAAATTTGCTGTCCTGATATCCATGGGGGTAGAAAGAGATGCATTAATGTGAAATTACAGAGAAAAACATAGAATAAACTACAGTATGTAACTGAGCTGGTCACTAAAAAGCAGGTAAAAACAGGCAGCCAGGCAGATCTGAGATTTCCAAGAACAACAAACAGAAAGCAGCTGTCTAATCTGCAAAGGCAATATCCAAAGGCCTATCCCACATCAGAAGGAGTGACTCAAAGCCAAATGGAGTAACACCTTGCTTGTAGATAAAAAGCTATTGGGGATTACTTTAATAGAGAACACTTAAGTAATCATGTTTGATGGGTAAGACTGCATCATTTATCAAAAATCTATGCTAAAATTTAATTTTCCATGTGAGTCAAAGACAGCAGCGGCAGCACTGCTAGTTGCTGCTGATCTGTGGCTGCTGATGCCTTCTGAAGTGGAAATGATGGATGCCACATGTTCTAGCTGTGATTAAATTTGCTTTGACAAAGCAGCATGGAAATCTGATTTTCAATAGACTCTTGCATTTCACCCAGTGCTGAGTAAACAGATCCACAACGTAATGCTATATGGTTGTCAAGCTGATGGCTAATTCATTCTGCCAGTCCAATCAATCTACCCATTAAAATATTACCTGTCAATATCAAGTAGATTCAGCTTGGAAATTGCATGAAACAGGAAGCTGCTTAGAAGTAAACAATGCCAAAGCCTAATGTGTCATAAAGCTGTTTCTTCAGGTCCTCCTAACAGCTTCAGTCAACCCCAAGTAAAAGGTCAGCAGAAGCATCTTGCTTCAGCATGCTCAATGCTTCTCAAACTTCTTACCATGCCACAGGACAAAGGTACAATGTACTGAAAGCCACTCTTGCTGTTGCTACTTGAAGAGAAGGAAGCAGAAAATCACATTAAGAACACAGTTTATCTAAATACTATTATGCCAATAGTAGGAAAACCTGCACCTAAACTGCCTTCAGTGGGAGACATCCTTCATACTTTGACTAATAAGGGATAGGAGCTGGCAAAACACACTGATGAGATTTTTCACTGCACTGAGCGCAGGCACCCTCACATAACCTTTTAGCTTTCCCCTTCATTTGGAGGAAATTAGGATGTTACCCACTAATCTTTATGGGCAGCAGTTCTGTGGACATTCCTGCCCTCTCCGCAGTGCCTGAGCGCTCCTGCCAGCTGTCATAACCACACATGTGTGATGCTCCCAATATCATCTCTGCTTTCAGCATTCAGCTCCTCACCACACTGCAAATCAACAGGGCCAGCGCTCTGAGTACATGCTGAGTATATCCTCTAAAAGTCCCCTCAAAAATATCAGCCTAATTATTTCTTTTCTCCTTTTTCTTTTTTTAACAGAAGGGTGTTTAGAATCATACTACGGTTATTAAATTGCAAAACAAGCCCTAGCCTTTTGACAGTGTCAAACAGAGCAGTAATTAGTAAGCTTAATTGAATCAAGATGAAAAATAAAAACATGTCAATAAGCATTAGCAACCATATCCTATTCTTCCTATTCCTCTGCTATTTGGACCTTTAGAACTTGAAAAAACAAGTTGATCTAATATAATCTCCTTTTTAAGAGAAAGAAGATAGAAGATTTAATTCAAATTATACCAGGAGAAAGCTGAAAGGTTCACAGTCACATAACATGACAAGAATTGCTTGACTTTGACAAAAACCATAATTGAATAATGTTTGTTATTTACAGAAAATTAAAATATACTCTAAGTTCTTTGAAGTTTTTTTAAGAAACTTGCTTTGTTTTCAGATAGTTCTATTGAAAACCATCTTTATTCAAAGTATTAGTTTACCATATCCAAAGCAGACAAGTACAAATAAGTGTAAGAAACAAAGTGAGGAACTAAAGGAAAAAGGATTTAGCCTACCTACATCTAAGTCAAATCTAAAAGCTTTCTTCCACTTTCCTCCAGGTGACTTCAAGACACACTGAGGTCTTTTGATGCCCTATCCTGACAGACAGTCCTGGCTACAGAGAGTCCACGCCTAGCAGCATGCCTCCACTTTCACAGGCATTGTCCTTTTTGCACTCTCCTGGGGCTTAAACAGAATTATGTACCTTGAAATATATTTACAACCTCTTCTTCTGTCCCCATAATTTCATTACTTCTCCCTTATTCAGAAGGGAGTCTTGTCCCTCCTCCTTTTCCTTCCTCAAATATGTAGAAATTCCATGTTAGACAAAGTGTCACCTCTCGAGTAGCCAAAATCAACGGCTAGACCAGGTAACAGAATAAATGCACTTGAGAAATAATGTCTGGGGGGGGGGGCAAACCTGAGAGCTCATGTTTTTCCAGAACTGTTTTTCCTTACTGGAACCACAAGGTCTTACTGTTTTGAAGAAAGAACTAAAAATCCCTACCCACACACCCTAGATCTGCCAGCAGATAATTTCTGCTGCATTCCTGCTGACATTTCCTGCCAGAAGACTGTGAAAACTGAGCAGCCTGAGCTATGGTTACATTAAGTATTTGTGGTGGATGACACCTTAATGGCTAAACTGTACACTGGGCAAATAAGAAGAAACAGCACATAAGGCATCTGGCAAGTGTCCACAAGGAAGAACACACAAGGGGCAGCTGCCTGGTGTGGAGTCCAGCTCAGGGTCCCAAGGAAGAGACACAACATGGTCAAAGGTCTAAAATCAGAAATCCTGGAGCATTTGAATCTGTTGTATGATTTTAATGGGATGTGAGACAGAAACTGTTTTCTACCTGGCTGTTACAAAGACTGTTCCAAAGTTTCTAAGTAGAAAGAAATGGCGTGAGACAACATGATAGAGGCCAGAGGCTCTAACTGGCAGGAGAGCCATGGTTTGAATACTGCCTAGCTCTGATTCACTATTAAAGGATTAGACTGGCTCTACTTTAGTTTATTTTAGTAAAAAGTTCTACTACTTTGGCCAAAAAAATTAGGGCTGAAACCTGAGGCACCTTCATCAGCAGTTATGCAATTATATACTGTACAACTAAAAATTCTAATGAAAAGCTTCACACTCTAAAGTGCATCAGAAATGGTTCCTAAACTCTTGTGTGATTAATTTTAGCAGTTTCAAGAGCACTTTCCTAATTAACTGCCCCATGTGCCTATATCTCACTGAAAATTTTCCATTTTTAATTATTGACAGTAATTTTTGAAGAACCAAACCCACTGCAAGAGTGTAGAAAAATATCAAACTTAAGCTCTGGGTAAATATACAGCAAATAGGAAAGCATTAATTTGAGTGTCAAAAGAGACTGGACAGGAAAAAAAATGAGGCTCATTGAATAACTGTTAATCATGTCTTAACCAGATTAGCATTACAACTAAGAGATAAATTAACCAGAAGACCTGAAGTAGTATAGTCCCTCTCAACACCAACACAAACAGAATCAGCAAATTTATCTTTGACAAAACAGAAACACCTCTTGTAATTAAAGAAAAGGCAAGGTAATATTTAATGAAAGCAAAACAAAACACTATCACCAACAGCAGATGGAAGGAGAGATGGACAAAAGGTACAGAAAAGAATAAAATCAAGATGTGAAAAAACTACAGCTAAAACAAAAACTTACGATAACAAAAAATCTAAACATGTCAACCTTAAACATGTTCCTTAAGGAAACTTTATAGGAATAAAATCACTGGAAGTAAACTGAAAGACTCAGGAGTGAATTAACAAGATGTTCAATAGTTTCATCAAGAAGCCAGCCACTGAATATTTATTTTAGTTTTTCATTATTTTTAAGACACTTATTTGCATTTAAATACTTTCACAGCTATGGATGCTCCAAAATGCTTTAGGTATGTAGACTATACCTCAAAACATTTGGCATGTTCATTTTTCAGTGCAAATCATGTTTAATTTGTCACCAGAGTTCATATCCTACTGCTACTAATTGATTAGGCAACATTTCAGAAAGCAGCCATGCCAAAGTACCTAGTGAGTTGAATTTCAGAAGGAAAAGGAAGTGGGAAATGGGCCATTCAGTGTTTTTGTTTTGAAAAAATACAGTATACTTTTCAAGCAAGCACCTTTAGGAGGTTTTTGCTCTTTTCAACACAGATCTACTGCCATGGATAGCTGATGTTATTCCTGCAGAATTGTGTACCATTATGGTGCTGAACAGTGCAACAAATTCCTTGTTATCTTGGTTCCAGATAGTATGATGCGTTTCTCTAGACAATAACGGACTTGCTGCATTGTGTACTATACTTGGTTTGTTTCCATTTTCTGATTCTACAAGCAACCTTTCTGCTCATCTGGGCAGACCTCACAATTTACTATCACAAGTGGTTTCCCATTTCAAAACTAATCTGTAAATTTATATTGCTTTTATCATTATGCAGTGGTAAAAGAATGTTTTGAAATCATCTATAAATTCAGAAGGCAGTTTTCCAGCCAAACAACATCGGACATCTGAAGAAACAAACGTGACTGAATCCAGAAACATGCAGGTTCACTCTTCCATAAAGATTCATACATTCCTTGGAGGAAAAAAGTCCCAAAACACAAGTCAAAATAATTTATTGATTAGCAACAGACTATGAAGGAGGATGAGCCAATATTAATGCATTACCAGTGATAAGGATACCTAGGAAATATTTTATGCCATTCACTAAGATAACAAAAAAAACCAACTTTTATATAATTTTTTTTCTTTGACTGAGAGCATTTTGATGGCTGACATTGATTAATACACTGGTTATAGCTCTAAGTTTTCATCTGACCACCCAAAATCAACAGAAATTTTATTGCTATCCACCACTGCCAGGCAAAAACACAGGTAAATATAAATCACAGTGTTATCAAAAGCCCACAGCAGTCAGAAACTGGATAGAAAAAAAAAATCTAAAAAAGTTTTATCCAGGAACAGTTTATCAGTGATAAATAAGCAATATGCCACTGAGTCTTGCAACACAAATCAGGAAAGAAGTGGCTGAGACAATGTTAGTCTGATTAATACCTTAGTTAGCAGTCCACATCAGAGGCCTCACTTCACCCTCAGTGTTCACAAGTAAATATTTAGTCCTAGTACTCTGGAAGCCCCTGTCAAGGTCAGGACAGCCCTCCTGGCCAGTGCCAGAGGAATGAGGGAATTGTCACACACGTCTCATTACCAGCCGCTGTGTAATCTGTTCGCTGCACACATCACTATCTTTCACATTAAAAGCATCGTAAGGTTAGACAATATAGTGCATAAAGCTTCCCTACCAAATGATACACACAGGAACACATTCAGACATAAGATACAGATGGACAGCACTGGGCTGTCAGAGCTCTGATAGCTCTATCATCAGGTATTTTGCATACACAGTTACAAATTACAGTGAATTAGTATTATGATTATTATCAGCAGATAAAATTAATTCTTTCCTTGTCAAATATTAGCTCTCTCTCTAATCTTTAAATTCACACACGAAATACTGAGGATGTAAGCAAGACTTACAGCCATACTATACCAAGAGTATGTTAATTCCCTCAGACACTATTAATGTTTCACAATTTAAAAAACGCACAAATCATTTGCCCAGTACTTTCTTTTCCAGATACTTGTTCACTCAGAACACTCAAACTTAAATTCCAGCTGACAAAACATTTGGACTTAAAAGTTCTTTACTTAAATTTCACCTAAGTCTTTGATTTGAAATATAGGTAATCACTCTTAAGTTTGTCTCAATTTTTAAGTGACTTAATCAAATTAAGGCCATTGCAATTCTGAAGCAGAAAGGTTAAACAAGGATTTGATCTAATTTAACTAACTCAAACTTGGCCACTTAGTGAAATCAAAGAGATGGAAAGTAATTTAATTAATCTACTTTAAAAATCAATTTGGATTAGTTTTCCTGAATGACTCAACCCCCCATTCTCCTAACATGGATAAAAGTATTACTCTGCTAGCCTGAACATATCGATACGAGATGATTAGTTCTCAAACAATAAATTGCAGAATCAGCTAACAAATACACCAGCTGACAGCAAAATTATTTATTTCTCCAGGTCCAGCCCGGGAGACTTCCAGCAGCTTTCTAGTACCCAAAAGAGGCCTTTTTATAAGTTGATAGGACAAATTCCAATGGATTCCAAACATAAGAGGGCAGGTTCAGAATAGATATTAGGGGGAGGTTCTTTACTGTGAGGGTGGAAATTCTTTACTGTGAGACACTGGAACAGAGAAGCTGTGGATGTCCCATGGCTTCAAGTGTTCAAGGCTCGGTTGGATGAGCCTTTGAGCAAGCAGGTGTAATGAAAGATGTCCCTGCCCATGGCAGGGGGTTTGGAACTAGATGGACTTTAAGTAAAGACCCCTTCCAACCCATTCCATCAGTCTGTGATTCTGGCTATGTACTGATAACCTTCTGAAAGAGCAGTGGAGCAACACCAACCAGCCAACATCAGCCAAGCACACTCCCTGTTCACTTAATTCAGGTCAGCATCAGTGACAGCTTTCCAGAGAGCCAAACAGCTCAGATGAGTAATGCCAAGTGTGACTGTGTCCTGTCATCCTGAAGTGCTGGATGATATTCCCAGATCTGCATCACCCCCTACGAGCCCTGTACTCAACATAAATAAACGAGACAGCAGGTAATACTGGGGGAGAGGTTCTTCAAGAAATGTACCTACCCTGTTGTAGCCTGGCATCTGCCTTGTGGTGTACATTGAATTTCCAGTGAAGGCTAGACTCACAGTTTGCATCCACACTTGCATAGCTTTTTCTGTTGGAGTACACAGAACTGAGATTTTCTACATTTTTCATAGCCCTATATTGCCTGGAGCACTCTCCATGGCCTACTGTAACTCACCAAATTCTTAGTTACGAGTAGGAAAGCCATTTCTGTAAAAACATTAGACTTTTAGATCACTCTACAGCAGGTTCTTGCTCGTTTCCTTAAAATTTCTCCCAAAGGTTTTCAGATGCAAATATTGACAGTTGTTTTAACTGGAAGCAAGCATAAAGTCATGTGGTGCCCATACACAGCTTTGCCCAATATCATCACATTTGGAGTTCTCATTTTTCTTGCTCTGTTTGCAGATCCCAATTTTTAACACACACATGAATACAAACATCGCTCAAATTTTCTTCCTCCTCTTTAAATTCAGCAGATATAAATATACAGCTAACAAGTAAATATTTACCAAACAATAAGCAATCAGCCATTGGGATGATCCTTGTTTAGTTTTGCCTTGTGGCCTTTATGCCTTGCAATTGTCTTTATTCTGTGCTGTGCTTTGCCTTCTGTGTACAAGGAGGGGAAGGCATTTTTCTCCTCTACTATTAATTGACGCATGTATCATAGATTCAAGATCAATAGCAAAGGCAGGGGCAATAAAGCCACAGAGAAGCATCAGCATTCAAATGCTGCTGGAAGACAGTAAAAAAGACTAAAGGGAAAGGAATACAGTCTCCTTCATACCTACTCCTATTGGGTATGGACTGAAAAAAAGCTGTGTCTGAGTTACATGCAGCTCTTTTGTGACATCCTAACAGTAGAATGCAAAAAACCCCCCAATTTTTATCTTCATTCTGTTATATACTAACACTCCTAATCACATACATACCTCATAATTGACTCCCTGCCCTTCAATTTTTATTGTTTCCCTGAATATTTTAAGTGCATTAATCAAATGAAGTCAACAAGGAAAGAGATTCTCCTCAAAAAGAAAATACATTATTTAATGAATCAGATCACATGTGTCTTTCTAAAATTTACATTAAGACGCTTTTCTGAGAGTAATTTCAATTTTCAAAAAGGTCGCCAAAACAAATGTGTTTTTATGTACCCTCAAAAGATCACAAGTTTAATCCAGGGTCCATACTGTTCTTTAACCACCTGTAGCCTTCGCAATGCAGTATTTTACAATATTTGCATGGCTAGGCACAAAGCAGAGCTTTAAAATGTGATTTCAGAGTGTGAAATCTATATTATAATGAGCATTTTCAAACAGGTGAAGACATATTTCTGAACAAATTATATTCAGAAGGATCATGTAAATGGATTGAGGAAAGAAAATATCTGAGTGACAGTCAAAGAGTCAGCCCCCAAATTACCCGTTTAAGCCCCAGTGTTAACAACCAGCAGCTCTACAACTTTCTCATATATTAGAAAATCACCACCCTCTGTTATCATTACTCTCTTAAAACAACTGTGTAAGGTTTTGCACATCAGATATCTGTCTGCAGGTACTTCTGTACACACTGACATCTAAGAAGAGCTGTTTGACCTAAACACAAACGTAACTGTGAACTACAAAGTTTTTTATTGCCGCTACTGAAACTAAAACATAAATGGACGGAGTAAGGACGCCCAAGTGGCTGTTTCATTAAACTGGATCCTCTCACACCTCTTCAGAGTATTGTAATGGCAGTCATCAATTCTGGCATTCAAGGACAGCAAATGATTTACAGCCAACTACACTGAACTAATTAAAAGCATCTTGCATAGTGCAAGATGAAAATACTGTCATCTGCTCGAAGCAGGGCACAGGTGAAAACTATGCCGTAGAAAGATTTACAAGCAAGTTTCTTACTTGTTAGAATTGAATACACAGCTAGCCGAAGTCAGTGTTCCCAGTGTTGACATGGATGACAGACTTATCATTCAGAATAATCAGATCAAAGGAAAACAACTATCTACACTCCCATGTAGTACTTTTCCTTAGTAAATATAAAAGCCCTTGATTATCATTACAAAAAGCTAAGAATTAACCTATTTCAGGGCATAATTTACCAGGTGTTTTTTACAATTTTCTATGCTAAAAAGAACTGCTGACTTCTAATGAGACTATTGCAAATAAATTTCAACTTTTACCACCAGTTTATACAAACACCAATGGGAAAGCATTAAAGATACTGATGCCGGTGTACTTTTCCTTTCATTCTCTACACTTTAGGTCTAAATTAAAGAATTCTCTTTTCTCTGGCACAGCAAGTTGCCCCTACCTCTCTTTTGAAAGTTGCAATCTTCCCCAGGTATTGCTGGATGCAACCAGCAGGAGTCATGGCCAAAGGCAACAGGCAGAGTTTTACATACTGTGTGTCCTGGCCAAACAAGGAGGCACACAAACAATATGAACAGTAAACTTGTTTTCCTTGAAGCAGTGTGCAAACAGGCTTGCAATTAAGACAGAAAAAGGTGTGTTCAATGCTAGAGTGGTACCTTATGTGCTGCCTAAATTCCCTGGGAATGCTTATGAGACAAAGCAACACCTGTCCCTGATCAGCAGTACCCCTAAAAGTGCATGGAGGAGGCTCGGCAAGACCACTCTGTTATTGGGAGAGACTGTCAAGGAGGTGGAGTAACAAGAGTCCCTAGCCCTTGAAACACCAGGTTTTCTAAACTGATCAAAATCTGTGCCATGTGTTATTATTTCTTCTACAGAACTCGCCTGGTGTTTTCAGCTCAACTTGTAAACAGATAAACAACTTCGAAAAAAATCTAAACAAAGAATCTAAATTTCTGCAGTATACTCTCTAGTTTGCTCTTTATTTTTCTTCCAAGCTTTTGTGTAATGCAGCACCCAATTTCTGTTCACTTACAACTATATGTAAACATACCAAGCACTTGATCATACCTGGCCAATTAACAAAATCTAATTAGGTATTTGGTTTTATCATGCTATAACACATGCTAACATGGAATAAATGATTGGCACTTCTTGTCATCTATCTCAAAAGCAAAAGCTATAGCAAGTAATTGATAAAATTTAAAAGTGGAGAAGTGGAAAAAGCACAGAAGTATTTAAGGTGCATCATAAGGTACAGAAAACTCAGATAGGGAGGATAGAAGTACACAAAGTACATAGGGTACACAGTCAACCACTGCAGACATATTACACTGACTGTTTTGGTTTTATTATCCAGAAGAACAAGGCAATAAAGAATGAAACTGAATGCCAAAAGTAGTATATATAGAATTTATAAAGATATAATTTTAACATTTTTTGTTGAATATATTATTAAGGATGGAGTTCTTAAAATTTCTAAATCATGTATGATTAACCATGGAGATTGTTGCACGTACATACATGCAGAAAAGATTCTGACACATGTACATCCATTATCCATGAAATGAGATTACATACTCACAGGAACACTCGACTACAACAGATAAGATAAAGACCATAAACCCCTGCAGTGCTTCACAAAATAATCCATGACAGATGCTCACTGTGCAGCACCACCAGGTGTGGGATATTGGAAGGAAGATGTTTCTGGTTTGCTCTAACACAGCTGTTCCTGATGTTCTGGAAACAGCTGATATCTTCAGGAAACATTCCAAAGCTGGAAAAGGTTTTGAATGAACAAAGTAAAGGGTAATACTGTGTTGGAAGCACCCAAATGTAACACTTTTTTAGGCAACAGGAGAAAGATCAACATAGAAAAAAAAATTCTTTGGTATCACAATAATCAACTTGAGAGTTATAGAGGAAAAGACAGTAGCTCATATGAATGCTATGGATGTTCAGGAATAATATGAGAAAGGCTTTTAAGCCATCTATTTACAATTGAAAATCTGTTAATTAATAGAGAGCCTGAAGGGATAACAAAGGATTAATGGCACTCCAGTAAAGGATGAAAGACAGCACTTCCTTCTCAAGGAAGTCTTTTTAGAGGTGTCATCAGCAGAGAACAACTGTCCAAAATTCACCACCACCCTTCCTGCCCCCATTTTCTCCAACACCACCATAAATCGGGCCAGTGTTGTTCCCCCAGCAATCCTGCCAGCTTCCAAGCCAACTAGATGGCAGAGAACAGATGAAGAAGACCAAGAAGGCAATGGGAGGCTGTTGTGCCAGGGAGGGACCAAGTCAGAGAGTAAAAATCCTCATTCAGTCATGGATCTCTGCTGTACAAGGCAGTTAATTTACAGAAGGCACACGCTGTAAGTTGAAGGGAAAGCACGTGATGGTAGTGAGACAGGATTTTGGTTTCATTATGCCCCCTCCAGAAGCCCACTGAGAAGGAAATGCAGTTGGTGCTCCCACCCCAAATCCCCACAGGTCAGTGAAGATGTGCATTCTTGCCCCGCTGGCCAACTGCTCTTCGGTCAGGAAAGCACCAAGGAGCCCTCATCGGGATCCCACAGGTCACCCAGAGGAGCCTGGGGGACACAAATGACAGCAACACCATGGTTGCATGAAATTGCCACCTTCAAGAGCAGTTTTTCTTCCAGCACAGAAAGGTGGTCCTGGGAGGAGACCTTCTAGCTGTCTGCATGAGTGTGAGAGTCAAAAGGCACTATAGAAAAATCCTTCAGCTGTCACTCAGCTGCACAGTCCTCCATCTCCTTCTCTGCAAATTCATGCAGTGGTTGCACATCCATCAAGAGTGGGAAATATGTCATTTAATAGGTGAGAGGTGCAGCTTCTCAGCCAAGCCAGTATGGGCAAATCTAATGTTTTATTTGGGAACCCAACATATATTACTCTCTAGTGCTGCATTACAGTGTGAGTCTCTAAAATCTACAGCATGGATGGTGAACTGCCCCTATTTCACTACTACCCTGCAATACCCTGATGCCTGGGAAGACTGACTAACCCTTAATATATGAAGCCCTAAACTACACCCTAAAACAGCACATAATCAAAAAAAAAAAAAAACCCTCAAAACCAAAAAAAAATAAAACTTAAGGCATCACCCTCTACACGAGCCACTACCTAGATTCTCAGCAGTAGTGAAACTGTCTGCTTGCAGCTTTCTCACACATCACAGCTCTCCAGCTCTGCAACACTTAGACAAAGATGACTACACTACCAGTCCCTCACATTTGCTGCTCCTTTTTTTAATGCATATCTAAAAACTGACTTCTCCTTCCTTTTGAACTGATTTTTTGGTGTGAGGCAACCAACCTCAGATTGCGCTGCCCTTTGAATCAGCCCTTCTCCTGACTTAGCACTGACCATCGAAGATGCAGCAAGCATGAAAGGTCACATCATCAGAACTCCTTATCTTTAATCAGACATCTATTTCCCCCTCTGCTTTAATCACTTTATGTCTCACTTTACATCTCAGTGGACTTTTTACCCCCCTTCTTAATTTTTCTTTTCCTTCCTTCTGTTCCCTTACGTGACAGAAAGCTCATCTGCACACACACAGCTACTACTGTTTATTTCTGTACCTATGTTATTTAGGCCTGCACAGGGTTTCCAGAGAAAAAAAATCTATGGATAATAAAAAAAAATTAATTAAATAAAATAAAAATAAAAAGTATGTCATATACTCTGCAATCTCTTATGCTACATTTTTGAGGACTAGCAAAGGAAGCTGAGACTAATTTCTGGTAATGAATAGAAAAAATGCAGAAGATGAGAAGGGTCCAGTCAATAATCCCTGATGGGCTGGTATACTGTGAAGATCTGTTCAAGTGTCTTTTACAACTGAGTGAACCTGACTACACTGCTCTTTTGAACTCTATCCTCCCACACACAGCGAAAGAAATGGAAGAGCAGTCTCACTGAGACCAGTCTTTTAGCTCAGGATCTTCAGCAAGAGGACAAAGTGATCACACAGAGACACATTGCAGGGATATGCTCCCAGCTGGATACCAATCAGCACTGCTCTGAATCACAGGAATATCACCTGTGTGCTTTGACAGAGATCTTTCTGTGTTAGGTGACATATTTCTATTCCATTTTACTCAATTTCACGTTTTTTTTCTAAACCCTTGTAAATGTCTGGAGTATGCAATATCCTCAACCACACAGCACAGAAAGCATCTCCCTTTGTTCTGAACTCGACAAACATTAGCTTTGTTTGTTGCTTCTGGTATCTAATGAGAGACAACCTGAAACTGTTCACCTTTTCCATTTGTGCTTATTATATTCACTGCTCAATCCACTCATCCCAAGGATGGTAAGTTCAGCTTTATTTAATCACTCACTTCTGCAGAACTGCTTTCACAACTTGTTTTTCTTTATTGTTCTGCATTGTACTTTCTGCAGTTCTATCTATTCATTGTCAAGATGGAGTGGGAACAGAAACATACAAGTTATAGGTTTCTGCAGCTCTGCCTGCTTTGTTTTTTATTCTGCACATAATCACCCCCAATATTCTGTTTCTTGGACTATCACTGAGCACAGAGGCTATATTTTTATGGAATTACCTGCTATAATTCGAGAATTTCTTTTCTTGAATGGAAACGGAATGTTCAAGAACTCATTGCCACTTACATAAAGTTAGGAAAATTTTTCCTTCTCAATGCACTCTTCAATATTTAGTCTGCCATCCATCACCCAGTCACTCAATACTTTTAATCCTATATTTCAAATTGGCATTAAATTGAGTAAACATCCTTCTTACCTCTTAGTGTCACTTAGTGAGCTTGCATAACTTGGGCTGTATTAAGCAGAAAATAAGCTTTCAAAACAAACAACAAATACCTATTAGCTCAAGTAGCATTGTTCCAGCCTCCAGTAAGAGTTTACTCAGATGATTTATTACTCACACACTGCTGTTACACAGTGCTCTAATACCTTAGTGTATTCCACTCTGCCTAGGTGCAATCGAGGTAGATTTTCTCTTCTCCCCTCAAGGTAAATTTGTTCAGATAGGCACAAAACAATATTAACAAGGTACTATTTTTACACTATCCAACAAAGCTAAGAAGCACTCACAAGAATGATTTCAAGTATTTGTAAATGTTTTGTTTTCCTTGTAATTAATTTGACTCTCTGCCTGCAATACACGTCAGCAGCTGACACACCAGAAGATACAGCAAAGCAGCAGCATATACAGGTAACAAAATAATACATTAGTGAAGAGAAAGGTGAGGTCATTTAATGGGATGGTTTGCCCTTCTGTGATCCTCTAAAAAGAAATATTTACCCCTCTAAAGAAATAAAAAGGCATCTAAAAATCTGTGACTGACGAGACTTTTTCTAGTTCACTCACAAAATTTCAACCTTTTTTACATTTCCCCCTGCTTCTTCCTGCTCCAAAGGTTGGGGGGGGGGGGAATAAGGGGTTTATTTATCTGTTTATTTTCTTCTCCACACCTAACAACTTCTGGGAATATTGCAAGGTTTTAAAGTAACAGGACCATGCCTAAGGTGTTGGGAGCACAAGGCCAAGCTATGGGCCCCTGGAATGCAAGCTGTCAGGCTGGGCTGGTGCCACAGCCATGCAGTGGGGTGCAGCACAGCAGCAGCTAGGCACCTGGCAGTGCACACCCTTTTTGGGCAATTCTTAAACCATCCAAAGAAGGAATTGCAAAGTAGAAGCAGAGAGGCACAGAATGGTAAGGAAAATCAGTCAAAAATCAGTCTTGAGCAGGTTAGGAAAGATGCTAAATTTCAGCTCACTGAAAAATTAACTCAGGAAGTAGAGCACTGTTTTACATGCAGGATTGATTTATCCATCCAAACAGCAAGTCCAAGTCCCAATAAAACAAATCCCCACTTGCTGTTCCTGGATGCACAAACTGGGTACCACATGACTGCAGCAGAGCATTCAAGATCTCAAGTCTGGAAGCCAATTCCCACAGGCAGACAGACCCAGAGAATGTTCCATGAATGTGCAAAGTAACAGGCTGAGAATGTCCAGGCAGCTGACACAGACACTGAACACAGGCACACCGTGCTCTGCCACTCCTTGGTCACCACTGCAGCACAAAGACACGCGACAGGCAGAGGTGTCTAGAAAGGAGCACTCGACAGGCAGCACCTGGCTGGGACCCAACCAGCTCTTCAGCTTGATGTGCACATCTTCTAAACATATCAGTGGGCAATTTTCTTTTTTTTTTTTTAATTCTATGTTCATGCATCACTACCTCTTTTAGTTGCCGGACAAAAGCCAAACTGCCCTGTGTCAAAATGGAAATGTATTATACAAATTATTAAAGTGTTAAGTCATGCAGTATGTATGCTGTCCAAAATATTAAAGAGTAAGAAAACTGTGGAGTACAAATATATGCATCTTTAATTTCAGGCTAAGATCCAGGCTTCCAAACTTAGGGAACAAGTTTACATATCTCTTACCAGCCTTCTACATCTCTAAATTCCTGAATCCGTGTGCCAGGTGCCACCCAAGTGGCTACTATGGATCATGTAACAGGTCTATTTTGCTGCACACAGTCCAGCTTCCATGGTAAGGAAGAGGAAGGGAGTCCTCAGAGAGGAGCTGTGGGCAGGCACACCCTGTAAGTGCCTCTGGCTGTAACCAGGATATCTGTATATATAACAAAAGCAATGTATGTCATAGCATATATAATACGATTTGTAACAATAAGACTGTCCTCACAACAGAGGCAATGATAGTAAATAGATCTCGCTGAACTAACACATCTGAAACTCCAGTGAAAACCGGATATCTGATGCTAGCAGTATTTGTCACTAACAGAATTTTTATTCATAAGTAGAGATTACAATGTTTATCCCATTTCTATGTCCATTTGTGTTCCTGTGCCAAGAGTAGATAAAGACAAGTCAGCATCGCCTTTTAACCAGTTTCCCTTTCTTCTTACAGCACAGGAGACAAGCAGAAGACAAAAGGATTGCAGGGCCATAGCAATTTTTGTATGTGCTGCCCAAATGTTACCTACTGCAACAGGCGGAATATAACATAAAATAACAAAACATCACTAAAAAAATTAGGTTTCTTTTCCTGATCTTAAAATAGTCATGGAAAACATAGCCATCGTGGATATTTGATGACTACACCCACACAGGCAACGATAAGTATACACAAGAATAAAAGAGATTAGACTCCCAGAGGTGTGGATCAGCTTCTGCTGTGGACTACCTTTAAGAAATTTCCCATGTTCTTTTTATGTTCAGAGTTCCTGGTTCTCATAAAACCTAGATTAGGGCAGCCTAACAGAGGCATGCTCTTACTTCAGAAACAAAGTGATTTGTGGTGTTTCACTCCAGAGGAAGACTAAAACTGCCAACTGTTACAAAAACTGCAATCATGGCAATCAACCCCTGAAATCCAGCTGCCACATCTTTTATACTTGCTTAACTTCTTGCTTGTGATATGCAAGAAACAACTATTAAACAGAGAAAAAAAAAAGAAAAAGAAAAAAGGCATTTCACCTAAAGATGGGTGAGATAAAATTGGAATTAAATACTACAAAGATCTAAGAAAAATAGTTTTCCTTAATATATGGCTGAACTGCTGTAAGTGACCTTGTTATGTTAAAGTGAACCTTGATTTTAGTATAGTTGTTCCTTAACAACTATAGCTGTGTAAATCCTCCTTAAGGCGGTATAAATCAAAAGCAATGAATAATTTTTCCCCACAGCTATTATAAGGTAACATTTTGAAAATAAAATTTTTTAAAAAGCAGGAAAATGAACTATCTGCAAGAGAAGAGGGGAAAAAAAAAACATTAATGGGACAGTGATGGTGAAATATCAGTAAGCCAAAACTGTCTACCCAAATCAATTTATTACTTCTAATTGCTTCATTTAACCCTCCTCAAAAAAAACCCCAAAGCAAACCAAAACCTAATGTATAAGGTTAAAAGGTAGGCAATATTCTGCAGGAGAGGAAATCTGGAGACTGGAGTTTAAATCGGGCTGAGCAATGACTAGCGGGGCATGAGGATAACCTGAAGAACTTCTTGCTGCTCTGCACTAGTTCTCAAGACTGAAATTCCTTCTCTGCTTTTCCTCTGGGTAATAAATATGTAAATGCAACCTGGTGGCAGAAGTACAGAGTGTGGGAATTAAGTAATACTCATGGTGAGAGCTGGAGGAGCTGGCTGCAGAGCAGCCAGGCTATGCTAAATAACCTTTGCTCTCCCTGGGTATGGTCGACTGCAGAACAGTTTCTGATAGAAACATACTAAAACAGTATGTGCAGCTATGGCTTCACTCCTAATGTCCCAGCATAGATCAAAAAGAAGGATTCAACTAAGTCAATGATGGAGAAAAACTAATTTCATGGTAAAATAATTCTAAAATATATTTAAGGTACATTGTCAAGGCTACTTTAAAGGGAATCTGCATTACAAAACATGTAAGGGAACTGAAGACTATATTCTCATGTTCTGCTGCTAAAAGAACAGTTATTCTTTATCACTTTCTGATGACAGTATTTTATGTAAACAATTTTCTGAGAAGAATACTTCTTCCTCTCCTTGCTGTTTTGGTTTGAGTTTTATTTTCTAGACAGAATAAAAGGCACTGCTGCTTTTCCATCACTCTGAATTTCTACTTTCCTGTGTCATAGAGGACAGAGAAAGAAAAGATGAAGAGAAAAACTGAAAATAACATTTTAACTTATGAAAAAGCAACTGCCTAAATCTGAGTCCCTAACATCTGCCTACCAAATGTTACTTAGAACAAATGTAAAACTATGTTTTCACTCTTACATATAACAATACCAGGGGAGTCACTGAAGAAAACTTGTCAATTCAGCTGCAGCTGAATTTTGCACATTTAGAGAGCGAGAAATGGAAGGTAGCTCTGCACTTTCTGCTGCAGCAAAAACATTTCCTGGAAGCACAGTCTAATTTGTTAACAAAAATGGAACGGTCAAGTTTTCAAACCTGTGCTTTTCCAATCACAGAATATTCAATGATTGAACAATACTTGTGATTGTGAAATAAGCAATTTAACCTTTGACTAGAATACAGAGTACCTGGAAATAAGTATCACTCCAGATCCTAGATTGCTAGTGCATTGACTACCAGGTTAAAAAAAAAAATCTCTATCAAATTGTTAGTACATGAGTATTTTAAATAGAAGGGTAGCATATTTTGTTTTCAAAAAACAGAATTATAAAGAGGGAAAAAAGTGCTATGACCAACAGACAAGAAACGTACATACATTTAACAACGAGTTTAATTAAGGCATAACAGTGCCATTCAAAGTCCAAATTTCTGATAATGCTCATTGATGTTTGCAATGCCAAACTGCATTACAAAAATTACTTCTCAAAAAACCATTTGAAATAAAGTGTTTTTCTCTCATTTATGTACCTTGTAACTGGAGAAGCAAGTCCTCTAGCCAGGGAAAGCTAAATTATTTAAATATCACTTTTCTGTAATTGTGAAGTCTTGTTATTATTAAATATGATGCTACTAGCTTTATCATAACTCAAGTGTAACACTGAATTTTGGTATCAGAGCAAAAAACGAGTATTAATTAAATTTTCATCATTATAAAGAAAAACAAAAGAAAACCTGAAATGGATCACATGCTGAAATAAATTGGTTCATTTTCATTTCATGTATATTGTGAAATTAAATGGTAAAAAATGGTAAAATATGACACCACTCAATTATAATTTCTTTAACACCTGTTACTAGCATGTAAGATGCATTTCACTGTATGAATTTCAAAATTATTTACCAACTCCATGGTCAGTTGCCCTACCAAGGCTCTGTTTGCTTAGGAAAAAAAGATATGGAAGAAGACCATAACTGAAGGAGCATTTTTCTTCCCTTTCTTTTTAAAACCAATATCCCTCTACCATTCTCTTTTATAGACACAAGCCTATCACAACAACTTAGCTGGTTGCTTTTCTGTACACCCTTTCTCACCCCATCAGATGCTGGGAACATGAGGGAAATCCCATAAATGCGGGATTGTAGGGCATCTTGACAGGTGTGATGTGACCTGCACCGCGGCCAAGTCAACCCTCATTTGCTTCCTGACACTGATCCATGTCACCTGTCCAAGGAGAGCCACCAGTCACTACAGCAATGCTGCTGAGATCAAGCACTACTTACGCTCCACAGCAGTAAAATGCAATCCTCTCTGCCTGCAATATTACCCACCTAGCCACAGACCTTCTTCTGCTATGTTTTTCAGAGGAAAATTTTAAGATTATGGTTATTTTCATTGCTTATAGTTCGGATTACTGTTAGCTCCTTGGTTTTCTCACCTTGAAGGGATTTCCCAGGTGATACCAGAGCCTTGCTCAAGCACTGTCTTAAGCCATAGACTGGGCTGCAGTCTTATCTGCTTCTGCCTATGTTCTGTACTCATTTCACCAGCTCCCCCTCCAGTCCCTGTTTGTTTTGCTAATGGACTTGCTGCCACGGCATACATAAAAGTAATACTAACATGATCAGGGAAATTCAAGTCCCCAAAATGCAATCTCAAAACATTTTGCTTACTGTAATGGGTTGACTCTATAGCAAGTCAAAGTTTGCAGCTAAGAAAATACCCAGAGACAACAAAAAAACTCAAAAGACAAAAATGGACACTGTAGCTTGAACACTAGACATATCTGTGTGAGAATCTGAGGTGTCTGCTGAAAACAACCCATGCTGCATTGTTTATTCAGAACTTCAATCATTTGCTTCAGATAATGAGAACACACTGATGACCTTTTATAATTAGACTAATAGACTCCCCACGCAAAGCACTTGAGTCCTATCTATTGTGGAGCCTTACTTTTGGACCACAGGACTGAGCTGAAATGTGGCTCTAGGCAAAGCAATTAATCACAATTCATCCCAATTTCTCTCTAAGAAGTTATACTGCTACTCTTTTATCTCACAGACACTGTGAGCAGCGTTGGTAAATATTCTGAAGGTGAAATTCTCCATGGTCTTCCAAACACTAACCAACTCTTAGCCCAGGATGGCTGTTTTCAGTTCCCCCTGTCACACAGGAGGGATGACACAAGGCTCTTGCTAAAAACAGATGTGTTTCAAACTAAATGCTTACAAAGAGAAAAGCACTATGTGCAGCCAAAGGCAGAATGGTAAAAATTGACAAAATTATTATTAGAAAAAATATTACTATCTTCTAAAAAAAATAAACTGAGAGACTTGGATAGCCTTGTACATATTTTACCAAAACTCATTTTCTGTTGTACCTCAGAGGCACATGATGATGATGATGATATTTCCATGGCTGAATTAACATGGCCAACGTTCTGCCAAGTAAATAGGCTCCTATTGATTAAATTAAGCACGGGGTGAACTTAAGCTGTTTTATCTGACCGTCAGTGAATGTTCTGCTGGCTGGGAATGTCCCAAAAGAGGAACAGAAGTGCTTGGAATCGATACTGTCCAAACCAATTTTTTTTCACTGTTATCAAGGACAACCCTGCAATTAAAAAGCAATTCCCTTAAACTGTCCAGCACAATACACAAGGATGACTGCCTAAGACAGCTTCTCAGAGATACAGTTTGCACACCTTGCCTCATAGGTTTGAATAACATTATCACCCAAGCAGACTCTCAAGTGTATATAAAAGGTTTCACTGCAAAAAAATTTTTGATCCAAAGAAACATGCCTTTCATATTTACGTGACATCATCCTGAAGAACTCAGGACATAAGCAGGTATCATCTTGAAGAAGTCAGGACATATTAGATAAATTACGTAAAGCCAACACAGTCTGAGGGGTTAGGTTTTTAATAATCTTGATAACTAGGAAGTCCTAGCTATATCACAGAACTATAGGTAATTTACTTTAATCCACAGAGATAACACTGGGTATAGATTTGCCTAATAACCACTGCAGTATTTTGGCCTGTGAGATGTTGTCTTCACACATTCCAAAAGCATATTCACTAATTTCTTTACATCAGTGACTGTGACACATCATCACAATGTACCTGTTCCATCCATGGCTCCACTACAAACCTCCTTCCCCAGATCTGAGCCTTGTAGAACATGGTGTGTGCTTGGCCTCATTGTACCTCCTCACTCTCTCTGTACTTAGAGGCAAACGGTTTTCCTCGACCAGAATTCATAAGAATTCAAAAAGAAAAGAACTCCTGAAATTTAAATTACAGTAAGATGTAGAAATGGTTATGAACCAAAAAAAGAATCAAGAAGTTAACCCTGAATTTCTAAAAGAGAATTCATTAACTGAAACACCTTAACACAGGCTTTTCGCTTTTTTTTGTTGTAAATTTTTTCCTTTGTTTGGCATTTTTTGCTTGCTTCAGATCTAGTTTATCCCTATGAAACATGAAGTGCTCCATAAGTTTGCTCTAAATTTATGAAAATTTGGAGTTACAAGTAATTTCATTAGAAATAAGCATTATAGTAGAATATAGATAAGTTATAAGGATGTTCCGCTCAACAAGAAATTAATGCTAGATACTAAGGTAAAATCATATACAATGCTTGGAAGCAAGTCTATGACAAATGTTTGACTCTAACAAGATTGTTCCCATGAGCTATTTATTAGAATTACCACCTGTCTTGGCAAAGACTATTGATTACTTACTAATATTAGTAATTAAATGGTTTAATTTCTAACAGTAACTGGCAAATGATTTGCAAATCATTTTTGGCTTGTGTGCTCCTTGCTGAGCAGCTCTTTTCAAAATATTAAATAAAATGAAAAAATATGCATTTTAGAGAAGAAATTTACCTATAAACCTGATGTATTCCTGTTGTGCATCTCACACCCTGGAAGGGTGCTCAGAAAGGGCTTCTCAGAATGAGTAATAGAGCACAGCAGCTTGGAAGAAATGAAGTACTGTAATTTTTCCTTTTTATTCATAATACTTCAATGCCCTGCAGACCCACTGCTTCTCACCAAGCATTTGAATAATGTGTGGTTCCTGAAGTCCTGCAGCTCCTTCATGGAACATCATCAACTTTAAAAAAGGAAAGGGGTTTCAGGTAAAAAGCAATTGCTCGGGTTAGATGGTGCATTAAAAGTTATTTCAGCTGCAAGACAGAAAGGGTAAACTGTGGAAATGTTTTTTAACAAAGGAGATTGAACATCATGAAATCACATAAGACCTGTGAGATTGAGATGTTTACCATTTATCAGGCAAGATAAACGAGGCAAAGCAAACATCAGTCAGAGATCAGAACAGAAGACAAAGTTCCCCCAAGTTCAGAAAGCATTTTATGTGACCACTGTTCCGCATCAATATTCAATCAGCTCCAGGGCAGGTCCCCAGCAAAGAAACAGTACACTAAAGCAGTGATTAGAGACAAATAAAGCTAAGCCAGTAGTTATGGTTTATGCAAGGCCTAATGAGCATTTCATACTATGATCTGGCTAGGAATTGATGCAATGTGAGGAATAGAGCGATACATAATGAGTTTTTTAGACTGAGAGTGTACACATTGCTGTCATTTCAGGATAATATCAAAGACATCGATCTTAAGGAAAAAAACTTTGGAAGCTTGGTTCCCTTCTTGTTTTAATACTTGCTTTATAAGTAAATACAGGATCAGAAACTTGGTTAAGATTAGGTAGAGGCTGCTTGGAGCTGATGATGTGCATGTTAATGAAGATGCAGAGTGATGCAGCTTCCTCTACCCTGCATTCCGAAGATGGTTTAACAGAGAACCACCAGCATCTATCTCTAAAACATACATGCAACACACAGACCCTACAGAAAGCCCACAGGTACGCACAGGCACAGGAGATTAAACAAGGTGCCTTGTGCTTCTAAGGCACAAAGGTATCCTGGGTTTAAAAACCAGAAGGGTAAGTCCAGGGAGCAGCACTGTGAGAAGTTAATGGGGCTCTTGCTCCTGAACTGCCCTGCTCTGTCACCCTGCAGCTACCTTATCAGGGAAGGGAATCAACGATTTGGACCAGAATGTGGGAGTACACGACTGTTCTGTCTTGTGTTAGTGATCCTAAACTCTACAGCTCCCAGTGAGTCTACAGTGCTGAGACTCCTAGGGCAGTGCCTGTGCTGCTTAGGAGCCATGGTGAGTGCACTGTGCACATCATTCATTCTGTCACTTGCACACAGAGTGATCTGCACGTACTTCAGAGGTTCCTCAAAGAGCAGGATACTCAGAAATATTCCAAATTTGTGTATGATGTACAGACATCTCTGCTCGTACTGCTAGAAGCGTGCACAAGCAGACCTTCAGGTAATAAAGAAATTTAATTGGAGTTACTTTAGTCAAAAGTGCTTATACATTTGGGGCTTGATGAAAATTTGGGAAAGGTTAGGATGACACAAGGAGACTAACACTAAAATTCTTCGCAGGCAGCACTTCACATCTCTCAGCTTTGTCTGGATTGAGCTCGTAGCTTTTCAAAGAGAAGAGAAACAACTTAAAATCAGGTTAGGATTAGAACCCACTGGTTGCATGGAAAATGAGGCAATTCTTATTATAAGCTTAGCAGGGCAACTAGGAATGCAAGAGAGCCCTTTACTCAACATGGGAAGATTTTATAGAGTCCTGGGGAGGAGAATCCACGAACTACCAGCATTCAAGAAAGGCATATATTTTTAGAGTAACCCAGTAGACCAAAACATCATAAAGAAATGGATAAAGGTAAAAAAGAATAAAATAGATACCCCCTAGAACGAGGTGAATTTTGCTTTTCCCTTTCAACTCTCTATTTGAAACAAGTAAAAGGAAACGGAAATAGCAACAATGAAACTTTTGAAGAAAGTATGTGAGGCAGAACCAAGGACCCTACACTGAGAATGTTCCATGTATAACTTTCTAATACATAAAAACAAAGCAGTAAATCAATATGAAAAACCCAAGTAAATAATTTTTTAGCAACCATAAAGCTAGCTAACCCTTGCCCTTCTGAAACCTAATGCAGCTATTCTTCAACCAAAGGAAGATGCTGTATAAGAACAAAGATTTTTTTAATCTGCTTTTCTGTTCCTGATAATGTCCAGTAGTGAAGACTGAAATATCATAAAAATAGGCCAAGCTTGTAATGCTTTTTTCTTCGCACAGTGGAGATTTCAGTTCAGAGATCTCCTGATACAGAAACAGAAACTTTGTGTTTAACAACCCTCAGTGTTTTTTTTCCTCCTTTACATTTCTTTGGTTCAACACATTAAGACTTCTAGCAATACAGAAGCATTCTCTTGCAAAAAAAAAAATCAGTATTTCCTTAATTAATGCGAAAAAGTGTCTTAGTGTGTTTATGTTGGATCTGTCACCTGTTGACATTTAATAACTCCAAGTTCTTATATTACAAAAAGTAATGACAGTCATGTCTCATATAAAACATTATTGAGCTGGAATATGGTTTTACAAATGCTCAAAAGATCCTTTTTCCTTGAAAAACCTAGACAAAAAATTGGTGCAAGACAAGTAACAGCAGAATTTTTAACAGATTGATTTCCTTCTTGTACCTTATTCTAGGTGATTGCTTGGAACACAATCTGAAGTGTTTCTTGCATATTAGGTTCAGAGTTCTGCTAAGACTTACACAAATATTGGCTACATCTTAATTCTATACCAGTGCTTTATCATTCTGCAAACAATAAACAAAAATGATAAGACATCCATGACTGCGTGAACACGAAAGGACAGGAGAGCCCCAAAACTCCCATCAGAGAGAGATAATGATCCAGAAGAACTTGCAGGAAAGGAGAAAAAGCATGCCATGGATGCTACCAGTAAATTTTTAATTCTTCCTGTACAAGCAAAAAGCTAATTAAGTTTCCCTGCTTGAACAGCATTTATATTTACAGTAATTTGTGAGACTTCCTTTTTTAAGACAGAAAATATAGGCTTTATGAAGTAACAACATGTATTGAAGTTATCACGTTAGTTTTGTGGTATGTTTATATTCCTCTTCCAAATTTTGAGAGGCTACAAAACCAGCATTTGTCAGAGACCCTACTCTCTGTGTTATTGTAAAACCATAGACAAGTGTTTAGCAGATACTATGTTCAAGTAGTTTTCCATTTACAATTTCATATGACAATTTGCTTTTTAGTTCTCTAACAAACGCAAAAAAAGGCTATAAAAATGTCATGTAAAATAACATACCATTCTCTCTGTAGAGGAAAAGCTTAGACTCCAATTTCTGATGGCTTCAAAGTTCTTAAATGTGAATCATAGCTTTTCTTTTTTTTCTCACAAATAATAAGCATTTTTCGTTATTTGATGAGCAATGTAAAACCACAAAACCCGCAAGGAAAAACACCCATGAGCCTTTCTCAAAAATAAAATGTATAAAAATGGCAAACTTTTGCAACATTTCAAAATGTAAAGAATCCTTCTAGATACTTTAAGAACTAAAACCAAGTACAAGTGAAGCAATTAATTTCTCAAACACATTTAGATTACACATTTCTCTTTGCACAGTGTCCTTCTATTTGATAGTGGCAAAGTGTGAATTAATCCAGCACAATGGATCACCTCCTGTAGCATCACAAAAGTATCTTACACAATCATCCTGTACATATGCAAATGCCTATGTTTCTTTTACAGGAGGGACACCAGCACTGTCTAGATTTCTCAGATCCATACTGGGAAAATGAAAGCAATTAGAACCTTCCCACTCAGCAGTGGTACAGCCACTGGTTCCAGTACTGGAGAGAGACCAGCAAAGGGCCACTGATGAGATGAAGGACCTGGAGCAGCTCTTCTCTGATGAGAGGCTATGAGAGCTGGGACTGTTCAGCTCTAGAGAAGAGAAGGCTTGGAAGGTCTGGAGGATCTCATCAATGTATTTAAATAAGGGGAAGGTACAAAGAGGAAGGAGCCATCACTCCCTTCCCTGCTACTTCCACCCCTAGTAAAGGTTGACACTGAATATTTATCAAAAGAAGATACCATCCTCTTGCATAGAACAATTCTTTCCCCCTGCCCAACCCTCCAGCAACCTTTCATTTTCCTATAGATTGTGGTTCAGGGATTCCCAGTTCCCATCATCATGTTTAACAGCTTTAAGATGGAAGTATCTGTCATGAATTCATCTAATTGCTTACCCATTCAAACTTTAGGCCTCCACAACACTCTTGCCTCAATATAATTATGCACAAAATGATGAACTATTTCCCTTCATTTCTCTTAAAGCTACTGCTTGATCATTTCACTGGCTACGGCCTTGCTTTTGTACTATAAGAAAAAGCAAACAGTAATTCCTTCTTCATCTTCTCCATGACACTAATGATTTTGCATACTTCACTCTTAAATCTTCTGAGTCACTCTTTTTCTAAACTGAACAATTCCTTACAATCTCTTTAGACAGAAATTGCTCCTTCTCTCTGATGCAAGGCCTCTTGAACTTCTACAAGCACATGATGCTTTTTCACTTATGCTTTTTTCTCCTCTCATGATCATTTCCCAACATTATCAAAACCCTCCGACAATTCCACCTTTTCAAACTGAAGAATGCAATTTACTCTTTCTGTGTGCAGAATCTGTTCCATCCCTTATATAAGGCTACTACATCCTTCTTGAGGGTGGGAGACAAGACCTCCATGCCAGTAAAAGCCATGCACTGTAACACAATGGCCATTTCAGTTTTGGTAGCTGATGCTACCTGAAATATTCTATTTTTATCCTAGATTTTAAAATCTAAACTTCTTCTACATGGAAGTAGAAAATTGTTATGAGAAATGGTCCAGACTGAGAGAGAGAGAACATAACTGAATTTCAATCCAATCAATAGACAACTTTTTAAACAAATCTAAGAGCGAAGACGTTCCTCTGACAAATACCAGCCAAAAGGATCATAGAAGCTAATAAAAAGTCAATACCACCTGGAAGAAAGGCACATTTGTGCTCCACCCCTGATTACCACTGAAGGATGCACTGGCAGACAGCTTGTTTTAAGCCAGCCATTAGCCTTGCCACACACAAGCCTAGCTCTCCTCAGTCTCTTGACTTTGCACAATTGCCACACACAAAGAAACTTATCTGGGTGACAAAACTAGCACTGCAACAACAGACACTACAACTAAAGCACGGCAGTTTTACTCCAACAGTACTCATCTGTGGAGTTTTCTGTGGGAAAACTCAGGTTGTGAGTTTTAGAAGGATTTTTCTTTTCTTGAAGGCTTCAATCCTTCTCTACTGTACCAAGTTGCATAACCTTCATGTTTTAGAATGGATCTCTCTAGCAGGCAGTTATGTTCTTCCTCTACAGATATTTCTTCAGCCACGTCCCCTCAGATGGCTCTGTTATAAGCCTCGGAAAAATTCCTCCTGAACTTGTTTCTAGCCTGGTCCAGAGGTGACCTCCTGAGCAGCTCCACCCTCGGCACATCTCACGTGTGCTGTCTCCCAGAACTCCTGTGAGCTCATGGCACACTGCAGTCACAATCTACAAAGAATTAAGAGAGCTCTATGCTAAGATAGAGCAGCATATTTTGTAAGCACTACTCTTTTGGAGGGGCCAGCATTTTCCTTTCCTCAGACCATAGAAGGAAGCCTGTACTGCCCCTTGAGACAGCAGGAAAATGGACAAGTACACACTTCAGACAAGAATTTAGAAGAATGAGGACTGTGAACAAAATAAATACACAGGACAGAAAGAAAAAAAACAGGACGGAAAGGAATGCTAAATGGCAGTAGAAAAAGTATGAAGAGAACCAGAGCAGAGAAGGTGGGTTATAAGAAGACAAGCTTGCAAAAAACCTATAGAAAAAAGACAGATATGAACATTTGAAGTTCAGAGTATAACATCAGGGAGAAAAAAGAAAGCTATCATGGGCCCAGAGAACAGGGTTATGAGTGGGATTATGCTGACTGGAGCGTAATTCTCTATGAAGTCAGCTCTGTTCTACAAGGAGGTTTGCATTCTTTGTTGATCTCTCTGGGACGGTCTATCAAAATAAAGGAGATTCTCCTCACTTGCTACAGTAAGTAAATGCCTGAGTGAAGTCACTGTAAACACTACTGTCAGTTTAGCTCTCTATCATCTTCTAGGAGAAAGTCTAAAAACATGGCATTCTTTTCATCCTGAGAGACATGCCTGCCCTGAAACACCATAGATGAAGGGGAAGGATCAAGGGGAAGGAAAGGAGAATCCACACAGATCCAGCACATTCCACAGATGTGGAATCCACAGATTTTTAAATTAAATTTAAATTTAAAAATCCACAGATTTTTAAATTTGGACATCTAGAATGCTAAAACATTAAAAGGATGCTAAAGTTTCAAGTTCATCATTCAAAGATCAAATATGAGAACTGAAACCCTACTTAAACAATGTTGTAATCTCTTTGTTAAATGCACTATATAATTACATGATCACGTACTCTTCCATTAAATTACATAAAGGATAGATGAATCTGAGAATGTCAGTAATACCTGTCAACAAAATCAGCCACATGGATCTCTATTTCTGCTGTCACAGAAGTTAGATAGTGAGTAATGACTGAGACAGAGGACTTGAGAAGAAAAGCAGATTTGGGGTGGTTTATACTCTTCAGAACTGGAAAACTGTATGTGATCTCTAACATGGCTGTGTGATCCCTGAATGATGTCATCAAAGCTCCTCTTTGAAGATAATCATGAAGATCCTCTCCACCAGTTAAGTCAGGCCTCTACATCAGATGATCCAATAGTCTCCGTGAGATGCCTTTCTACGTATCTTTATTACGTCGAGTGTGATAGCTTGAGGTCTGATGCATTATTCAATAAATCCAAATAGCTGTAACTGCCATTGATACAAAAAAACAGCAAGATATTACTAAATAAAAACGTCCAGCTCCAGAGTCCCCAAATTCCTCTGGCCAAAATTATTTTCTACAATCTCTGTGCGTTATTTCCTCGTATGTGTGCACTGATTACAGCACCACCTCACTGCACAGGGATGCTCTAAAGATTGTCTGCAAAGATCTAAGAGGTTGCTGTAATCAGGGGGGAGATGGTGTTTTTTTCTAATGTGCCTTTGATAACCTGACATCTTACAGCGAGGGCTACAAAGAACAGCTCAGGGAAATGAAAAGATTCTATCTGCTGTAGGATGCATCTCTTGTACATAAATGACGCACAAGAATGCACAACGAACACGAGCACACAGCAAGCACCTCTTCACTCCACAAGACTAACCCCCTGGGATAAATGAGATGGGAGTTTTTGCTGTTGACAAAATGCTTGGGGAATCTTCATATTTCCAAGAATGATTTCTTAAAATGTTTCAAAACTTCCTTCCCATTAAAAAGAATGATAAAGAATCATATCTCTGCTTCTAAATACCCACTATGAACAAGGTAAAATGTAAAAATGTTAGCAAATGTATCATTTCTGATAAGAAAAATGTAATTCCTTACCTACCTGCAGAGAGGAGAAAAAAAACAAAATGGATTTATAAACATGAGCAATTCAGACTGATTTCAGATCTCCCTAACCTACGGAAGCCATCTGCAAGTGCAAAAGAAGTCTGTTATAAAACCAAATGCCCTATGAATGGCTCTTTAGATAGAACACTGCATGGCTTAAGCACCTGCATTTCATGAAAATAAAAAATTCCTTGAGTGATTGCAGACTTTTTATGACTTTCTGAAAACTACAGATACAAAACTCCACAGAAGTAAATACGCAACACAGTGAGTCATCTGAGCAACAAATTAGTTCCATTTAATTCTTCCAGGTTACTTTATAAATTAAGTCTAATGAGATGTCTGAGTCATTAATGCTGGAAACATCAAAGGAATATATTATGTTTATAAATTTTTGTGATTTTGAGTTATATGAAACTGTGTCCACTTTTCTAGTTTTTATTTCAAAAGTTGTTTCCCAAGTGTCTGCAAGCAGGTGATCACAGAAGCTGTATTTTGGAAGACATTAATAATTTAAATGCTCTGACTAGGATGCAAAAAACAGTCACATAAATTTCCATTTCTTACGGCAGCAGAAATGTAACCAGTGACAGAACCAAGAGACCTTAAACATTATGTGTGCACGAATGCTGTGTTAACTTAACAAATAACAGACAGTACTTGAAAAACAGATTATCTGAAGATGATTACCCTCTACTATTGCTTTCTGAGGAGTGTCATGATCTTTCTCAAACCCAGGCTACACAGCGTTTGCCTGCAGGAAGGGGAGGATACAGCCCTCAGCTTGCCAATCACACCCCTCATCTGGAAGTGCGCGTCGCCTCCACTACTGCGGATGGATCTAAGAGCGACTCAAAGCTCTCGTGCCACGTGTAGCTAGGTCAGATGGTTGGCTGTGATTGAATTCTGCCTCAGCTTACTGACCTGAATAAACTCTAAGACAAACGGAACAAGATGATAAATTCTCACCCAAGAATACAAACCACTTCCTCTAATAGCTGGATGATGTAAAGTGATTCAGTGTTACTCCGGGGACTCCTTTAAAAGAGAATCTTAGTCATGGTTTGTGTGTTGATTTGGACAGAATAACTCACAAATTTACCACTGGGACTGTAAAAGGCACCAGAAATATTTGTGTTAAATGACTGTAAAGGAAAAGTAACCTCAGAAAACCCCCAGAAGTATTCTCTCCTATTCAAAACCACCTTGTTAATTTCACTTTAAAATATTTTAATCAATGTCATGGACAATTTGTTTTATGCCATAGAGAATGCGCCAGTGATGCTGACTAATTCCCCTGTAAATATATCAGGTGACCCTGGTTCAGCACTTCACAGCACAGAATTATTCTGAACACTAGAAAAACAGGCTGTCCAGACTTTTATTCCTTAATCTATTTCTTTCCAATATGTACTATACCATCTGCCATCACTAAAGTACAGTAATTCATTTTTGAATACATAAAGAAGTTTGAGCCCAGCACATATCCAGATCATTATCCATTTCTTCACTTATTCTTATTTAGTGGATCTATTTTTAGAGCTTCCTGCTGAAGGTATCCTGATTTCATAAAGCATTTCTGCATAAGCATACTACTGTTGGGCTTTCTTTAAGGAGAATTAGGGTGCAACTTACCTTACTGAAATCTTAACATTTTTTCCTTTAATCTACTAACATATACTACACAAAAATCTGTCTCATTAATACCTTTTTACTCACTTAAAAATTTCAATACAAAAATTGAGCTGATTTGTAGTATGTCCACTTCCACTTATCTATTCAATTACTTCCATATGGAAGATATGAACACAAGTTACTAACATAATTTGAAGATTGCATCTTCTATTATATACTACTGGCTAGGTAAATTAGCACTAAATATCAGTGACTAATCCTGCTGGAACAAACTCCATAATTAAAAGAATATGAAGGATTGAAAAACTGAAGCATTAGTATTTCCTGTATTCTGGTATTCATGTAATCATTAATATACTTTTGCTTTTACATGCAAGCCTGTTTCTTTGAGAATAGTAAGTCAGCAGTGCCCTGGCAGCCAGGAGGGCCAACCATGTCCTGGGGGACATCAGGCACAGCATCTCCAGCCGAGCAAGGGAGGGGATTGTCCCGCTCTGCTCTGCACTGGGGTCACGTCACCTTGAATGCTGGGGGAAGTTCTGGGTGCCACAATACAAGAAAGACATGAAGCTACCAGAGATCATCCAGAAGAGGGTAAAAGGGATGGCGAAGGAAGGCTGGAAGGGAAGCAGTACAAGGAGTGGCTGAAGTCACTTGGTCTGTTCAGCCTGGAGAAGAAAAGCCTGAGGGGAGGAGACCTCACTGTGGTCTTCAACATCCTCATGAGGGGAAGAGTAGGGGCAGACATTGATGTTTCTCTGTGATGAGCAGTGACAGGACTCAAGGAGACAGCATCAAGTTGAGTCAAAGGATGTTTAGCTTGGATATCAGGAAAAAGTTTGTCACCCAAACAGTTGTTGAGCACTGGAACAGGCTCCCCAGGGAAGCGGTCACAGCACCAAGCCTGGTTGAGTTTAAGAAGTTTGGTACACACTCCCAGATATGGTCTGGTTTTTGGGGTGTCTGGCAAAGGGCCAGGAGTTGGACTTTATGACCTTGAGGGGTCCCTTCCAATTCAGCATATTCTATGATTCTGTGAACACTAAATGCAGCATACACGGATTAGGAAAATAATCAGAAATTCTACAGCAGGTAGATCCAAAGAAGCATTCAGAGGACTTTGCACAAATCAAGAGTGTGATGCCACCTCCACTCTTCATCCTCTGTAACACAGCTCCTAAAGACTCTATTCCTACTGTCTTTTAACATACCAGTTTCCTAAGGGTATGTTGTGCATAGGTTCAGTTGTTTCCAGAACTGAGCAACTGGCTACCCATATGATTACACCAGATTTGAAGCCAGGAAACGACAGAAAGCAATGCAAGAGCACCCTGAGAAGCCAGTCACAACATCCTACTAAGTTACAAATTGACATGACCATCCCCAAACAGAACTAATAATTTTCTTTTTGAAACTGGGCTACTAGAAGAAAAGTTTCCTCACTAACTGGCCTCCCATGCTCACCTCTACCCACAGGCTGCAGAACTGAAACTCATGCATGTTACTGCTCTGAGCAGCTCTGCACAATCCCAGGTTAGACTGAAAAGGCCAACTTTTCCCAGTACTTGTGAAACTTGGCTAACAAAGCCAAGAACTAGAGGAGAAGGGGGTGTTTTAGGCATAACAGGCTGGGGCAGGGTAGGTCCTGCAAGAGTGGCCTGTGAAAGACAAGGTCAGGGACTGCCCTGTGCTGGTCACAGCCATGTCAGCAGCTGACAAAACAGACCTGTCACCTACCGTAACTATTCATCTTATTTCATGACACTGGAATCAGAAATTACAAGTGAATACAAATGAGCAATAATTAGCCAGTTCATGACTGATTTTGCTCATGAGGAGGAGGCAAAGGCTGTCCTTCAGTGTGTTCATCTGCACCATGGAGGATGTTCAGCTTCTGTGCTTGCAGAATTGTATGAACAAGTGAGATGAGAAGAAAACTTTTTTCCAAGGCTTTGATGGATGGCATTAGGTTACGGAGTCAGAACACCAAATTACTCTTAAAAGTGTCATCCATTTCTAAATTAATTTAGATACTCTTCTAAGTTTTCTTCATATAAATTACATACTTTTGGATAGTAAGAAATACAGCAACCAGCCTGTGGAACAGTGGCACAGGAATTTACTGTGCTGTTACATGAAAGGTACTGAGGATATCAATTGCTCAGGCTTCTGGGCACAGAGTGAATCTCCATTTAAGATCCACAAGGAACCACAGGGACCCATAACCTTCCACATAACATGACATACACAGAATTTTCCACTTACAGTTCTCCACAGCTGATCTTCCAATTTTATCCTTTCAAGACAAGTTGAAAAGTACGAATTCAGTATAATGAAAGTCCAAAGCTCTCTACCTCCTGGTTTAACATTTCTATCAAATAACAAGCACTGTGTTCCTTTCCACATGTTTCTCCCATAAGTCTTTCACTTCTAGGTTTCCTCTATGCCATTTTTGAAGTTTTATTTTCCACAAACTTTCTTTTACAATGTATTTGGGTAGAGCGGCTGGAGATTAAACTCACCTCCTTCTCCTAACCATTTTTAACATTGCTCTGACAGGTACTAAGCACAGCCACAATGATTTCCAGATCTCTTTTGAGTGCTAATGGATAATTTACAGCCCATTTCTGTGTTAGCAGCAACATTTTAGCCCCTTTACGCTACTTCAAATTTATTGCTATAATTTTATTTCTTGCTTTATTGCACAGTCACTGAGTATCATGAGATTCTTCAGTAATTCTTTGGTTTTAATTTAATGCTTTAATTATTTGATGCTACAGAATTATGGTTTTTTTATGACTATTTGTCATTTTTCCAGATTCAGAAATAAGTTGAATAGTACATATTCAATGAGATTCCAGTTAGATCCCTGCCACTTTGAGATAACCTATCCCCAAGAATGAAATATCACGTTAACTCCATTCACTGTCTCACTGCCAAACCAACTTTACTAACAAAACTTAGCTCTTTGTACTCCTACTCAATGAAATAATGATGCTATCTCCAACATCCCAAAGCCTCAAAGAAATGAATAACTGGAAAAAAGGAAATGAGAATGTCTAAAAGATGAGGGAAGACAAGGTATTCCAGGGATTGCCATGACTCCTCAGAGCTCTTAGCTGATCCTCCTGCCTTCTCCAAGCGCTTTTTCAAACAGGAATTAATACTCCAGACAGCACCTACGTGAACAACTGGGTATTGCTTTGAGAAAGTGTCAATCTTCATGGTGAACTACTTGGGTTTAACTGGTAAACCATGACTAACCCAGCAGCAAGAGCACTAATTTTCCTCCACTCCTACTCACACAATCCTTTGGCATCCGTTCTAGCATGTCTTTGCATACGCTGATTCAACTCACAGGCCAGAAAGGAGTTTTATTTATTTTTGCTAGCCTGGTTCCTTTCCAAGCTACTGAGTTTAACTCTTAGGCAAAGTAGCGTGGGGAACATCAGAGACACCAAGTGGGAACACAGCCCCTGCTTCCTGTGATATGAATTCTTCCTGTCCCACACAGCCCCACACCATCAGGGCAGGAGACAGAGCAAGTTGCAAGGGCAAGGCTTTCTCCTCCCCCCCTCCCATATTAGATTTTACCTCCAACTCAACAGACAAGTATCGTCACTCAAAAACAAAAGTTTCCTTTTTAAACTGATTCTTCACTGGATTACTAGAAAATAAATGAGAAATGGTTTTTAAATAAATGTCAAGATCATACCTAAAGTTACTACATCAAATTAGTCATCATCAAATTATCATTTATTCCTCTAGGAAATATTAAGATTAATTGCCTGTAAATTCCCAAAGATACAGAATACCAATAATATCACTACTAATGTGCATTTACTTTAATCTGTAAACAAGCCTCTGGTCTTGAGACTGAAATGTCCACTCAGTGTTCAGGGAAACTCTTACAAGGTATTGTGATCAGATTATTATTTTTCTATCAATACTATAACAATTCTTGGCCACTACTTAGTGCCCAATATCTGGATATTTCAAAGTGAATTTATACTCATCATACAATCTGATCATAATAAGAGTTAGATGGAGGCAAAGTTTAGAGTGATTAAGGCTGCTAGAAGAAGTAATTTTTTCACTTGAGTGCCTGCATTCAACATCTAATTCCTTTCCAGAACCATCATCTGATGCTTATCAGCTAAAACCATGATATCAGATACCCCAATCTCAACTTAATCGCATCCTTAATCAGGGACAAAGAGAAATCTGCTCAAAACCAGACTGACTGGGCTCCAACTTGCTAGTGCAGTTGTCCAAGCATCAGCTGCCTTCTGCTACTCCATGACATTATGTGAGTCACATTCAGTGGCTGATACTGCTGCTCCAAGGTATTCAAGTTAAGTAACCACTAATTCATCCTGCTCTCAGCAACCAGGCTGTGGTGCAGCTAAATCTCCCACAAACGTGCAGTCAATTGTTATTAGATTATTAGCAGAGCCTCGCTGACCTTTGCTGTCTTGAAAATAAGCTGCTCAGGGACTGAAATAAGCATCTCATTTAGGTGCACAGTAGTAATTTCATCTTAAAGTATAATGCCTGTAAGCCATTTATATTTTCTAAGGTATCTGAGACTGTTACTTAGTAGTTGACATTTCCAAATTACACACTTCCTGAACTATTCCATATGGGGTAAAATGACATCTAATTCAGCTTTTCATGCTCTTATCTACATGGAACTTACCTTCCTTAATGTTACAAAACTTTTTGCATGTTATTTGATCCACCTTGTAGAGAGTTAAGTGTTTCCCTCAAGTGCCTACAACAACTGTTTTGTCCACAACAGGCAGCAGCGTTCAAAAGAAAAATTATTTAAATGATGAAGCACATTTAAGTTGTCTCTCATCTGTGCATATGAAGACTTGCTGGAAGTAGGAATTGTTTACCCTTTTACTACAGCCTATAAATTTACAGTAGGTAGCTTTTAGCACCCCACTGCATCTAATCATCAGGGTTTTAGGACTCATTTAATCTGGAGAAAACACTTTTTTCCCTATATTGTATTCACTTATGTAAGTAAAAAAATTAGAGAAACACAGTTTGACACTTAGTTAATTTCTACCAAATTTCTACAGAAATTTGCAAAAAGTTTCCTGAATCTCTGCCATAGACATTAGGGACTGTATGAAGGGAAAATAAATGCCTGCTTCACCTATAAAATGACAAAATATTATTAGTCCCATCAATATAGAGATTATATAATATCAAGACTTGGTTTATGACCTACCTCCTTGAATTATACCATCATTTTGTGTTTTCATTTTGTGTTACCAACATTTAAGAATCTTTAAAATACAAAGAGGAGTCCAAGGAATGATGCAGCATCTTAGAAAGACCGTCATTACTCCAGTTGTGAAACCTCTTTTTGGGATCTGAAGCAGCAAGTGCTTCAATGCTGTTAAGTGAACTCTACTCGAAAGAGACTTTGTTCCCCATTTCTCTTCCACAGAGGAAGGAGGACAAGGAGGGTTTTCCTGATGTTTTCTGATGACTGCTCCATCCTTTGGCAGTTATGGCCAACAACTGAGCTTCACTGACACTGGAGAGACCACAACAGTCTCTACCCCTCTCGTCATGAGCTGTGATGCTGCTAACTCATAAGACGTGAACAGACTGTGCACCACTCAACCAGAAGATAACAGTAACTTGCCCAAGCTCAAGTCTTGGACAAATACTAAGATCTTAAAGTCTTTCAACAGAAACAGCTAGAGGTGAAGGAATAAAGAAAAACACAAATATTTTTGTTTTTATAGGAGATCAAAACAGAAACCTACAGAGCTGCTATTCCAAGGAACATAGGGAAGGGTAAGAGAAGAACAAGTATCTGTAGGTGCTGCATAACTGGCCTCCCTCTCTCAGAAACAACCACAGTAACACTGAAAGTAAGTCTCATCTGCCTTGCTCCCTCCTCCTACACATCCCAGGAAGGGATTTGATAGGGTGGCTTGGACAGCAGAACAATTTTAAAGCCTAGACTTCCATGAACTAGGACCATCTCATCCACACCTAAAACAGAACAGGAATTGCACCCAGCCATCTGTACTCTACCCACTTGCAACAACCTCTTATGTGCAAATGTTGCACCCTGTTGTTCATATTAGCAAGATCAGAAAGTAATTTGCCTTGTAGTCAAGACTGAAAGAGATGAAACTGCTTTTCTGCTCTCATAATGAAGCAGTCAGCAACTCCAAGATTCGTATGTAACATCTGGCAGGGGTAGGTAGATGGCCAAAGGTTTCAATAGATATGAAACCTGGCAGAATGTCAACAGATATGTGGTCCCATCCAAGGGCAGACTGCAGGACAAAAAAATAAAACCAGGAGGACAAGTGGACCTGAGCTTTGGAAGATCAGTAGGAGAGTAAAATCAGATCACCTTTGCCTGACACACTCCCTAACTGAGATTTAGATGTATGCACAACAGGTGCGAAGTTAAATACACATGAATTAATAAAGATGCTGCCTACCATTTGAAGTGGCACTACAGCATCTGTCCCACCTCCTGCCTGAGGCTCAAGAGCGACCTAGAACCATTAGACACACTGGACTGTGGGGAGGAATATTCAGCTCTACAGTTTGCTTGGCAGACATTTCCAAGTATCTGTCTTGTTGATAAACTAGTAAAATGTACTTGATGTAAGTAATTAACTATTTCTCCCCGGTGTCTCCTGCAGTGTAACTGTAACAGAGATGGCAGCAAACAGATGTCACAGGAACCAACAAATGCAGGGGCTTGAATAAGTGTTCAGTACTATTCTCATACTCAATTACAGTCGAACACAGAGATCTATGAATTGCCCATGCTCAACAGGACCACTCCTATAAATGCATTTCCAGAACCAAGATAGTTAATGAAGGCCAAAGAAGTAGGAAAACATTTCCCTGCGGCCTCAAGATCATGTCTTTATGGTCACCAAACCAACAGTATTGAGTCAAATCTACTCTAGTGCTCTTGCAGAAAAAAAATATCAGAAACCAAAACTGAGACTTAACACAGAGTAGAATCATAACATTACTCAGGTTGGGAAAGACCTTTAAGACTGAATCCAACTTCAATGATCCTGTCCAAAACAATCCTGAAATGTTATCCAATCATGCCAAAACTGCAATTCTTTTGGATCCTCCCTTCAACTTTTTTACCACTTTTACCTGTGTCTATCGGGGTCAAGTATATGACCTGTAAGCACTCAACAAACAACGGTTTCATCCAAATTTCCATCACGGTTCAATGAAGCATTTATTGAACAGCAGTTATTATCAGCTTTTGATATTAAGAATCCTACAAGTCAGTGTCCAGCCTGAGGTTTGGATTTCATTTTCTAAAAATACATAATGAACAAGTAAGGTGTGTGTCACAAAGCAATAAAATAAGCCTACTGAGGTTACCTTTTAACCTCCATGCTTTGTACTAATTAGTCAATACTATGACTTGAGATTGTTTTTCCTACGAAAACCTAAAAAGAGAGTATGAACCATCATTTGCAGAATTAAACCTTTCTGAACAGATATATCATAGCTACTTTTGTAAATATGCTGCATTCAGACTGTGTAATAACCAAGTGATCACTGTGTACACATCATACATCTCAGAAAACCTTTGAAGATGTTGTCCCTCAAAAATAAAAGTAGTCTAATTAGCCTCCATCCTTAGATAACATACCCAGAGAAAAATAAAATGTTTTCTACATAGCACAGATTTTCTTCCCTGCTGCAGAAGGAAAGGGAAAGGAGGATTTTTACCAGCTTGAGCCACAGAAACTTTCATTTATCTTGCTGATAGGTTTAGCATGGTAAAACTCATATCACTAAAGTGATTGTCCTATCATCATATTCTGAACCAGCTGGTCATAAGAAAATGACAGGGCTTCAAATGCACCGACAGTATTGCAGACAACCAAAGTTTAAATATGCATGAGGTGAATCAAGCACTCATTTACAGGATCACTTGGAAACAACGATCAGTGACAGATCTCTTGCAGCTCTGTTTTTTTTTTTTAATTTGAACAAGCTGAATAAAACTTCACATAAAAATATATGTACTCTTCTCCTGCATTAATTTTGAAGGTTGGAAAGGATAAGAAAAATTAGCATTGGTAATCACATGCAAACAGATCTGACATAATTTTATTTGAACAAAAAATAGATTATTCAAAATAGCACAAACAGCAGGTCTGAGATGGATTAGCAGTAAGTAATCCTCCCAATACTTCCTTCTAACAGCTGATTACATTGTTTGCAAAACTGCAGGAAAGTTGTCCTCTATTTTTCTAAGAAACTCATTGTAATTTAGTTTGTAACCATCTTATTAAACTGGGCATCTCATTGCCCCCATTAGAGCTGTCACTAACATCTTACAAGAAGGTTCTTTGCCCTTTTTACTTCAGCTGAAGGGACCACCACCTTCAGCTACCGTGACATTAGAGATGGGCCTGCATTAGTCAGCCAAGCAAAAGATAAAAGAAAAAGATTGCAGTATTTATGATTACAGAATGCTTTATGTTTGGAAGATACCTGCAGAGCTACAGCACAGCTAATTCTGAGTTGCTTTCTTGGGGAATTTAGTCATTTCAGGATTTGGTTTGAGGGAGTAAAAGCTCAACAGTCTGCATTTGTTCACAGCTGGCCAAGCTGTACTGATCCAACAAAATTCTAGCAGTGATTTCTTCTATGCTAATATCAATTTTTTAATCCATAGCATAGCTACAAGACCTTCAGCATGGGGGTCCTGTGAGTCCCATAAAAGCCTTCAGCAAACTGTGTTGCCTTTGCCATTTTTTTCCTCAAAAAACGGTGTAGTTGGTAAAGACAGGTAAGATACAAAGGTGCAACCTTTTGCGTGATTAAATGCCTCTTCACAAGTCCAATAACCAACTGCAACAATTTTCTGCAGGTTTGCTCAATTTCTTGTGGTGCAGGTCTAACAGCAGCTCTCATCCCATAAGTCTACGTTATTTATCACTGTTGTCCTTTGTTCCTAAAAGACCTCAAAAGATGAGGGATTTCTGCAATCTCATTGGTACAACCTGTGATACACACTTCGGAATGCAGAAAGAAAATTATTTATCATTCTTGCCTTTTTTTTCCCCTTAAGTCAACATTAAGATTTTTCTACCTCTTTCTAGTCATAAGCCAGTAACACAGTACTAATTTCTCTTGATCGGAATGGTTTTCAGAATAAAAATCTCACTGCTTCCCTCCGTTTCCAAGCTATAGATACTTTCCTTGGTGCCCTTTACCTTATTCTTCAAAAGGAACTCCCAATTTCCTGTCTGTATCTTCCTCCTAGACAATTTCAAATACAGTTTCCTTCAGTTCTGGGAAATTACCCCTTTTGATATAAACTTGTGATTGGACTTGTGCTCTATTTTCCTACGCTCAATATAATCAGATCAGAATTACTGGTCCCTAGGCAACCATGAGCTTCTAATCCACCGGTTATTTCATCTTTATCCATCAAAATGAAATCCAGAATTGACTTATCATATATTCACTGCAGTACCTTTTTGTTTTAGCAAATTATCCTCTATTTTCTAGCAACAATAGCTTGTTTTATGTCCAACTGCACAGATCTTCCACTAAATGTCTCTTAAATTGAAGTTCCCCCATAACACCAGCATTTTATTAACTGTGAATTACAGAGGTACTTAAAGTAACTTTTCTCCACTATCATTTGATGGTTGGTACAGATCCCTCCGGCAGCGTATCGATCCACACACACTCAACTCCTCACGGTTACTTTCTCAGTAACACTCAGAAAGGTAATGAAGTCCTTAAAAAACAGAGTGATACCTGACATGTTATTCTCTCTATCCTTCAAACAGTGACTCTAATTCAGCTCAAACGACCCTGATGGTTATATAAAACTTCTTATCACACCTTTTGCTTCTTAAGATACCTACCCATCACTGAACTGAAAGGAATTGAAAGATATATTTATTCTCCATATTATTTGGAGCTTCACTGTAACTTGCTCAGATACACCAAGCTGCAGTCTGTATATTTTTGCTTTCCTTACCAGCTTCATATAAAAAATGGTAACTGAAAACTCTCCTGGCTATTTGTATGAAGTTTTCAGTCAAGGTCATTGATCTTCTTCCCGCAAGTTGCAGATCACCTTGTTTCTGTGGTTTTTCTGGCCATAGATGCAATGTAGATTTCCACAAAAATGGACTTGCAGCTTCACCTCCCCAGGAATACCTCCTGCTTAACCTCCAGAACTTTCGGGATTAACAGAAGAGCATAAAGGCTCACAAAAACTATCTTAAACTCACAGGATGATTTGGGTTTTTTTTTTTTTAATATAAACTATACATTTGTCTTCCTAGGACAATGCATTTGGGAACTACTGAGAACATGCTTGGTGCACACCTTTGCCTTCGTTAAGCACCAGTGACAAAAGATCAGCAATACTCTTCTCTCCTAAATCAAATAGGTCATGCTCATTTAAAAAAAAGAGCTAGCTCAAAATCAAGTCATAATACAGGTATTCATTAAAAGGTACAGGTTTTCTGATAAATTAGTATTCCTCTATATTTAAATTGAACATTCATATGCAAACAAATCCCTCCTTCTATACAAAACTATTTTACATGGTTTTACTTAAAAATAAACTTAAATACTGTCCAGTATCAATTGTTTCACAATCCTAGTTCTTAGAAACCGGTTCAAAACACAGCTGTCCCCAGTTTTATTATGAAAATATCCAGCTTGATTCTCAGCTTTTACCTCCTTGACTTTGGTGTTCTCTGAAAGGAAGTTGGCTATTGTCCATCTTACCTCATGTAACATTTTGTTGCTTATGTTTAATTTAATTGCAAACAGGATGTGCATTCATAATTAAGCCCAAAGGGTAAGCCGAGAGCTTGAGACATGCTGGAAAATGCTAAAATCAGAGTAGCTAATCTCTTCAAGAGCAAAAAGTGGAAAATATACTACTAATGAAAATAAACCAATAAAAATATCTATTATAGTGCAAACATGCTGTGATACCATTGCCCATGACATTGAAAACTATATGGCCACTTTACTAATGAAATTAAATTATACTGGTTGTAACAGACATGAGTCTGCACAGTCTGCTTAATGAGTCTCAATCTAATCAGAGGAACCTGTGATAGTCTGGTCCTGCCTGGACAGACCTGAAAAGCTGGAAGGCTTTCACTGCTACAGAGCAATAAATCTTCAAAACCTTGCAACACCACTTCTGGTACTTGGTCCTTCTTCTTCCTTCACTCAATCTGCTGAAAATGTAGTATCTGATATTACCCCAGGAAGCCTTTCCGGAAAATCCACAAACACTTGAACAACTGTGGATGCAGCTCACAGACCTTCTTTGGCCCTATGACCTTGACACACACAAATTATATATAGTAGTCTTTATAGCTCTGGGTTGTGAGAAGGGGGAACTGAGAGCATGTGCATGACTGATTGAAGGGGAGTAAAAGTTCTCCTGGAAATTACAACATCTCAAAAGTAACAAGAAGAAATAACCCTAAAGACCAATGCCCAAAAGTAGCATGAGGAAATAACCAAAAAGAACAAAAAATGGGACATGAGACAAAAATCATTCAAAGCAGTGTGGGATTCAGAGACTCATGTAATAGTCAGGCCAAGAGACTGGTGATATCTCCTGGTATGGCAGAGCAATTTTGTGTGAGGAAAAGGGGAAGATCCTCTAAAGGCCTGGAAAAACATCAGTCAACAAGACTGACAACTGCAGAAGCACTGGAGCCCTTTTCCTTGTCACTGGACCTAGGACAGAACTGTGTTGGTCCCTGACTTGGACCACAGTCTGAACAACTCCATCCTGCTCAGTGGTTGAAGCCCGGCCCAAGTATCCATCAGCCAGGGACGGAAGAGCAGGGGCAAGACCCCTCTGGATAGCCACAGCATGGGCAGTGGAGCAGGCAACCGGAACAGGTCTTAGGTAGCGCTATGATCTATCTGTTAAAGCTTCATGTAGGGCTTTCTTCAGTTTTACTGCTTTGCTAACCTCGGGCACTTACCCAGCTGATTAGGTATTCCAACTAAGCAGGGGTTTGTCCCTCGGCCAGGCACTGCCCCACGCACGCTCATCGCTCAGCGGCCAAAGCGCGGCGTGCGGGCAGCAGGCGCGGCAGGGATCCAGAGCTGAGGAGCATCCATCCCTGCGCTCCGGGGCCGCAGCTGCTCCCGGACAAACCCGGAGAGCACACGGGCAGCGAGAGGCTGCCCCTGCAGGGCATAAATACCCGCCTTACTAACTCAGTAGAACACAACTTAAATGCTTCTCTGATAGCTCCCTGATGCCTTAGGTTTTAGCTTTTGTATCTTTCGGAATCTGGGCTGTTTTAGTGTGTAGTTCTGGGCTTCTCATTAAGAGATGGTAAGCTCTCTTCACAGAGTAGGTGGACAAAACAATTCCTTTCTAGCTCGGCACCACGGACAAATTTTAGGTTCAAGAGTGTAAATAAGAGTGAAGGAAGAGAGGTAACAAGGAGGATGGAGCTTCATAACCTGAAGCTGGAATTGGACAATTGACTCCAATATGCCAACGAACCAAAACATATAAAAGTGTGAGACCTCCTGACCAGGCGTCCATTTTGTGACCATCTGTAGATGTGACTTGGGTGTAGCCCTGGTGGGGTTCCTGCACTGCCCAAGCTGTATCCTTT